>JAVJIF010029690.1:0-346819 GCA_038442645.1 Agave tequilana | reverse complement strand
CGCCAATATGACATCGGTTCTCCAATTCGGGAAACAACCCCCTACACCCTCGGGAGTGGTCCCTGTTCCAATGGGAGAACTAAGAGTGGTCAACGCAGACCCTCATCAGCAGCAAGAGAAAGGACTGGTACCCATCCCTACACCTCAAGGGGAAATCATGTGGGTCCACCCTGACCTCGTCTACGAACAACAGTGGACTACTGTGACCAACAAGAAGTCCAAAGGCAAGGGAAAGGCTTCATCTTGCCATGTGATATACGCTTCCTCTCGAGAAGCAGAGACTGATGTTCCCTCTCTGACCGACTCAGAAGAGGAAACAATAGTCTTGGCTGCAGAGCCCAACCAACCGACAGCGGGAACCCGTTCAGGGCAGTCATACTTGAAGCAGTACGGCGAGACGACGATGGTCCCTCCACAACCGGCTGTAGATCCGACCAAGCCCTCCACAAAACAAATTGTGGAGAAACAAAAAGAAACTCGATTTTCTCGAGTTCTTTCAAAAGGTGCAGCGGAAGGATCCACGACACCTTACCGCTTCGATGTTCTGGCTCAACTAGCCAACATCCCGGCACGCATTACCTTGTACGAGCTTCTGAGGCTATCAAAGTCAACCAGAGAAGCTCTACAAGTGTAATACCCCGTTCCGGAATACGTACTTAGTTGCGTATTCAGTTTTTGATCGTATTTTTCGATTTACTTCCTGTAATTGACCGATTTCAGTTTTAAATATTATTTTCCAATACTTTAGATTTTATATGATTTTCTGGAATTTTCCGGAATTAAAATGAATATCTTCAAAACCGGTGTCGACCAGTGTCGCTGATCGATTCCCGGATTTTTAATTTACAAACAGATTGGAATTTCTCGAAGAGCCTTTAGACATTATTTCTTAGAATCATATTTCTTACCTAAATACTTTTTCTAAGGATTTTATGAAATTATGAAAATTCCACCGGAGTCGGTAGCTAATTGATTCCGGGATTTTTAGTTTTAAAACTATAATGTATTTCTTAAAACAGATTTCACCATGAGTCTTAGAATATTATTCTTGATTTTGGTAAATTTTACGAGTCGTTCCGAGATACTTGATTTCGGGACGATTTCGGTAATTTCCGAAATGTTTTCCGCATTCTCGACTTAAACCCGGGAATCAGTTTTTCAACATTTTCATTTTTGAGTCCAAGAAAATATCTTCTCTTATTGATTTCTTTTCCTTTTTCCTTTTTCTTTAATTCTCTTCCTTCCTCCACAAGCCACAAGCTTTTCCCAAAATTCCAATAATTTCCACACACTTCCAACATTAATTCCTCTCTTTCTCTCTCTCTTCCATGGCCGGCCATGATTGGCCATGAGAGACACCTCACCCATCTCCATGGCTAGCCAAGATTGGCCAAGAGAAACACCTCACCCCTTCTTTTTGCAAAAAACCCCTCTCTTCTACCTTAATTGCACCTCCTTTACAAATCTAAATCCTATTTAAACTTTTCCTTTTCATTTCTATTCCTTTTTTTCTTCACTTCAACAAAGAATTAGCCTTCACCAAAATCCTCCTTCATCTCAACCTCAATTACCAACTCCCAAAACATCTCCAAGGCCATCACCTCAACCACAACTACTACCTTTGGATTGAGGCCGTATCATTCTTCGTCCGTGATATCGCCGTGGATCGTTTTTGGTGATATTTGTCGACAACAATCCTTTCGGAACGCGTAAAGCTTCCATTAACCGTTCTATGTGAGTATTTTTACTCACCAAGACTTGGACAATTCTTAGTCTACTTGTGTTTACATATCTTGTACACTTGTATCTTCAAAATCATGTTATTTGACATCAAACACAACCAGCAAAAACTCTGTTCTGTACTCTGTTTTCAGACGATTAGTCGACTTGACCTAGGGATTAGTCGACTTGAGACCCCTATTTGAAACGTAACCTTTTTCTGGAACACAGTTTTAGTCGACTTAGTTTAATTATTAGTCGACTAGAAATCACTGTTAGTCGACTACCCATTCTACCCTAGTCGACTAACTTTTCCTGAAACAAAATCCAACTTTCTGTAACTCAGTTTTAGTCGACTTAGCATATCTGTTAGTCGACTTGAGACCATTAATAGTCGACTACACATTCCACCCTAGTCGACTAACTTTTCCTGAAACAAAACCTAACTCTCTGGATCACAGTTTTAGTCGACTAGACCAGACTGTTAGTCGACTTGAGACCACTATTAGTCGACTACCCCATATTTCCTAGTCGACTAACCCCTCTATTAGTCGACTACTCAATCTACCCTAGTCGACTAACTTTGGCTGTCTGTTATAGTTAATTACTTTCTTAAACTTGGATCTTATACTTGGTTCATGTGTTTGTATATTATACTTCGTGACTTGTTACTTGATGTATATCACCCTTGTCATGCTATCTCTTGACACCAAGCATGATACACTTGACTTTGTATAATTATCACGATAACGGGAATGTAGTACCTGATCTCTTGTTATGTATTCCAGTTATGATTCCAGTTATGATCCTGCTCATTCCCGTAATCTGATAATTATGTTAATAAACCATAAAAAGGACAACTTGTATGGGGAATGGGAGGAAGTGATGGATGCCGGAATGATACCTTGCTTATAGTAATGGAATAAAATATTGACGATTCGTGTTAGTGGGACTTAGGGCCCACAGAAGATACGTGTTAGGGGGACTTAGGGCCCTCAAGCTGGTCCCAGGTGTATGGGAACTACTATAAGAAGTGTTATCAGTTCTTCATCATCTTCCGTTAACAACCCTTGGCTTGCTTATATATGGATGTATGTGTGTTGGGGTGCACACCCGGACACATACCTAGATATATGAGTCAGACGAGTAATAATAATAATAGATTCCAGTTATAGTTCCTGTTATGATTCTTGTTATGATTCCTGTTATGATTCTTGTCATGTATTTCTGTTTTGACCATCGTGTGATTTGCAACTCTGATTCTATATGCTTGGATTTCGGTGGCATGAGATAAAGGTATATAGATGAGGGTTTCCTTGTTTGGATTATTCCTTCGATGTACTAATCTCATGGGACCGTGACCTAAGCTTATAAAATCAATCTTGCTTGTAATCAGCTTTACCCTGGATTTCCTGTTTTATAATGATCATGCTATTCTTGTTCATACCTGCCATACTTGTGTTCTAACCCCCCTATTCTTGTCTCTTTGCCATTTGGCTGTGACCTGATCATTGTTGGGAGGTCCTGACTCCCTTGGATTTGTATGTTCAGGTTTAGAAGCTTGGATCGAAGTGGAGCCGTCCACAGAAGATCGAGCTTTCCTTAGTGAGCAGGCAGACTAGTTCCTGTTCTTCGTGCCAGACTTCTCATTTTGACTCACGGGATCTTCATCCAACTCGTGAGCTTTTTGTGTTCATATTGTAGATTGTACTTTTGGACTTGGTTGTGATAAAAGACACATGTAATGTGTAATAGTTTATCATATCCTGTGATAGCTTTGTATTTGTACTTTTAAGTTGGCATATGAATGAATACCACGCTTTGTTGTACTCTGATCCTTGCTTGTACTAAATGCTTAGCGTATATACGTGGGGGCATTTTCTGACCTACGTATATACGTCGCAGTGACGTCCCCGTATCCGTGGGATCGGGGCGTTACAGGATGGTATCAGAGCCTAGGTCTTACACCTATAGTACAAACAAGCAGCAAATTCCATTAATTTGCTATTGCCAACTACAATGTACAAAGTTATCTAGTCCTTCTTGATTCCTTCCCTTGTGTCCTAAAATCCTTCCATTTTTCCAGCTCTTTCCAGTCATCTTTCACCAACTAGGTATGGATAGAAGATCGGGTCGTAACAACTCGGGTCAAGTATCGAATGGAACCGCGGGAGAGAATGCCGATATTCTGAGGGTTATCCAGACCATGATGGAAAATCAGCAACAACAGACAGAACTCCTCCGGCAAGAGTTAGCGGCTCCTAAGGGACAAAGGCCGGGGAATATATCAGACTTTAGACGGCTGCAACCAGCCATATTCACGGGAGGAGAGAAACCCCTGGAAGCTGAACAATGGCTGACCGACACCTCAGATCTGTTGAATGCAGCCCGAGTTCAAAGGAAAATCAAGTGGAGGTCGCCAAGATTCAATTGAAGGATGTAGCTAGAACATGGTGGCTAGCTGAGGAGGCAAGATTGGAAAAGCCTGTCACCTGGGACACATTTTCCAAGAGTTTCTATAGCAGATTCTTCCCTGCCACTGCTCAGAAAGACATGGAAGAACAGTTCATCCGACTTCAGCAATGGAATCGGTCCGTGGATGAGTATGCCGCGAAATTTTTAAGACTTAGCCGCTTTGCTCCATACATGGTGACTGATGAGGAGAAGCGGGCAAGTAGATTCCAACAGGGCTTACAAATGGATATCCAAGTTTTCTTAATGCCCCAGCAGCTGAAAACCTATTCTGAAGTCCTCACCATAGCTCGAGAAGTGGAGCGTGGACTGGAGAAGAAGAAATTGACTCTGATAAGGAACCAGGCCATGAAGAGGCCTTTTCAGTTGATGAATGAGGAAGATGCAGCTAGGACAACCCATGGCCCGATGATCAAGAGACCATTCCAATCTCCTCTTCCTCAGATAGTATGCAATTTCTGCCACAGACCCGGACATTATAGGAGAGATTGTCGAATGGCCAATGGATTATGTTTGGCATGTGGGACAGGGAGACATGCGATAAGGGATTGCCCGTTCAGAAGGGTAGGGAATACGGCACCAGTTAGACCAGCACTTCCAGCCCCAGCACTTCCAGCTCCACCACTAAGGAGGAACCCAGAACCCATAGACCGAAGAGCTCCATTTCCACCCCAACAGTATGATCATCCACAGAGAGGAGCAAGACCTAGAACAGATCATGGTAGAGGTCAAGTTTACCTCATGGCAGCAGAGGCATCAGATGATGCAGCAGAATGTGAAGATCAGTATCCAGATCAGGAACCTTAAGGATATCATGGTAACCACTACCCCAGATCTTGTATTTGAGTTGGTTATCTTTCTAAATATTTTCCTTATCATTCTCTCATTGTCCATCCTGGTCCTTCCTGTGTTCATCTTACCCCTGTTTTGGTTTTTTCGAAGCCTTTGATTTCCCCTTGTCCACTTCGTGTTCAATTTACCCCTTATCGAAATTGCGAGGACGCAATTTTTTGTAAGGTGGATGGATTGTAATACCCCGTTCCCGGAATACGTACTTAGTTGCGTATTCAGTTTTTCGATCGTATTTTTCGATTTACTTCCTGTAATTGACCGATTTCAGTTTTAAATATTATTTTCCAATACTTTAGATTTTATATGATTTTCTGGAATTTTCCGGAATTAAAATGAATATCTTCAAAACCGGTGTCGACCAGTGTCGCTGATCGATTCCCGGATTTTTAATTTACAAACAGATTGGAATTTCTCGAAGAGCCTTTAGACATTATTTCTTAGAATCATATTTCTTACCTAAATACTTTTTCTAAGGATTTTATGAAATTATGAAAATTCCACCGGAGTCGGTAGCTAATTGATTCCGGGATTTTTAGTTTTAAAACTATAATGTATTTCTTAAAACAGATTTCACCATGAGTCTTAGAATATTATTCTTGATTTTTGGTAAATTTTACGAGTCGTTCCGAGATACTTGATTTCGGGACGATTTCGGTAATTTCCGAAATGTTTTCCGCATTCTCGACTTAAACCCGGGAATCAGTCTTTTCAACATTTTCATTTTTGAGTCCAAGAAAATATCTTCTCTTATTGATTTCTTTTCCTTTTTCCTTTTTCTTTAATTCTCTTCCTTCCTCCACAAGCCACAAGCTTTTCCCAAAATTCCAATAATTTCCACACACTTCCAACATTAATTCCTCTCTTTCTCTCTCTCTTCCATGGCCGGCCATGATTGGCCATGAGAGACACCTCACCCATCTCCATGGCTAGCCAAGATTGGCCAAGAGAAACACCTCACCCCTTCTTTTTGCAAAAAACCCCCTCTCTTCTACCTTAATTGCACCTCCTTTACAAATCTAAATCCTATTTAAACTTTTCCTTTTCATTTCTATTCCTTTTTTTCTTCACTTCAACAAAGAATTAGCCTTCACCAAAATCCTCCTTCATCTCAACCTCAATTACCAACTCCCAAAACATCTCCAAGGCCATCACCTCAACCACAACTACTACCTTTGGATTGAGGCCGTATCATTCTTCGTCCGTGATATCGCCGTGGATCGTTTTTGGTGATATTTGTCGACAACAATCCTTTCGGAACGCGTAAAGCTTCCATTAACCGTTCTATGTGAGTATTTTTACTCACCAAGACTTGGACAATTCTTAGTCTACTTGTGTTTACATATCTTGTACACTTGTATCTTCAAAATCATGTTATTTGACATCAAACACAACCAGCAGAAACTCTGTTCTGTACTCTGTTTTCAGACGATTAGTCGACTTGACCTAGGATTAGTCGACTTGAGACCCCTATTTGAAACGTAACCTTTTTCTGGAACACAGTTTTAGTCGACTTAGTTTAATTATTAGTCGACTAGAAATCACTGTTAGTCGACTACCCATTCTACCCTAGTCGACTAACTTTTCCTGAAACAAAATCCAACTTTCTGTAACTCAGTTTTAGTCGACTTAGCATATCTGTTAGTCGACTTGAGACCATTAATAGTCGACTACACATTCCACCCTAGTCGACTAACTTTTCCTGAAACAAAACCTAACTCTCTGGATCACAGTTTTAGTCGACTAGACCAGACTGTTAGTCGACTTGAGACCACTATTAGTCGACTACCCCATATTTCCTAGTCGACTAACCCCTCTATTAGTCGACTACTCAATCTACCCTAGTCGACTAACTTTGGCTGTCTGTTATAGTTAATTACTTTCTTAAACTTGGATCTTATACTTGGTTCATGTGTTTGTATATTATACTTCGTGACTTGTTACTTGATGTATATCACCCTTGTCATGCTATCTCTTGACACCAAGCATGATACACTTGACTTTGTATAATTATCACGATAACGGGAATGTAGTACCTGATCTCTTGTTATGTATTCCAGTTATGATTCCAGTTATGATCCTGCTCATTCCCGTAATCTGATAATTATGTTAATAAACCATAAAAAGGACAACTTGTATGGGGAATGAGGAAGTGATGGATGCCGGAATGATACCTTGCTTATAGTAATGGAATAAAATATTGACGATTCATGTTAGTGGGACTTAGGGCCCACAGAAGATACGTGTTAGGGGGACTTAGGGCCCTCAAGCTGGTCCCAGGTGTATGGGAACTACTATAAGAAGTGTTATCAGTTCTTCATCATCTTCCGTTAACAACCCTTGGCTTGCTTATATATGGATGTATGTGTGTTGGGGTGCACACCCGGACACATACCTAGATATATGAGTCAGACGAGTAATAATCAATAGATTCCAGTTATAGTTCCTATTATGATTCTTGTTATGATTCCTGTTATGATTCTTGTCATGTATTTCTGTTTTGACCATCGTGTGATTTGCAACTCTGATTCTATATGCTTGGATTTCGGTGGCATGAGATAAAGGTATATAGATGAGGGTTTCCTTGTTTGGATTATTCCTTCGATGTACTAATCTCATGGGACCGTGACCTAAGCTTATAAAATCAATCTTGCTTGTAATCAGCTTTACCCTGGATTTCCTGTTTTATAATGATCATGCTATTCTTGTTCATACCTGCCATACTTGTGTTCTAACCCCCCTATTCTTGTCTCTTTGCCATTTAGCTGTGACCTGATCATTGTTGGGAGGTCCTGACTCCCTTGGATTTGTATGTTCAGGTTTAGAAGCTTGGATCGAAGTGGAGCCGTCCACAGAAGATCGAGCTTTCCTTAGTGAGCAGGCAGACTAGTTCCTGTTCTTCGTGCCAGACTTCTCATTTTGACTCACGGGATCTTCATCCAACTCGTGAGCTTTTTGTGTTCATATTGTAGATTGTACTTTTGGACTTGGTTGTGATAAAAGACACATGTAATGTGTAATAGTTTATCATATCCTGTGATAGCTTTGTATTTGTACTTTTAAGTTGGCATATGAATGAATACCACGCTTTGTTGTACTCTGATCCTTGCTTGTACTAAATGCTTAGCGTATATACGTGGGGGCATTTTCTGACCTACGTATATACGTCGCAGTGACGTCCCCGTATCCGTGGGATCGGGGCGTTACAACAAGAGGCTCTGGCAAATGTTGAGGTCTTTATGACCCACGTGCCAAGGGAGGAAGATGTAGAGGATTGCCTCCACACCTCCCCAAATGCTCCCTGCATTACTTTCACAGCTGATGATATGCAGGTTAAAGGGAAGCATGATCGACCCCTGTACTTCATAGGGTATATTGGGTCGTCCGAGATAAACCGCATTCAGGTAGATCCGGGGTCCGCGCTGAGCATCATGCCTCGCCGGGTCATGCAACATCTGGGCATTCCCGCCCATCGTCTGAGCCCTACCCAGACGACCATTTACGGGTTCAATTCCAATGGGACCCGTCCAATGGGGAAGATCAAGCTCAAGTGCCAGATCGGGAGCCTCAAATCGGAAGTGACATGCTACGTCATTGATGCGGACACTTCCTATAACCTACTGTTGGGACGACCATGGATTTACCGTAATTCCATCGTTCCCTCCACTCTCCACCAAATCATGAAATACATTGACGGGAGTGGAAAGATTCAGACGTTGATTGCCGAAAGGTATCCGTTTAAAGGGGTCGAAAATTTCTTCACAGACTCCCTCCTATATCAGGATCCTGAGGAGACAAATGAAACCCCGCAACCAGAGGAGCCAGAGTCTGGTAATGAGGCTGACATTGAGCCCGAGAAAGAAGAGTGCCTGTGGGAGTTAGAACCACTTGTAAAGAGCACTAATAAGCTCGATGTTGATAATACCACCGATTGATGCAGGCGGTTGGTATATTAATGAAGATTTAGATTTTGCGTATTTTTCTGCGTGTGCATCTGATTCAATACCGCCAGATACTAGTACCGACGTAGACGAGGATGTATGGTCAGCAATGGATGCTTTGACATCGTTGCATGTACCAATAAAATCATCCTTCGGGACATACCAAGATAATGGTGACGCGCAAAAATCTGTATTTCTGGTTCCAGCCAGACGAAAAGGCCAAAAACCAATTCTTTTTGGACGAATCTCGTCTGAACCAACGCCCCACAAAGAATCGGAAGGCGAGGAGGAGCCCCCTCAGTTCAATCATTATGAACCAAAAACGCTCAGGATGATGAAGGGCATGGGGTACGATCTAACCAACAGGCCCGGGTTGAACTTTGGCAAAGGAAAAAGGTCGTTGCTTCGATCTTTTGTGCCGAAAGGAAAAGCACCCGATTATTATCATCAGACCCACAGGGGTTGGGCTATGTATCAACTCCGGTCCCGTCAGCCTCTGATTCTGAGGGACCGTCAGGTCATAATTACTCTTCAGACACGTCATCATGGGAGTCAGATGTCAGTGTCGGCAACATCTTCAAAGAGCTTTCAATAAACATGGTTTCAACAAGCCACCTGGAAAGCGAAGACGAAGAAATGATTCGATCTGATACAGATCCTTGGATCAAACATTTAAATACTCTTTGGGATACCCGCTTTGAACAGCGTGAGCCACCCACAGAAGATAAGGTTGTTCAGATCAACCTAGGGGATGAGGCTAGTCCCAAGCCCATCTTCATAAGTGACGGCCTGTCACCTTCAGAGAAGAATGATCTAATATCTCTTGTACAAGAGTATATAGACGTCTTCGCCTGGAATTACGAGGACATGCCTGGACTTGATCCTCAAGTGGCTATGCACCGCCTCAGCATCAATCCGGACGTAAAACCTGTCAAACAACAGCAGCGACGGTTCCGTCCAGAAATAATGGAGGCAATCCAATCGGAAGTCAAAAAGCTTATCGATTCTGGCTTCATCAGGGAGGAACAACACCCCGACTGGGTAGCCAACATCGTCCCCATTGCTAAGAAGAACGGGAAGATACAGATCTGCATCGATTTCCGTGATCTAAACGAGGCCTGCCCTAAAGACGAATTCCCATTGCCAATCACAGATGTCATGATTGACAATACTTGTGGATTCGAACGAATGTCCTTTATGGACGGATTCTCAGGATACAATCAAATCAAGATGTACCCTGATGACGAAAAGCATACCTCCTTCAGGACACCTCTAGGAGTATACTGCTACACCGTCATGCCCTTCGAACTAAAGAATGCAGGGGCAACATATCAAAGAGCCATGAATGCCATTTTCCACCAGCAAATACGCAAAACGGTGGAATGTTATGTTGATGACATTGTAGTGAAAAGCCGCACTAAAAGTGATCACATAGCTGACCTGAAAGTGGTCTTTGACATCATGCGGGCTCATCAATTGAAGATGAATCCCACCAAATCCTTCCTGGGGGTGGCGAGCGGCAAATTCCTAGGGTTTGTTGTAACCTCCACCGGAATTCATTTGGATCCGGAGAAGGTTCGTGCCATTCAGGAAATGCAACCTCCAAGAAGCCTTAAGGAGCTCAGAGGATTGCAAGGACGATTGGCATACATCCGCAGATTCATCTCAAATCTCTCCGGGAGATGCCAACCCTTCGCTAAGCTGATGAAGAAGGGTGTTTCGTTCATTTGGGACGACGCTTGCCAACAAGCGTTCGAGGAGATCAAACAATACCTCACCCAACCACCAGTCCTTGCAGCTCCTGTATCCGGAAAACCTTTCCTGGTGTACGTCCGGTCAATGGATCATTCTTTGGGAGCTCTACTAGCTCAGAATGATGATCAAGGATGGGAACAAGCAATCTACTATCTAAGTAGAACAATGATCGGAGCCGAACACCGGTATAACCCGATCGAGAAGGAATGTTTGGCGCTGGTGTTCGCTATTCAGAAAATGCAACACTATCTGGTAGGCCAAACTATAAATGTCATATCAAAAGTCAACCCTTTGAGGTTACTCATGACAAAACCTTCATCATTGAACGGCCGGCTGGCAAAATGGGCTATATTGCTCTCCCAATATGTGATGCACTTTTTACCCCAAAAAGCCATTAAAGGACAAGCGGTGGCAGACTTCTTAGCTGAACACCCAGATCCGAGGGCAGCCAAACTCTACGAAGATCTCCCAGATGAGGTCGCCGAAGTCTGCCTGACTCAGACATCGTTCGAAGGTCAAGTATGGCAACTTTTCTTCGATGGTGCATCGAGGGCAAGCCCAAAGGGACACACAATAGCGGGGGTAGGAGTAGTACTTGTCTCCCCACAAAACTACGTGATTCCCCGAGCTATCTCATTAACTGAGCCTTGTTCCAACAATGTGGCGGAGTACAACACTCTTTTGATTGGGATGCAATTCGCCGATGAGATTGGCGTTAAAAATCTCGAGGCGTACGGTGACTCGAAACTCATCGTCAGCCAAGTTCGCGGAGAGTACGAAGTCAGACATGAAGATCTAGTACCCTACTACAACGCGACAATCCACATGGCCGAGTGGTTTTCAAACTTCTACATTGACCATGTACCACACAGCCAAAATGCGCATGCAGATGAACTCGCATCCCTTGCTGCCTCCTTAGCTCTCCCAGCTGGAGCGATGGAGAAAGTATTCGTCTACAGCCACAACCTGTATTGTCCGAGAGTCACTCTCAAGGACTACCCAGGGTCAACGGGAGATCATCGCGGCAAGGAAGCACTTGAAGTGTCAACCGCTTCAGGGCTTAAAGACTGGCGATTCCCCTACATTGATTTTGTCCTATACGGCATCCTGCCTGAGGACACCAAAGAGGCGGCCGCTAGTCGAAGGAAAGTCCCCAAATTCTATTATAATGCGATTACGCGAACATTGTATCGTCGATCGCATGACGGGATCCTGCTCCGATGCCTCTCGTCAAAAGAAGCCCAAGGAGTATTGAAAGAAGCCCACGATGGTATGTGTGGAGCTCATCAACCTGGTCCAAAACTGGCACATCGACTCCAAAGATTGGGTTACTATTGGCCCAAAATGATTGCCGATGCCGTCACTTATGTCAAGAGATGTCACACCTGTCAAATACATGGCAATTTCATTCATTAAGCACCAGGGTACCTCCACTCTACGACCTCTACTTGGCCGTTCGAAATGTGGGGGATGGATGTGGTTGGTCCTATCAGCCCACCATCATCAAAAGGGCATCGGTTCATTCTAGCGATAACCGATTACTTCTCAAAGTGGGCCGAAGCTATTCCTTTAAAGGAGGTAAAATCATCCAACGTGATCAAGTTCGTGAAACATCACGTTATTTACCGTTTCGATGTACCTCGGCGGATTGTCCATGACAATGGACCCCAGTTCATCAGCCAGGCTTTCCAGAGATTATGCGCTAAGTTCAGAATCCAGAGTGTGTCATCAACGGCATACTATCCTGCTGCTAACGGCCTCGCAGAAGCTTTTAACAAGACCATTGGCAAGCTTCTCAAGAAATTCGTCTCGAAAAGTCAACGAGACTGGGACGATAAGTTGGGTGAATGTTTATGGGCCTATCGCACAACCGTGCGAACCCCAACTAAAGCCACGCCATTTTCCTTGGTATACGGATGTGAAGCCGTTCTTCCACTGGAAATCCAAATTCCATTCTACGCGTCGCCTTGACAGCGGAGATGACAACAGAGGAGAAGCATCGACAGCGACTCCAGGAGTTGGAGGCCTTAGACGATAAACGTTTGCATGCCCAACAGCAAATCGAGCTTTACCAAGCTCGTATCACCAGAGCCTTCAACAAGAAAGACAAAGCGCGAACTTTCAAGAAAGGCGACCTTGTCTTAGCTGTCCGAAGACCCATGGTCATGACGCACAAGACGAAGGGAAAATTCCAACCAAAATGGGAAGGACCATTTGTGGTAGAGTCAGTCTACTCAAATGGATCATATCGTCTCATAACCTCGAATGGCGATACACTAATGATGCCAATCAATGGAAAATTCTTGAAGAAATACTATCCGTAGATGGTATTCTTCCGTCGATCAAGTTAAAAGTACACCTCTGATCAAACATCCAACGCCTTTAACGGCTAAGGATAGAGGAAAATGTTAGCTTCTAAGCCCAACATAAGTCTTCGACAACTTATCATGCTGAGGGGAATAGCATGGCTAGCCCAACTCAAACGGTAGTTGGTAAAGGCACCTCAAATCCGTTGATAGCTGAGGGTTTGCTAAAAATCCTAAGTGGACTTGGTTCCACTCTTCCCTCCAAAATCCCTTACCAATTCTCACCCATAGAATGGTAGGACCACAAAATGCAAGCATTACTATGTTAACACTATACCTCTTGTAATGAATACTCCTTGTCGAGTACAAACTTTGCTTGTTAACTCTACATAGAGTAGCAAACTTTCAAATTTGCCAAGTTAATACTACACCTCTGACAAACTACTGTTTAAGTTAACATTATGCCTCTAAACAGTACATCAAGAGTCTGTCAAGTTAATATCACACTTCTGACAGTCGCTTTTCTTCAGACTTCCATATTGAAGCTGAAATGGACGATGCCAAGTTAACACTACACTTCTAGCATCCGAGTCATTGCTAAGTTCAACAATACACCTATGGCCATGACCTTTCCTCGACTTCTTTATCCAAGCCGAGACGACTAATGCAAAGTTCAACATTACACCTCTAGCATTATCCTCACTGTCAAGTTCAACATTACACCTATGACAGTGACACTTTCAATTTTCACAAACAAAGCTGAAATGCAAGTCAAGTTAATATCACACCTCTGGCTTATATCCTTGTCAAGTTAACATTACACTTCTGACAAGACTACTTCCAACCCGTTAAGTTAATATCACACCTCTAACGGTAAAAACTTTCCTAGATTCCCCGCGAGTCTAGTCTCATTTGATGTTCTCCCCAACAGAGTATCAAATTCATTTAGAAGCATTGTTAGGTTAACATTACACCGTTAACAATGTTTTCGTCAAACTCCCCAGCTGATCTTAAATCAAGTTAATCCCAAACCCTTGATAAAAGTTCATCTTCCCTGGGGGTACGAACTCCACCTGTCACTTTCTTTTACAAAGTGGCAGGTCCACAAAAAAATCATCCCATCTCTGTCAAGTTAATATTACACCTCTGAAAGTATTATGAAAGTTCCTGAAATAGGATCTTTCCTTACTTCTAACTTATTAAAATTAACATCATAATTTTGATAAAGTCAGAAGATTCTCTGCTTCCATGTGTCTAACTGACGACAAGAAGTTTAAGACAGAAGCAAAAAGAAAAGTGTCACTTTTATTTATATATCTAAGCATATGAAAGTGATACAAAACGCTCTCTTATACAATAAGATTGAGTGTTACAATTAAGGAGTACAAAGAAGTCCCTCTTTCTCTCAGAGGCCGTACTCACTCCTTGAAGCCGCATCTGATCCCAGTGCACGATGTCTGGAAAAGTGCCCAACTGTGGCGACAATTGGAGCCGATTGCACCATGGCAATGACGCAAAAGTCGAAAGAGCCCTAGCTGACTAAGCTAAGAGCAATGGTGTTCTTGAGGTCCGGTGGCAGCAGAAAGTCCTGCAACCCTTCGTTCATGAGCGTCTCTTTCCCCAGCAGGCCATCTAACGGACATAGAATGTCCTTGATGTCACTTCTGGAGTGGGAGAGGAAGAGGATCAAATCCGCGTTCTGCAAACCAAGACTAATGAAAAATTTCTAAGTGCTTGGACTCAGGCGCCAGACTCATCAAAATCGGCGACTGATGGTACAGAACGCAAGGATCAAATCCGCGTTCTGCAAACCAAGACTTATGAAAAATTTCTAAGTGCTTTGACTCAGGCGCCAGACTCATCAAAATCGGCGGCTGAAGGCACAGAACGCAAGGATCAAATCCGCGTTCTGCAAACCAAGACTTGTGAATTTTTCGTGAGTACTTGACTCAGACGCCAGATTCATAAGAACCAGAAGGCCCTACAACCCTTCATCCATGAGCATCTCCACCACCAGAAGGTCATGGAATGTCCTTGATGTCACTTCTGGGGTGCGAAAAGAAGGGAGTTATCCACCTTAACCCTTCCGTCACCACAACCACTTGAAGTTAAAGTGGATAACTCACTTCCTTTCGCACCCCAGATTTCTAAGTGCTTGGACTCAGGTGCCAGATTCATCAAAATCGGCAGCTGATGGCACAGAACGCAAAGATTAAATCCGCGTTCTGCAAACCAAGACCGCGTCCGAATCCTTCACAATTAGAAATATTCTAAGTGAAGGATCCGAAGTGCAGAGCCCACTGGCGTCGGGTCATCAAACCCGCGCCTCGGTTATCAACTCAAAGACTGCGTCCAAGACCGCGTCTGAGAATCAAACCGGTTCATCTCCTGTGATTACAGTTCTTCTCCAAAAAAGGATGTCTTTTTAGGGTTCTTTAAACTTTCGGTGATGGTGAAGTTTAGCCTAAACGGCATTTTACCTCGGAAAACAGCATCCTGCGCGGAGGAAGCGCCCCTCTGGGCCTCGGCGACGGTCGCCTTTGAGGACGATGCGGTTGGCTTAGCTTTAGGTGCCATCGATGTTCAAAAGTCCAACAATGGAGATGAACAGTTCAAAAATCCAGTAAAGGAGATGAACAGTTCAAGATGAACAGAGAAAAATCTAAGCAAGTGCGTTCGGAGAAGAAGAGGTATCTCTCTCTGACTGTTGCCTTTTATAGGCACAAGGATTCGCGAAGATACGCGGCGTGTGGCCCGATAAGTTCTGCAGCGAGTCGCCGCTTGACGCGTGGAACCAAATCATTTTTGAACAGGGAAGATCATGCGTCGTGACTCCACCGCGAGTCATCATTCGACACGTGGAGCAGTTCATTTAATGAACCGGGAAGTCCGCGCGCCTAACGGAGAAATCCCGCCGGTTCCCCAGGCCAGCTGGCAGCGTAATAATGACATGGCATGGATTCGTACCCGACGGCCACGTCCCTTCGATGGTCGTGCCCCGTCAGCACCACCATAAATGCACCCAGAAAGTCGCGCGGCGTTCAGAAAATCGCGTCTTTATCTAGAGATGCGCCTTTCCAAAGTCCGCGTCCGTCCAAGCGGGCCTAACATCGTGTCTGCCTCATGGAAGATCAGGCGCGTTTCCATTGCCTTATGACGCACCCTATGTAGGTCGCGTCTTTAAAGCAGTACCATCTCTGCTTTTCAAAAGGAACCTGCGTTCGGCCTCCTGCTTCTGCAAATCAGTTCAACAGTACACTGGCACAAGCAGAAGACCAACCACTCTTGGCTTAAAGCACACCTACGACAGACTTAAAAGCAATCGGGGAGGTTTAGACTGTGTATCTTGACACTCAACACGATCAACTCTGGTGGCTCCAAAGAGTTCAACAGTACACTCACGAAGACCAACTCCAGATAAGATCAAACCCGGAGCCTTAACAGCCTAGTCATGAAAGTGAATTCAGCTAGAGTCCAAAGTATTTCGAAATCCGTCCCAGTTAAACTGCGGAATATCGAAAACTTTGGAGGGGGTTCTGTAGGCTGTCTAAAAGTCACTAAAAGACAAGCCACTTAAAAGCAGAGTCTCAAGTTCTAGGCGCGAGGGATCGACACCCGCGTCTTAGCATCAAGGCGCGTTGGCTCGACGCTCGCGCCTCAGCATCAAGGCGCGTTGGCTCGACGCCCGCGCCTCAGCATCAAGCCGCGTTGGCTCGCCTCAGCATCAAGGCGACGCCCGCGCCTCAGCATCAAGGCGCGTTGGCTCAACGCCCGCGCCTCAGCATCAAGGCGCGTTGGCTCGATGCCCGCGTCTCAGCATCAAGGCGCGTTGGCTCGACACCCGCGTCTCAGCATCAAGGCGCGTTGGCTCGACACCCGCGTCTCAGCATCAAGGCACGTTGGCTCGACGCCCGCGTCTCAGCATCAAGGCGCGTGGGTCTAAACCCGCGCCTCAGTTGCAACTACCCGAATTATGGGGCCAGTCACCACACATATAGCGGGAGGTGGCCCCTCATTGTGGAGCGTTTTCAGGGGGGCACGTTCACCCCTGGGACCTCTATAAATAGCCCCATTTGCTATATAAAAGGGGTCGATCAGATCATCATCGGGCATCGCAAGAAGAAAGGGCACGAAGTGGTCGAGGAGATCATCAACAGAGAGAGAGAGAAGACTCTTCAGAAACTTACTGCGTACGAGCTGCTCTTCGCCTACCTTCTCTTTCAGAGTTTTGGTAGACAGAGCTGTGTTACTCTTTCTACCGGCCGAAGAGAAGATCCCCGACGGTCCAGACGGTCATCCGGTCAACGGAGAACAAGATTCACTCTCCACCGCCACACGAAGAACCCAGCATTAAACAAAGGGAGGATTCAAGATTCAACATCCTCCCTCCCTTGTAACTGGAAGGAAAAGTCTTGTTGTAATTGTTTCATTTGATTCAAGGAAATATTTACAGCCAAATTCTTTCTCTTTTTCCGGCGCGTACAGGGGGTTGGGCTATATGTCAACTCCAGCTCCATCAGCCTCTAACTCAGAAGAGTCATTAGGCCATGATTACTCATCAGGCACGTCATCGTGGGAATCAGATGTTAGTGTCGGCAACATCTTCAGAGAACTTTCAGTGAACATGGTTTCAACAAGCCACCTGGAAGACAAAGATGAAGAAATGATCCAATCCGATATAGATCCTTGGATCAAGGACTTAAATACTCTTTGGGACACTCGCTTTGAACAACACGAGCCACCCACAAAAGATATGGTTGTCCAGATCAATCTAGTAGATGAGACGAATCCTAAGCCCATCTTTATAAGCGACGGCCTGTCACCTTCTGAGAAAAAGGGTCTAATATCTCTTGTGCAAGAATATATAGACGTCTTCGCCTGGAATTACGAGGACATGCTTGGACTTGATCCTCGAGTGGCTATGCATCGCCTCAACATTAATACGGACGTAAAGCCTGTCAAACAACAACAGCGATGGTTCCGTCCAGAAGTAATGGAGGTAATTCAATCAGAAGTCAGAAAGCTTATAGACTCTGGTTTCATTAGGGAAGAACAACACCCTGATTGGGTAGCCAACATCGTCCCTGTTGCTAAAAAGAACGAAAAGATCTGAATCTGCATTGATTTTCGTGATCTAAATGAAGCATGTCCCAAGGACGAATTCCCATTGCCAATCACAGATGTCATGATTGACAATACGTGTGGATTCGAGCGAATGTCCTTCATGGATGGATTTTCAGGATATAATCAAATCAAAATGTATCCTGATGACGAAAAACATACCTCTTTTAGAACACCACTGGGGGTATACTGCTATATCGTCATGCCCTTCGGACTAAAGAATGCAGGGGCAACATATTAAAGAGCTATGAATACCATTTTCCACGAACACATGCGCAAAACGGTGGAATGCTATATTGACGATATCGCAGTAAAAAGTCGCGCTAAAGGTAATCATATAACTGATTTAAAGGTTGTCTTCGACATCATGCGGGCCCATCAATTGAAGATGAACCCCACCAAATCCTTCCTGGGGCTGGCCAGTGGCAAATTCCTAGGATTTGTCGTAACCTCCACGGGAATTCATTTAGATCCGGAAAAGGTTCGCGCTATCCAGGAGATGCAACCTTCAAGAAATCTCAAGGAACTCAGGGGATTGCAAGGAAGATTGGCGTACATCCGAAGGTTTATCTCAAATCTCTCCGGAAGATGCCAACCCTTCACCAAATTAATGAAGAAGGGTGTTTCGTTCATTTGGGACAACGCTTGCCAGCAGGCATTTGAGGAAATTAAACAATACCTCACACAACCTCCAGTCCTTGCAGCTCCGGTATCCGAAAAACCTTTCCTGATATACGTCCGAGCGATGGATCATTCTTTAGAAGCTCTACTAGCTCAGAATGATGATCAAGGACGAGAGCAAGCAATCTACTATTTGAGTAGAACAATGATCGGAGCCGAACATCGGTACAACCTGATTGAGAAGGAGTGTTTGGCATTGGTGTTTGCTGTTCAGAAAATGCGACACTATTTGGTAGGCCAAACTATAAATGTCATATCAAAAGTCAACCCCTTGAGGTTGCTCATGACAAAGCCTTCATCGTTAAACGGCCTGCTGGCAAAATGGGCCATATTGCTATCCCAATATGAAATGCACTTTTTACCACAAAAGGCCGTGAAAGGACAAGCAGTGGTGGATTTTCTGGCTGAGCATCCAGATCCGAGGGCAGCCAAACTTTACGAGGATCTCCCAGATGAGGTCGTTGAAGTCTGCCTCACCCAAACATCTTTCGAAAGGCAAGTGTGGCAACTTTTCTTTAACGGTGCATCGAGAACAAGCCCAAAAGGACATATAGTAATGGGGGTAGGGGTAGTACTCGTCTCCCCACAGAACTATGTAATTCCTCGAGCCGTCTCGTTAACCAAGCCTTGTTCCAACAATGTAGCGGAGTACAATGCCCTCTTGATTAGGATGCAACTTGCTGATGAGATTGGCGTTAAAAATCTTGAGGCATATGGTGACTCTAAACTTATCGTCAGCCAAGTTCGCGGGGAGTACGAAGTCAGACATGAAGATCTTGTTCCCTATTACAACGCAACTATCCACATGGCCGAGAGGTTCACAAACTTTTACATAGACCATGTACCACGCAAGCAGAATGCGCATGCAGATGCACTGGCATCTCTTGCTGCCTCCTTAGCCCTTCCAGCTGGAGCAGTGGAGAAAATATTTGTTCACAGCCACGACTTGTATTGCCCAAGAATTGTTCCTGAGGACTACCAGGAGCCAATGGGAGATTGTCAATACAAAGAAGCTCTTGAGTCATCAACCGGTCCAGAGCCAAGAGATTGGCGATTCCCTTATATCGATTATGTCTTGTATGGCATCCTGCCTGAGGACATCAAAGAAGTGGCTGCCATTAGAAGGAAAGCCCCTAAATTCTACTATAATGCGATCACACGAACACTGTATCGTCGATTGCATGACGGGATCTTGCTTCGCTGTCTATCACAAAAGAGGCACAAGAGGTATTGAAAGAAGCCCATGACGGCATGTGTGGAGCCCATCAACCTGGCCCAAAACACGCATATCGACTCCAAAGGTTGGGATATTATTGGCCTAAGATGATCGCTGACGCCATCACTTATGCCAAAAGATGTCACGTCTGCCAAGTGCATGGTGATTTCATCCATCAAGCTCCAGGATACCTTCACTCTACAACCTCTACCTAGCCATTTGAAATGTGGGGGATGGATGTAGTTGGCCCTATCAGCCCACCATCATCAAAAGGACATCGGTTTATTTTAGCCATAACCGATTACTTCTCCAAATGGGCTGAGGCTATTCCTTTGAAGAAGGTGAAGTCATCTGACGTGATCAAGTTCATTAAACATCACATCATTTACCGTTTTGGGGTACCTCAGTGAATTTTCCATGACAATGAACCCCAGTTCGTCAGTCAGGCTTTCCAGAGGTGCTGCGCTAAGTTCAGAATCCAAAGTGTGTCCTCAACAGCATACTACCCCACCGCTAATGGTCTCGCAGAAGTCTTCAACAAGACCATTGGCAAGCTTCTCAAGAAATTCATCTCGAAAAGTCAGCGTGACTAGGACGACAAGCTAGGTGAATGCTTATGGGCCTATCGCACAACTGTTTGAACCCCAACTAAAGCTAAGCCGTTTTCTTTAGTATACGGGTGTGAAGCCGTGCTTCCACTGGAAATCAAAATCCTATCTCTACGCGTCGCCTTGACAGTGGAGATGACAAATGAGGAGAAGCATCGCCAGCGACTCCAAGAATTGGAAGCCTTAGATGATAAACGTCTGCAGGCCTAACAACAAATCGAGTTTTACCAAGCCCGGATTACCAGAGCCTTCAATAAGAAAGTTAAAGTGCGAACTTTCAAGAAAGGTGACCTCGTCTTAGCCGTCAGAAGACCTATGGTGATGACACATAAGACAAAAGGGAAATTCCAGCCCAAATGGGAAGGACCATTTGTAGTAGAGTCGGTCTACTCAAATGGATCATATCGCCTCATAACTTCAAATGTTGATACACTCATGATGCCGATCAATGGCAGATTCCTGAAGAAGTACTATCCCTAATAGTACTCCTCCGCCGATCAAGTTAAAAATACACCTCTGATCGAAGCTCCAGATCCAAGAAAAGTTTCTTTCCTTCATTAGGTCGCATCATGATAGATCGGTGACAAGCTAATTGCGCATTGATTGTACCACGATGCATGATGTAAATATTGATAAAGAAACAAAAGCTGAAACTTGGGTTCTAATATCTCTATCTTCATTAATGTCCAACGCCTCCAACGGCTAAGGATAGAGGAAAATGTTGGCTTTTAAGCCCAACATAAGTCTTCGATAACTCACTATGCTGAGGGGAATAGCATGGCTAGCCCAACTCAAACGGTAGTTGGTAAAGGCACCTCAAATCCGTTGATAGCTGAGGGTTTGCTAAAAATCCTAAATGGACTTAGTTCCACTCTCCCCTCCAAAATCCCTTACCAATTCTCATACACAGAATGGTAGGTTTACAAAGTACAATCATTGCTACGTTAACACTATACCTCTGGCGTTTTTAAATTCCACTTTTTACTTCTCATACACAGAATGGCAGGTCCTCAAATTGCTCTTATCACGAGTCAATTTCTGTCAAGTTAATATCACACCTCTGACAAATTACTGTTAAGTTTCACATTACACTTCTAACAGTGATTGATTTGCTGCCAAGTTCAATATTAAACTTCTGACAGTCATTTTCCCTCAGACTTTCATATCGAAGCTGAAATGAACGATGCTAAGTTTAACATTATACCTCTAGCGTCCAGATCATTGCTAAGTTCAACAATACACTTATGGCAATGACCTTCCCTCGGACTTTCTTGTTAAAATCGAAATGACCAATGCTAAGTTTAACATTACACCTCTAGCGTCCAGATCATTGCTAAGTTCAACAATACACTTATGGCAATGACCCTCCCTCGGACTTTCTTGTTAAAGTCGAGATGATCAATGCCAAGTTCAAAATTACACCTCTAGCATTACCCTCGCTGCCAAGTTAAACATCACACCTATGGCAGTAATACTTTCAGTTTTCCCAAAACAAAGCTGAAATACTTCTGAGCCAAGTTCAATATCATACCTCTGACTCACACCCTTGCCAAGTTAACATCACACTTTGGACAAGGTTTAATTCAACCCGTTAAGTTAATATCACACCTCTAACGGTAAAGATTTTCCTAGATCCCCCGTGAATCTAGTCTCACTTGTTATCCTCGTCAACAGAATAACAAGTCTACCTAAAAACATTGTTAGTTTAACATTACACTGTTAACAGTTTTTTCATTAAATCCCTAGCTGATCTTAATCAAGTTAATCCCAAACCTCTGATAAAGGCTCATCCTCCCTGGGGGTACAATTTCCACCTGCCACTTTCCTTTATAGATTGGCAGGTCCACAAAAATTATCTCATCTCTGTTAAGTTAATATCACACCTCTGGCAGCGTTGTTGAGTTCCTGAAATAGGATCTCTCTATAATCTCTGCCTCGTTAAGATTATCATCATATTTTGAGCGAGCCAAAGATCCTTTACTTTTATTCGTCTGACTTCCAATACAAAAAGGGAGTTCAAGGCAATAGAAGGAGAAAAAAGTGTCGCTTTTATTCATATCCAACATATGAAAGTGATACCAGATGCTCTCTTATACAATAAGATTGAGTGTTACAATAAAGGAGTACAAAGAAGTCCCTCTCAGTAAAAGGTTGCACTCACTCCTTGAAGCTTGCTCACCACTCCAAGTACATGATGTTTGTAAGGGCGCCAAAGTAGAGTTGAACACTGTGGTGACGATCGGAGGCTGATTACGTCACCATGCATGACGTAAACATCGAAGAAGCCCCTTGTTAACCAAGAACAATGGTGTTTCTTAAGGTCAAAATGCAGCAGAACCTCCTGTTCCACCTGACCAACCGATGTAGGCTATGGTCCTTCGTTGATGAACACCTCCACCACCAGAAATTCATCCAAAGAATATGGACTTTTCGTCGATGTCACTTCGGGGGTAGAGGAGGATTTGAGACCTCACAGGGGACATCCTCTTTCCAGTGACCTGCAAGAGGACCATACCCACCACCATATCCACCGCCATACTCACTCTGGCCATGACGATCCTAGAAGCATTACTGGTGCATCGTGTCCAATGAGGTCTCGGCGGATGTCAGATCCTCGTCTCCCATAAACAAGAGCCATGACTTCTTCTCTAGTGGTCGACCATCGAATAGCTTCACTGGCCGAAATATTTTCCCAGGGGCCCAGCGAATATGAAAAAGGATGATTAAGCCTACCTGCGAGAAGCAAAAATCAGAAGATTAGAACCTTGAAACAGAAAGGTTGAAGAACAGACGCAATTACGACTGTAGTCTTCAGACGCGGGGATGACCCGTGCAGCAAGTCAAAATTCTGTTGCGACAGAAACAAACACGATCAAAGTTGTGATACACACAGATTCGAACGCAGTCTAGTTTTGCACCAGTGTCGAAAATATGAGACGCGAAGAGAATCAGACGCGAAAATTTCCACCTCCCCGTTTGGTAAACAGGGGTTGCTACATTCAAGTCTGAACCCTTCGGCCTGAGTTCTTCTAAGTCAACAGCCTCAAACGCGAGCTCACTGTCCAGACGCAAAGTCCGAGTTTAGACTCAATCAACTCACACCTCATCAGGAATCTAAGAACCGCAACTTCCAAATAATGGGCGCACCAGTCAGACTTCAAGAGAAGGTCAAGAAGATGAATCCCTTCAAGGGACAGCAAAACTAAAACTCAGTTGGGTTGCAAATTTCATGGCAAACAAGGAATTCCTACCCGCAGAATAACCATTTAAGGGTTGAACTTTCTGCATCTAGGCGCAGACATAAAGAGTGCTCAAAGAGACGCTTTTTGATCTTGAAATCACTTGACAGTGATAATCTTCTGGAGAGATTAAAGCAAAGTATGAAAGCTTTGGGTCGCCGTCGTCCATGGGGGGAAACCCCATCGAAGGAAGAAGAAAAGTCCTTGAAGAAGATGAAATCCCTCAGAGAGCCTGCTCTCGAGGGAAAACAGTCTAAGTAACAGACTGTTAAAAGAGGGGGTGAGGCCTATTTATAGGCAATCCATAAAGCCTGTAATTAATGGCTCATTAATCAGAACCGTCGGCCTTAATTCCCGCACGAATGTCAAAGCCCAATGAAGGGCTGACGCGTGAATGGATGCTTCGGGAAGCAACGAAGACGCAGGCCCCCAACCACCAGCGCCGACTGGGCATCTAAAGCCATTAATGTCTAAGCCCAATAAAGGGCTGACGCGTGGACTGCCGCTTCGGGAAACATCAGATGATGCGAGTTCCCAAACATCAACTTGACATTTAAAGATCTAACAAAATCTTTATGACAAGTTGCATGTAACGCCTGGGAAGTTGCACCAAACGCAAGCCCGAGAGCAGCGTCCAGAAACTTGCATCCCTTTGTGAATTCGAAGGCGGCGTCCTTCTCATTCTTGTTAAGAGAGCTACGACCGCGTCTCTCGGAGCGGTTCAGAGTCGCGTCCCCTTAGCAAAAGAGACCCATTCTGAGGTCGCGTTTTGGAGTTACATAAAATTTGAAAGCTGCATTCTGAAACTTGTGTCCACAATAAAGAAGGCCTATGTCATCCACAAGGATCCTGGAGCTGCGCCTGCATTACGAGATGACAATTTCGTTCCTATCATAAACTCAATATAATTTGAGTATGCACCGTGTCAAGGGTCCAAAGACGCGTTTCTACCAAGACAGTGCCGCGTCCTCATATCTATGCGTCAGTTTTGAGGAGCATAAGACTGCATCCTGAATTCTGCAGAGTTAAGGGCTGCGTCCAAGGAGCCGCGTCCTTCCATAACCAAAGTCGCGTCCTTCACGCAAGCTTGAATGGCGTCTCAATTAACATGTCAGAGTCGCATTTTCCAGGACCGCGTCTCCACTATAAATCAGAGCCACGTTTCGCCCAAAAACTTAGTTCAACCTGAGTTTATTATTCATGGCCAGTCAAGGATTACAATCAAAGACTGCGCTTAGAAAATTGAAGTCATCTACAACGAAACAATGAAGATGGAGCAAAATTTTGAAGATTTTTATTATTTGATCTAAAAATGATAAAAGTAATACAAATGCTCTTGACAAATAGAGTGTTCTTTTCTTCATAAAAAAAGAAAAAAGAGGAGGCTAATAATCTTGATTCGCCAAAGCACGGATTTGTTCTCAGAGGCGATGCATCTCGTGCTGACGCGCTTTCTCAGCCTCCATGAGAACTTGGACCCGCAACTCCTCCTCAGATAAGAATTTCTTCGCAGCCAGCTACGCTCGTAGAGATTCCAACCTGGAGGAATGAGCAGAGAGGTTTTCTTCAGCTTGCGTCTTGGCAGCCTCCAGCTCTTCCAGCTTCTTCCTGGCAGCAGCAATCTTCTGCTCGTTGATTTTAATCAAGGCTTCTGCCTTGGCTATGGTGGCTCGAGCTGTGACAATAACCTGCTCCGTGCTCTGTATGACGATTTCAGATTCCTTTGAATCGCCAATCAGCCTTTGGTGGTCAGCCTGGAAATGCTGGAGATGGCGAGTCTCTTCAGCTATTTGTTCTTCCATCTCTGTTCGCTCTTGTTCTTGAGCAGCAAGAAGTCTATTCAGAGTTGCCCGAGCCTCGTCTACTGAACTAGTATTTTTCAGAGACTTGAGCTCTTTTAGGTTGTTTCCTAATTGCTCCACCAGCATCAGGCATGCCCTAGCCTGCGAAGGACCTCCAGTATAACCGATGTTCCCGATCTGATTTTCGAGAAGTACTCGGGCAAACTCGAAAGAGCTGTCCCCAGAAAGGATGAGGTCAATGCATGATCGCATGGAATCGAAGAATTGTTGCACCATTTGACGTGCCAGTTCTTCTATGATATCATTGGCTGGAGAGAACTCTGCTGATATGCTCCCAGATCCCCTTTCCATTACAGGACGAGAGACAAAAATCGGTTCGTCTTGCACAGGAGGGATGTCAACAACAGGTTCGTCAGAAGCTGAGATGGTCGCCAACACTTCTAGGGCGGTTACTATCGTAGCAGCCTCCACGACAACTGAGGTGATAGCAAACCCGGCAACGTCAAGTCCCTCGGTCGAGGGTTGAACTGTACCACCCTCTGCCTCAATGTTGGCCGCAAGATCCTCCACTTGAGCTCCCTCAACACTCTCTGTAAATCTCCAAAACGTCAACCAAGACAATAAAAAGGAGAATATTCAGTGATTTATATTCTCTTACCAGGCTAAGGATTCGAAGATGGCGAATCCCTGGGCAAATCTTGTAGGGTTGAGGCCTCCCCAACTTCGATAATTGCCCTCTCTGGAGGCATTTCAGTAGCAGGAGCCTCAACGCCCTCCTGCTGGGCCAGCTCTTGTATCATTTCCTCGATATGGGAGGAGGTTGCAGCCTCACTGTCGACGGCCAGCCCTATAGCATAAAGTTAAAGGGAAAACGTCAAAACTTTTCCCTAGTTAAAAGAGAAACCAGGTCAAAAAGACAATGAAAGTGCCATCGGCAGCAGCAATTGTTGCTATTGGCGAAACCGTCACAGGGTCATACCCATGCATTTCTTCCTCCAAAATATGTGAGAATTTGCTCGGATCTGGAAGAGCGGGTTCATCGCCAAAATCGACTTCATCGCCTGAATAATATTCATCCTCTCCGGACGATGAAGACAATAGTTCAACACAAGAGGCCTCGGCAATCGAGACCTTGGCACCGAGTAACCTAGTAGTAGGGCTGGGATCGACTACCCGCGAGCTGGACATTAATACACTAGGAGACCCAGTTTGTTGCCCCTCATCCCTCCTCTCTTGAACTGAAGAGGACCCTGGTTGAGTTGAGACTCTTGGAATCTCAACATCATCCCTTCCTACTAGGTTAACCTCGAGTTGCTTAGCCTCATCAGTTGCAGTAGGTTCATCAGCAAGCTCCCCTTCTTCTAAAATCACGGGGCCCCTACTGCGTAATCCACGAGGACGAACAAGGGGGGTTTCGTCTTCCTCCTCCTCTTCCTCCCTCTGCTCCTCAACACCGGAAGGGACGATCTCGGACATGGAAGATTCAGCCGCCGAGTCTCTCCTGGTCTTCTTCGGGGTAGGCTCAACTTTGGAAGTAGAGCCATGGGGACGTTTAGGCACAGCCCGTCGATGCCTTCTAGCGGGGTGCTCCTTAGGTACTGCTGCTCTCGGCTCCATGCCTGTCTCCCCTCCAGCCTCTCTCTTAGCCGCCTGGTATTCATCCATGCCTCGCATGCGCCTGTTAGACGCCAATTTGTCCTCGTAGGACGCCTCTTGATGCATGAGTGATTTATTGAGTAATCAAGCATCTTGCTAGCCTGGAAATACCAAGTGCATAAACTAAGGCTCGCGTGGCAGTTTGGCGTTTTGTGAGGCAAGATGAAAATAGCTTTTGTCCCTCCAGCCACACTGTAATACCAGGCCCGAGCACCTTCAAACAGATTCCCACTGAAGGAGAGTTTGGGATTGCGGACATACAGTTGATCATAACCGAATTGTCGGGCAAAACGGCTTGGCATATAGGGCTCAATTGTACATGAGTTCCCTTGCCGAAAGAGTAGATAGCTGAGTCGAATGTTGATAAGCCACCAGAAGACTCCCGATGGCAACCTCGTGAAGTCGTCCAGACCTGCAAGGTCAGCAAATTTATCCCCATAAGATGCACCGGTAATCTCGGGGAAGCAGCGGTCGAGATGATAATTCAAAACGTTCAGAATACATTTCCGAACGTGAACATATAGTAGTGGGACCATCTCGAGCTCTCCAGCCGCTGCACAAAAGGGACAAACCCCTCGGATTGAGACACCGGCGTCATCAGTGAGGGGCAATGCATAACGTACCAAGCCATTAGGTACGTGTATGGAAGCTCGATCCGGGTTTGGGGGTCTTTACTCTCGGCTTCCCCTCCGAGTCAACCTCCGGTTTACCTTGGGAGTCAACGATGGCCTCCACTTTGCACAGGCTCTGAACCAGAGCCCGTAATCCACTTTGGATTCCAGCCACCATTGCTGGAAGAAGAGCGATGGACCTACCATAGGCCAACAGGACCGCCGGATACACAACGTCGACAACAATCACTTCATGCGACAGTGTCGGCACTACGCAGCGCTTTAATCACAGCATGAGAAAGCCCGCCAGTAGTGCCCGGTCAGAAATAGGGATCCGGGCTTGGTGATGAAAACTTTCAAAAACGTATCCATTTTGAAAGTATCTTCATTTGACTCTGTGGTGTAAGAGCTCACGGAGGCGTTAATCCTCTCAGCGATTTCTTCGTCAGTGTTGGGAGCCATAATGGTCACTGAGTGATCTTTCTCAGTTATACCATTAAACAGGTAGCTCGCCCAAGACATCTGCTTAACACCCCTGGTCCTCCAGGAGGTTATTTGACCGCAGATGTGGAAGTGACACAACACTTCCCAGTAGGTCTCATATACCTGAGGGCACTCTTTCTTCAAGAGATGAAGCTCCTCAGAAGTTGGGACGTATTCTTCATAAGGGGCATCTCCCATAACCAGCCCTGAAACTTCATATAGCTCATGAAGGGCGAGCCCCATTTCTCCGACCGGGGTGAAGAATGTCCTCGTCAAAGGGTTGTAGTGCTCCAGGATCCCATACAAATTGTGGAAACTTTGCGGGATACCATACTGCACAGCCCTGACCGCATGATACAGTCCCACTTGTTCCAACAGAGCTCCGAGTTCGACGAGGACAAATCCCACCATCTTGCCCCTCCAGGACTTGTCGGAAGAATGGACCCACCCGAGCAGGCGGAAGTCAACTGGAAAATCACCCCTTACCTTCATGAATTGATTAATGAAGGTAGTGCAAAGCCGAGGGGTTTCCCCTATTGGATACTCAGATCTGAGCAATCTGGGAAATAAACCAATAATCTCCTTCCCATGTCCGCCAGAGTGTACATTTTTGGCACCTAGTAAGCCGAGAGAGACACTGGAGACAGATCGAGTAAGATCCCACTCTATTGCACGGTGAATAGACATGTGCTGGAGATAGGGCAGGGGATATATTCTCTCCATATTGGGAAGAAAGAATTTCCTATCCCCTATCTGGCGAAGCCACTTGTAATCGCTGTCATGCAAGACACTACCATCCTCAGCGATGTTGTCCCCAAAGAAGAAGACGGATTTCTTTAACAGAACACGCGAATCCGTCTCAAATGCTCCATCGGTGATAATGTCCCGGAAGGTCCTCATGCTGACCTTAGAAATCTTCTCCCTTCGCTCCTTCGACTTATCAGTAGTCACAGGAGCAGTCTTCTGCAACACGAAAGTTAGATTATGGTCCGCACCGCCTACGTGCCCGAAGTGACACTTTTTAGATAGAGGGTTAGAGGAATATCGTACTGCAAAAAGAGAGCAATATTTGATCAGAAATTTGACAGAAAATGATTAAGTGTTTATAATTCAAATGCAGAAATGAATCCAGACGCGGAGATCATCAAAACCTGCATCCAGATCCAAAGATCGCGAGGCTAGCATGGAACCCGCGTTTTAAATAATCCAGAACTTATGAAAAATTTCTAAGTATTGGACTCAGACGCAAGATCCATCAAGACGCAAGAGCCATAAGAAATCAGCGTCTGAATCCCTCACACTTAGAAATATTCTAAAGTATTGGATTCAAAACGCAAGGCTCAATGGGGCCCTGTGTTCAACAAACAGACGCAGACTCAAGCAGATAAAAGATGCAGAGGTCATCAAATCTGCGTCTTGTTTATCGACTCAAGAACCGTGCCTAAAGATCAAACACGGACATGAGCCCGCGTTGGCGGTTCACATCCAAAAGGAATTTAAGAGTTAAAAGAACTCTCTAAACCCTTTAATGGTGGAAAATAGGTTCGATGGCCTTTAATACCTGAAATAGGGGTTTCCTGCATGGAGGAACCACCCACTTGGATCTCAGGAACGATCGCCTTTGAAGACGAAGTAGTCTGCTTAGCCTTTGGTGCCATTGCGATCGAGGATTCAGTGTTGGGGATGAAAGAAATGAGGAGAACAAAAAGCTTCAAGCTCTCTTAACCCTAACAGGTGCAAAATAAAGAAGAAGAGTCTAATGATGACTCTTGAAAGACTGTTGCCTTTTATAGGCACAGTGATTCGCAAAGATATGCGGCGCTTGGCTCGACGCTTAACCTCTACCTGACGCGTGGAAAGCGCATTAAATGCAGCGCGAAATTCGCGCACCAAAAAGAAGATGTCCCCTCAATGCTACAGGACACGTGGCAGCACACTCATAGCACGGATTCACATTCAACAGCTGCGTATCTGTCCCAAAAGACGCGTCCCTACGAAGACGCATCTTTTCAACCGGGCCGGAGCCGCGTCTACTTCATAGGGCGAAAGCTGCGTCTTCATCCCAAAAGATGCGTCCCTCTGACAGTCGTAACTGTTCCAGCCTAGGTCAAAGTTGTGTCTGCTTCACAGAGCGAAAGCCGTATCTCCATCCCAAAAGACGTGTGCCTCTAAAGATCGCATCTTTTTAACCCGGTCAAAGTCGCGTCTACCTCATGGAGTAACAGTCGCGTTTTCATCCCAAAAGATGCACCCCTATAGAAGGCGCGTTTTTAAAGCAGTATCACCCCTGTGTCCACAAAACTGGCGTTTAGTCCTCGCTTCTATAAAATCAGTTCAACAGTACACTGGCACAAGCAGACGACTGTCCACCCCTAGTTTAAAAGTACACTAACGACAAACTCAGAGCATCGGGGAGGTTTAGACTGTGTATCTAGATACTCAACACGATCATTTTTGGCGGCTTTAAAGAGTTCCACGGTACACTCACGAAGGCCATACTCCAAACAAGATCAAGCCCGGAGCATTGTCAGTTCAATCATGAGGAGGGTGAATTCAGCTAAAATCCAAAGTATTTCGAAATCCGTCCCAGCCAACTGCGAAATATCGAAAACTTTGGAGGGGGTTCTGTAGGCTGTCTAAAAATAACTAAAAGACAAGCCATTAAAAAGTAGAGTCCCAAGTCCCAGACACAGCACCAAGGCGCGAGGCCGCGTCTCAGCAGCACTGCAGCACCAAGGCGCGAGGGTCGAAACCCGCGTCTCAGCAGCACTGCAGCACCAAGGCGCGAGGCCGCGTCTCAGCAGCACTGCAGCACCAAGGCGTGAGGGTCGAAACCCGCGCCTCAGCAGCACTGCAGCACCAAAGCGCGAGGGTCAAAACCCGCGTCTCAGCAGCACCGCAGCACCAAGGCGCGAGGCCGCGTCTCAGTAGCACTGCAACACCAAGGCGCGAGGCCGCGTCTCAGCAACACTGCAGCACCAAGGCGCGAGGGTCGAAACCCGCGTCTCAGCAGCACCGCAGCACCGCAGCACCAAGGCGTGAGGCTGCGTCTCAGCAGCACCGCAGCACCAAGGCGTGAGGGTCGAAACCCGCGTCTCAGTAGCACTGTAGTATCAAGACGCGAGGGTCGAAACTCGCGTCTCAGTTATAACTTCCCTCGTTATGGGGTCATTCACTACCCACATAATGAGGAAGTTAACCCCCATTGTGGAGTGATTTTAGCGGGGGCACGTTCACCCTTGAAACCTCTATAAATAGCTCCGATAGCTATTGGGAAAAAGAAAAAAGAAGAAGAAAAGGAGAAGGGAGTCTGGAGAGGATTTCTGGGGAGAAGAATTTGACTTGTGAGCTTCCACAAAAGGGAAGAGAGTCCAACTCTTCAAGTAACTTGTTGCGTACAAGTTAATCTTTGCCTATAATTTCTTTGAGGTTTCTGGTCGACAGGAGCTGTGTTACTCCGTCTGCCATCTAAAGAGAAGATCCCCAAGAGTTCTTGACGTTCACCCGGTCAACGAAAAACAAGATTCACTTTCCACCGCCACCTAAAGAACCCAGCATTAAACAAAGGGAAGATTCAAGTCTCAACATCTTTCCTCTCTTGTAAGAGGATTATTGATCCGTTATAACTTTCTTTACTATCAAATAAAGAATTTATGTTCCGATCTTTAATTAAATCCCCCATCAAACATCCATGTCAATTATTTCTATCTTATATACTAAATTTTAAGAACTGTGACTTAAGGTCGCAGAATATACTAATGAGAGAGTTTCACAGTTATTATTCACGTTTTTAAAAAAACCTGGCCATACGAAAAACTGTGACTCCAGTCGCAGTCTTTTATTCAGAAGTTACAGATTTCTTTACATCTGCGACCTTGGTCGCAGTTGTAGTTATTACAGTTCAGTCGTGTGATTTTCAATTATTTATTTTTATTTAGCTCAGCAATTTATTTTGTAATATCTGAATTCACATGGAGAAATGTCTGGAAGCTCAAATCTATTTTTAGGGAAGCAGTTTTCTGTGGATGATGAAGCATACAACTTCTACAATTCTTATGCAAGGAACAGAGGTTTTGGCGTGAGAAAAAAAAGAATATATAAGTCACGGAGGCCTCCTTATGAAGTTATATGTAGAAAATTTTGTTATAACAAGGAGGGTGTGAAGAAGTTGTGTGACAAAAGAAAAGATGAGCTTACAGTCAACCGTCAAATTGACACTAAAGTAGCATGTCCTGCTGTGATGCATGTGCGTCTTCATTTTTTATTTGACAGAAGATATTGGGTTGTCACCAAGTTTGTTGATTCTCATTCACATGAATTATCAAGTCCGAATAAGGTCCATCACTATTACTCTCACCAGACACATCGATCAAAGATTAGTAGAAGCATTATGAGTAATTTTGTTGATGTAGGAATTTGCCCTTCAAAAAATTTTCGTGTTGTTAATGCAATGAACCACGGAGAAGGTTGTGAAGAAGAAAGTCCGCAATAAGTTATTAATTTTACTCGTCACCGTAGAAGTAACATTGGCCATGAGTTTATTTCGATCATCAAATATTTTCAAGAAAAAGCTGAGTCTGATCCAAATTTTTTTTGCTAGTGAAGTTGACAATGCGGGCACACTTAGAAGCATTTTTTGGGCTGATGAAAAAGCAATTTCCTTGTATCTGAGCTTTTGTGATGTGATTGTTTTTGACATAACATACAGGACTAATCACTTAAACCTGCCATTTACTCCATTCAATGGAGTGAATCATCATCGGCAGTCAATTTTGTTTGGCTGTGCATTGCTTGTAGATGAGCAGAGGGATACATTTGTGTGGCTATTCAATAAATTGCTCAAATGCATGCACGAAGTTGTGCCAAAGGTGATTATTACTGATCAGGATACCCAGATCGGTGATGCCATCAAGATCGTTTTTCCAACTACTCGGCACCGGTAGTATTTTTTGCATGTGCGGAAACATATTGCCGAGCAACAAATCCCGATGACGAACAAGTATGGTGAAGATTTTGTCTCTGATTTTCATCTTTGGTACACTTCCCTTGATATAAGCACATGCGAGGAAGGATGGAGACTGATGCATGAAAAATATCATTTAGAAAAAGAAAAAGACAGTTGGTTATTGAAGATATACATATTGCGTGGACACTGGGCTAATGCATATCTCAAGGATATATTCTGTGCTGGAATGACAACCAGTCAGAGGTCTGAGAGTATTAATTCTTTTTTTTGATGGTTTTGTGAATGCAAACACGAAACTAGTTGAATTTGTCCACCAATATGATAAAGTTGTCACTGCCCGTCGTAGTTCTGAATCTCAACAAGACTTCTGAGGTTTGAATTATGTGCCCAATTGTTCATCGAATTCATATGAGATACAGGTTTCAAAGTTGTATACCCTAAAGATTTTTCAGTTGTTCTAAAAGGAATGGGCAGTTGTATTGACAATCTTTTCAGAAGAGTTAGAACACGATGGACCTTGAACAAAAAATTTGGTTGGTGAATTTTCAGAATCAAAAGACACTTGGGAAAAGGTGAGTTATGATAATTCTGATGAACTTAATGTGTCTTATAGTTGCGCATTATTCGAAACAGAGGGTATCTTTTATAGACATATTCTATGCATTTTGTGATGCAATCATGTTACACATATACTAGAATCCTATATACTACAGAGATGGAGGTTGGATGTGCGTTACAAAAATATTGCAATTGAAAATGACATTAGATCTTTTCCCAATCAGGGACTCGAGGGATGGCTAGACTATAGACATTGCGTTCCAAATTCAATGCAATTCTTGAAATAGTGGCCGATTCGGATATCCATCTTTCAAAGTTGGATGCTATTTTGGAAAGATTTGCTGCAGAAGCCAATAATGAATACAAATCTAGGTCGGTCAATTATAAATCATCACAGTCAGAAACAAATATTGGTTCTAGTAGATCCGTCGTTGTTCTGCGGGATGGTGAAGAATTAAATATACGCGATCCAATTGATCATGTACCAACCAAGGCGAGGCCTAGAAGTGCATCCAGGCTTAAGTCTGATTTTGAAGATTCTCTATCACAGAAGGAAGTGAAGCATTGAAAGTGTGAAAACTGTCAACAGCTGGGCTATTACAGAATTGGTTGTCCATTATTGTATGAAATTAAACAAGTTATATAATTTAATTTAAAGTTTGATGTTTTAAATTCTTACCTTTCCTTTTTAATTGCAGAGAAAGTAGTTTCATGTTGCGGCTGCCTGAAACGAATAAAGTTTTCATTATTGCATCTTTAGTCATCAACTGCGACCATGGTCGCATTGTTAAAGAAATAGTCATTTCATGTACTGCGACCTGGGTTGCAGTATAATCACATTTTTTGTTCATTTTCAAATTCTTCACATCTACTGTTCTTTTGTAAGCAGTTGTACTTTAAAATTTTACTGCAACAATGTTGGCCTATATATTTTACTTTTTAGTTCATTGAACATAGACTGCGATCAGGGTCGTAGATATAAGAAGTGTATTTTCATAACTGCGGCCAGAATCACAGTTTATCATTTCACGGGAAAAATTTTGTTACTTTTCAAGTGTCCCCCGTCTCTTTTTATTATAATAACATTTGAATATAGTTGAAATATTTCTTTAAAAATTCATTGCGGCAATAAAGTATAAACCACTGTGACCAAGGTCGCACTCATATATTACACTGCGACCATGATCGCAATTTTCTAATTAAACCGAATACTTAACCAGTGAGAGCCTTTGTTTTCTCATTCAGTGTCTAGGGTCACAGTATAATATATCAGTGTCCAATTAATCTAATTTAGTAGAATATAATACACTGCGACCAAGGTCGCACTGCAAGTTTTTAATTAATCCAAATAATTTGCCATGAAGGTGCCTTTGTATCATCATACTTCGACCAAGGTCGCAATATTCAATCAGGCTAACTTAGTCAACAGACTGCGACCATACCCCCAAAAAGGAGAAAACGAACAGTAACACTGCGACATCAGTTGCAGAGTTTAAGTAAAAAAAAACTTAAAAAAACGGACGTGAATAATTTTTAAAACAAATAATTTTTAAAAGTCTGCGACCAAGGTCGTATAAACCTAAGACGTTAATGATTCTGACTGCAACCCAAGTCGACATAAAAGGGAATGAAATAAAAGATTTTTTGACCTAGGTCGCTGTGTTAAAAAAATTTAAAACTTTAAAAAAAACTCTAAATAAAACTCTTTTTATCTTAAACTTTAAACTTGATTTAAAGTTTCAGTGTTAAAAAAAATAGTTTTAAACCACATAAATATACTTATTTTTGATGATTACCTCTTTAATTCATAAAAACCGAATCTTTCTCTCTTACTTGTGACCATGGTAGCAAGTTTTTAAAAAAAAATATTTAATTACTTTTTTTTAAAAACCAAGAATCTCGAAAATTTTTAAAAAAACAAAAAAAATTCGTCAAAAAAAGTTCATCAGACACTTTTAATTTAAGTTAAGTTAAAATAGGAATATTTCTGAAAAAAAGTAAAAAGGGAATCAAAAGTGAAAAAAAGATAACTATTAAAATTTATAAAGCCTAAAAAAAAATTCTGAGTTTCCCTATTACCTTTTTCCGCAGATTATTTCTTTGGCGCCATCTTTAGCAGAGATTTTTTTAAAAACTTATTTCTGCACGAAAATGATCGGAAAATTTGAGAAAGAATTGATCAACTGTTAATTTCAGATTTGTAAATTTTAGTAAAAAGAAAGGTTTTACATACAGTAAAATGTTGTGAGGAAGGGTATTTTCATCAAAGCGATTGTTGAAGTGACTGATACTAACTCGGGTGGGAATTTTTTGGTTTTTGTCCGCCAAAATTAATGTCAAATTCGTGGCTATTATGTTGCCACGTCCCGCCAGCTAAGAAACTCTCTCAGCTGTCGGCTGAGGTACAGTAACCCATATATACATATACACACACATATACATATATATGTATATATTTGAAGCGGTCATTTTGAGATGATGACTTGACCTCCTTCCTCAATAATCCACTGATCTGATGTCTTAAGATTGTGCGAAATCACTATATGGCCATAATAGCTTGTTTAGGGAATACAACTTTTGTAAGACGCCCAATGAACGTGAGATTGATGTCAAAGCAGAGCTAGTTTGAATAATTGGGCTTGATAATGATTCCTAGATGCTTCCTGTTTGTTACGACTTATTTGTTTATTTGCTGATAGTACTGGTAATTTGCAACATAGTTGTGTTTGAGTCCTGCTATTTGGCTCCCTTGTTAGCTCCCGCTCTGACTCCCGCGCTGATGTGGCATGCCACATGGCATGACACGCTCCAACCTCAACTCAAAAATTTAAATTTCCCCCCAATTCCAAAATTTGAATTTCCCCCTCAGCCTAAAAAATTAAATTCCCTCCCAGCCCCAATTAACAAAACGAAAATAAATCTCTCTCTCAGTCTAAATCTCTCTCTCTTTCTAGTGCAGATCCGAGCACCGCCCCTCGCCGTTCATTGTCTCGTCGCCACCCGTAGATATTGTTACATGTATTGTTTAATGTATCATATATTATTTAATGTATACACCATAGATATTGTTTTTGTACAGGAGTTTTCAGATCAATGATTATAAAGTTTTCACACATTTCTGTTTATGTATCCATGTATCTCAGTTACAATCAGAAACTTGCAATTATACATTTTTTTGCATTATTCTTTCATGAATAATTGTTTTGAGTTCTTGAAGATTGCTAGGGAAACGTATATATTTTAAGTATAATTAGGACTACGACCATGGTAGCAGTCCTCAGAAAAAGACTGCAACCTTGGTAGCAGTCCTCAGAAAAAGACTGTGACCTTGGTAGCAGTCCTTAGAAAAGACTGCGACCGTGGTAGCAGTTCTCATAAAAACACTGCGACTTAATCACAGTCCTCAGAAAAAGACTGCGACCTTGGTAGCAGTCCTCAGAAAAAGACTGCGACCTTGGTAGCAGTTCTCATAAAAACACTGCGACTTAATCACAGTCCTCATAAAAACTGCGACCATGGTAGCAGTCCTCAGAAAAAGACTGCGACCTTGGTAGCAGACCTCAGAAAAGACTGCGACTGTCGTAGCAGTTCTTAGAAAAACACTGCGACTTAATCACAATCCTCATAAAAAAATTACGACCATGGTAGCAGTCCTCAGAAAAAGACTACGACCTTGGTAGCAGTCCTTAGAAAAGACTGCGACCGTGGTAGCAGATCTCATAAAAACACTGCGACTTAGTCACAGTCCTCATAAAAAACTGCGACCATGAGATGAGGCGAATTTGGGGGGAGAGGAGAATTTGGGAGGAGAGAACTAGGGCACATGCGAGAGAGAGAATGATGGGATTTTCGATCTAAGCTCAAAATAAAGGTACCTCAGGTCTCACCCTTCCAACCGACTAATCTGAGCTACTTTATTTGACTTGTCTTCAAGCCTGACGTGGCAGCCACGTCAGGCTGGGAGCCCATACGGGAGCCAAAAAGCATTTTTGGTTGTGTTTATTCATTGGATGAAGATTAATCTTGTTTAACATTTACAACAGCTTTTGCAGAAATTAAACCCCTTAAAATGATATCTAGGTGAGTACCAAACAGCCCATGACTCCTGCAGTTGATTCATATCTAGTGCAAGTGAGCTATTGTCATGTTAAATTTTACTTGATGATTTACACGTTAGGACATGGGACAAAATTAGTAATGCACCAAATCTTTTGAAAATTGTAAAGATGTTGGGGTGTTACACAGACTCCATGGGAGAACATGATGGGCCTGCGGTAGAGTTTGTGAGAATCAATCTGATTCAAAAACTTGAGCTAATAACTAGAGACTCACTTTCTATGTAAATCTATCACTTTTCTATTCTCTTTCTAATGTGAGACTATCGCAACATGAATACTAAAAAATCTCCCCTTCATGTGTGAGTACAACTCAGTCATTTACCATGTTGATCTAATAAATATTCCAGACTTTCACGTGTAGTATAGGAATTGTTTGAAACATGTGCACATTTTTTGTTCCCCCCCTGATTTTCTCCTTTCCTTTTATATTTTCACAATTAGATATATTTTTAGATATTTTAAATCCTTCTTATGAATATTAATTCTAATTTGATAAATTTCTTTGTTAGAAGTCAAGTTAAGTTCACTCTTTAATCTGACAATGGGTTTTCTTTATATTAAATTGTAAACTCTAATTTGTTATAAAATCTACTTTTTTTTTATAAGAATCCTGCTAAAACTGAAACTTTTTTATTCTAAAATTTAAATTGTAATTTATATGGATCTATTTTTCTTATAAGAATCATAATAAAACAGAAATTTGATCAAATATCCTAATTAGTTTGAGACTCTAAATTTAAGTAGAGATTCGGTCATTTCTTGATTAGGATAGTAGATAGAATAATAATTGTTAGCAATTATTCTGTGAAGTCTAAATATATTTTAAAATTAGATCATATTTTCCATAAATTGTGTATGATGGGCAATGAAAATAAAATCTTTGTCTATATATATATATATATATATATATATATATATATATATATATATATATATATAGAGAGAGAGAGAGAGAGAGAGAGAAATGTATATCAGCCTGCGGGCTGAAAGTATTCTCTCAGCCTGCGGTGACGTGGCTCAATTTGTCACCTCACTGACTTGCGGCCCGCTTTTAGGAAGAAGTTAAATTACCAAATACCCCTTATGAAAAGCTACTCTTTCGGTAACTTTCCTTATTGTTTATTATTATTTTTCCCCTTTTTTTTTGCCGCTCTTTATAGGATTTAGGTTATTGTTTATAAATTAATTTTCCCCCTATTTCATTACCTCTTTTTGAAAGATTTAGGTTCTCCTTTTCAGCCTGCGATAAACTTTTTTCTGAAAATATAAAATCTTTTCAGATCAATTTTTTCTCCAAAATATTTAATGTCGACGTCTGAGCAGTCTACTGGCGATCTAAATATGGAAGATATTGCATCTGGTTCTACTTTCTCTCAGAATATTGAAAATCTTAAAGGGTTGACATCTTTGCATGCCGATCAACAGGTTTTAATTGTTTCATTTTTTTAAAAAATAATTTCTTAAATATTGAATTTTTCTCTTTAGTCTATGAGGTACTGCGACCTATAACAAATGTTTTAAAGTTTTAGAAATGCGACCGTTTTAATATCGGTCGCAGTCTTATTTGAAAATAATCTCCGGCTGTGAAATTTTTTTTTTGGGTATGCGTCTTAGGTCGCAGTCTTTAGTAAGGAGTAATATAGAGTTTTTCACATACGGATAACTGCGACTTAGGTCGCAGTTTTTAGTAAGGAGTAATATAGATTTCTTCACATACGGATAACTGCGACTTAAGTCGCAGTCTTTAGTAAGGAGTAATATAGATTTCTTCACATACGGATAACTGCGACTTAGGTCGCAGTCTTCAATAAGGAGTATTATAGATTTCATGTCGTATTTCTATTCTTATTTTTATTTACTGCGACTTAGGTCACAGTCTTTAGTAAGAAGTAATATAGATTTCTTCTCATACGGATAACTGCGAATTTGGTCGCAGTATTTAATAAGAAGTAATATAGTTTTCATCTCTTATGCGACCTTGGTCGCATTTATATAACTTATATTTTAGAATACAGTGATATCTAAAAAATATTTATATTCATTTAATTCGTGTAATTGTTTTTTATGCTTGATCTCAGAGGACGAACCTTTATCTGTTGTTTACTTACGTAGGAAGAAAAATTAAACAGTTTAGAGTAATGATTATTTAAAAATTATAAGGGAATAAAAAGCATATTTATTTTTTAATAAACTGCGACCTCGGTCGCAGTCATACATTGCAAACAAAACAACTTGGACCAGGGACGACACTGCGACCAAGGTCGCATAAGACTACAGTGCAATCAGAAACAACTGCGACCAGGGTCAATACTACGACCAAAGTCGCAAAAGACTACAGTGCAATCAAAAATAGCTGCGACCCAAGACCGCACTGCGACCAAGGTCGCATAAGACTACAGTGCAATCAGAAACAACTGCGACCCGGGTCTACACTGCGACCAAGGTCGCATAAGACAACAGTGCAATCAGAAACAACTACGACCCAAGTTTGATAAAACAAATTATGTTAAATACACTGCGACCTTGGTCTCAAGAGACTACAACTCATATTCAAACAACTGCGACCCCATGTCGTTAGTATGTAAGAAAAAAAAGGGAGGTTCATATACAGCGACCAACGTCGCATTCGTCTACAAGGAAAGGTCAAAAAAAAAATTCCAAAGTCGCACAAATCTGAAACTATAATTTTATCAACTGCGACCGAGGTCGCATACAGTGTATGCAAATCACTTTTTCGAAAATACTGCGACATAGTAAAAATAGAAGAAAATAAAAAAAACTTGAAAAAAATAGGACCTTTATCGTCGTGTTACAAATTTTATAAATTTAAAAATTTATTCGTCATCTAAAGTTTCAAAATCTCTTTCTTAATTGCGACCATGGTTCCAAGATTTAAAAAAAAAATTAAAAAACTTGCGACCTCGGAAATAAATCTGGAAAAAATTTAAAACTATTAAAATACACAAACCCTAAAAATTTTTAAAAATATCATTTTTGTAGTACCTTTTTCGACGGATGATTTCTTAGGCGCCATCAGTTGCAAATATATTTTTTAAAAAACGGATCAAATTTTTGAAAGAAAAGAACTAATCGGATCAGAATTATCGGTTGAAATTTTATAGCTGTAAATTTTTTTGAAAGGCAATTTTTTTACATAAGGTAAAAAGTTGTGAGGGAGGGTATTTTTGGAAAATACAATGTTGAGGTGACTGACATTAAATTGGGCGGATTTTTCAGGTTTTTGTCCACCAAAATTTATGACAGATATGGGGCGGTGATGTTGCCACGTCCGCCGGCTGAGAGAACTCTCTCAGCCTGCCCAGTAACCCCATATATATATATATATATATATATATATATATATATATATATATATATATATATATATATATATATATGAGAAATATGCCTATCAGTCGACAGCTGACAGTCTCTCTCAGCCTGCGGTGACGTGGCACATTTTTTGTCACATCAATAAGTTACGACCCACTTATTGGAATAAATTAAATTACTAAATATCCCCCGGTAAATGATACTTGTCCCGCTATTATTTATTATTATTTTTTTCCTTATTTCTTTTTCTGCTTGTTGTCAGATTTAGGTTTTCCTTTTCCTGCCATAAAGTTTTTTCTGAAAATAATGGTTTCCTGATCAGGTTTTTCTCCTTTTTTTATTTTAATGTCGACGTCAGAGCAGAACACTTCCCTTGCCAATTCTGGTCGCCGTCGTAAGCGATCTCTATCTTCTGATCTAAATATGAACCATATATCATCTGGTTCCACTTCCTCTCAGAATATTAAAATTACTGAAGGGTTGAGATCTTTGGATGCTGATCAAGAGGTTCTTATTTTATCATTTTTCCCGCAATTTCTTATTTGTAAAAGATTTTGTGTAGCGTATATGGAACTGCGACCTAGATTTCATTTTACAAAATAATAGAATCACTTTTATTAAAGTCTTTTTTTCAGAAACAATTTCACAATTTTGTTAAATGCGATCTCAGTCGCACTTATGTAATTTAATACACTAAATTGTAAGAACTGCGACCACAGTCGCAGTATATATTAAAAATATTTTTTCAATTGTCAAAGCTAGCTTTATAACTGCAACCTGAGTCACAGTCCTATTTTTTATAGTTCTGACACGTCTCCAAGTCAATTATATCTATTTTATACACTAAATTTTAAGAACTGCAACTTAAGGTCGCAGTATATACTAATGACAAAATTTTACAGTTATTATTCACGGTTTTTAAAAACCTACTTTAAAAACCTGAGTCGCAGTACTTTTAAATACAATTTGAATAGGAAAAATTTTGTGACCTTGATCTCAACAGTCTTTAATAAATTATAAAACACTCCAATTTAGGTTGCACTAATATATTACACTGCGACATTGGTCACAATTTCATAATTAAACCTTTGTTTCTTCGTGCTGCGACCGTGGTCGCAGTGTCCTATTAATCTAACTTAGCAGAACATTGACACTGCGACCAAAGTCACACTGTTATATAACATTGCGATATAGGTCGTAATTTTCTAATTAACAAAAACATTTTACCATGAAGGGGCCTTCGTTTCTTTATACTGTAACCTGAGTCGCAGTATCCTATTAGGTTAACTTATTAGAACAGATTACGACCAGAAACCAAAAAATGAAAAATGGTTGCCAACACTGCGACATCAGTCGCAGAGATTTATGAAAAAATAATCTTAAAAAAGCGGACGTTAATAATTTTTTAAAAAAATTAAAATACTGTGACAAATAACTACGACCAAGATCGCATTAACATAAGTCGCTTATACAAATAATTGCGACCAAGATCGACAAAAAAGGGAATTAAAAAATTAAAAATTTAAAAATTTAAAAAAATATAAATCTCCAATAAATTCAGTTTATAAAACACTTTTAATTGAAGTTAAATTAAAATAAAGATTTTTCTGTAAAAAAATGGGAAGGGATTCAAAGCTAAAAAAATATAACTATTTAGGGTTACATAACCTAAAAAAAGTTTCTAGGTTTTCCATTTATCTTTTTTCGTAGATGATTTCTTGGGCGCCATCTAGATCAGATGTTTTTTGGAAAAATAAAGTTTTGAATGAAAAAGATCGAAAAATTTTGAGAAAAGAACACTAAACTTTTCAGATTGATGAACTGAAATTTTAAGATCTGTTAATTTTCTTCAAAGGAAAGTTTTTACTTACAGTAAAAAGTTGTGAAAGGGTATTTTCATCAATGCGATTCTTGAAGTGGCTGATATTACTTGGGCGGGAATTTTTTGGGTTTTGTCCGCCAGAATTAATTACAAATTCGTGGCTATTATGTCGCCACGTCCCGCCGGCTGAGAAACTCTCTCAGCTGGCGACTGAGGTACAATAACCCCTATATATATATATATATATATATATATATATATATATATATATATATATATATATATATATATATATATATATATATGAAAGTTATAATAAATATAATTATAAGATGAAGCTTATAAAATTTACATTACAATCAATCTTACTTTATTTAAAAATTATAAATAATATATATTCAAGTTTTAGTTCTTAAAGAAAAAAGAAAATTTCTCTATAGCCACCTCTGGGGGATCTCAGGGGGTGCATCCCATGGACCAAATTTTTTTTAAGATCGATCTTTTGCAGATCTCGTTTGCTCTTGCTCGCGATGAGTTTTGTTTTGAGTTTGTGATCAATGTGGTATTTATATCTGCAAAATATTGGGGATTATTCAATGCTGGTGAACGAGAGTCTACTGATGACTGCGATGCTGATATGAGAACTGTAACTTATGATCATAGTTCTATGTGAAGACTGCGATGTCGCAGTCTTTTATTAGAAGACTGTGGTCATAATCTTTTTATTAATTAAAATTAGGCATTTTGTAAGGACTGCCATTATTGTAGCAGTACCAATATAAGCTAAAAAAATATGTTTTTGTAAGGATTGCAATCAGGATTGCAGTCCTAATAAAAACTAAAAAATAAGACATTTTTGTGAGGACTGTAATTATGATCGCAGTCCTATAAAGAATTAGAAACATGTCCTAATAACAAGGACCACGATCATGGTCACAGTCCTACAAAGGCTAAACAATAAGGCATTTTTGTGAGGACTGCAATCATGATCACAGATGTATAAAGACTCAAAAAAATGTCATTTTTGTGAGGACTACGACCATGATCGCGATCCTCAGAAATAGGAAATTTTTGTGAGGACTGTGATCATAATCGCAGTTCTCAGAATATAGTTTTTTTATGAGGGATGTGATCATGGTCGCAGCCCTCAGAAATATTGTACCAACAATCTGCATTTTCGAAGCGGTCCTTGAAATACACCTAGAGGGGGGTAAATAGGTGTACTAGGTAATCTAGGACAAATAATGCGGAATTAAAAACTTAATTGCGAACACACTATGAGTAACTAAGAGTGAGCCTGAATTCCCCATAAGGGCTTGTTGGCCCAGAGGCCTTCTACTCTAGTTTTGATGATGACTAACTCATGTAGTTATAGTTTTCTAATAATATTGTGATATTTAGTTTCAGATATTTAACCAAGATATTAGTAGGTGATTAGCTTCAACAAAGGTGTTTTGGAGCTTTCACATAGTGATTCGAGAACTCGAGCGTCAAGTTCATATCTAGCACTCAGTTAGAGTCAAGCTCGGAGAATCACGTTTGGATCTAGTCAACTTGGAGACGGAGTTCTATAAGAAGGCTTCAGTTTGTTTAGTTAAGATTTAGTTTAGAAACATTGTAAAGATTAGATAGTGTGATATGCTCAAATTCACAACACACACACACTTGTTTTTAAGTTTCATGTTTATTGGTTTTGGTTTTCGGTTTAATCGATCTTGGTTTTCATGAATAGAATTGAATCAAAATAAGTTTACATAGTTTAATGTATATTAGATTTCATCTATATACATGTATGCTTCATATTCTTAGAAAAACTTATTTTGATACACTATTCATGTGTTTGGAGTTTTGTATTTAGACAAAACCTATTTTTGGATTTAATGTAAAAAAATATTGATATATATCTCTTTTATGTATCTTAGATTTTATCCATATACTATATGTTTCAAAGTTGTTTAAATATCATGTTTTTGTATTTACATGTGTATTGGAGATTTTTATTTCAAAAATCTAAGTTTTGGAAAATACAGAATTTGGTTTTAGGCAAATTTTCCAAGTCACAAAAATGGTTCAAAATGTTTGTAATATTTTTTATTTTTACTCGAACATGTTTATATTTTAAAGATATAACATGAACCTATTTTTGTAGAATTTTTAAGATTTTATGGGATTTATTTGACGATAAAAAAAACAAGATTTTAAGTTCTGAAAAATCTGTTGCCAGGCTCTGGCGGTCGACCAGGACGGTCGACTGAGACGGTAGTCGGTCGACCAGACCGGTCGACCGATGTGCACGAGACGTGCATAAAGGCCAAGTTGGCTTGGCCGGTCAACCGTGCGGTCGACCGACTGAAGTTACCCACTCTCGGGTGGGGCGGTCGACCGGGTGGTCTACCGGCCAGAGAGCAATTGCTCTCTGGATCTGGCACGGTCGACTGGGCGGTCGACCGCTGGGCTCAATGGTCAAAATTTTGACAGTTGACCGGTCGACCGGCCGGTCGACCGGAAGGGCATTCTGGCCCTTTTCAGCTGCCAACGGGCAGATTTTCAAATGGGTTCTAAATACCCCATTTGAGTTAGGTTTTCAACAAGCTTTTCAAGAGCCAAAATTTCTCATATTCTCAAGTGTTTAATATAAGTTTTCAAAAGAGTTTTTAACCCTAAAGATTTCATCTTTATTTTGTTTTAAAGTGTTGGAAAATTCAAAGAAAAAGAAAGTCATTGGGATTGTTTTTTATCTTCATTTTTATATCAATTCTAGAAGTTTTCCAAGAGTTTTTCTTGGTGATTTTGATTTCCAAACTCTTTATTTCTCACACTTGAGCTTATCATTCTGTTCTATCTATTGGATCTTTGTTTTAGTGAGAAAAGATTGGGTTTGTGGTCTTTGTGATCACCTTGAGTTGTAAATCTCTTTTCCTTATTGATTGGCTCCCTCTAGTGAGAGGTGGAGATTGGTTTGGAATCCCTCTAAGTGTAGAGGAGATTGTGGTTGTTGGCTAAGTCCCTATCCCTCTATTGTAAGGTTGACATTGTGGTGGCTTTGTGCCTAGCCTCTAAGTGTAGAGGTTGTGTTGTATTTGAGAGAGGAGTTGTGTACTCCCAGTTATTATATTGCCCAAAATCCTCAGTGGAGTTTCCCTGTATGGGAAGTTCTGTGTGGATGAGTTAGTGGAAATCCTTCTGTGTGAAGGCAGGGACGTAGAGCTGTGTGCTCGAACCTCGAAATATATCTTGGTGTTTGTGATTGATCCACTTTCTCTAACTCTCTCTCTTATATTGTGCCTTGCATTAATTCATATTGTCATATCAGACTTAAATGCTTGGTTGTGTTTGTTTGTGTGCCTCACTTGTGTTTAACCACGAAAGCTTCATATAGCACCTCAACTCTTATTCAGAGGAATCAAGAGGAGTTAGTCCAGAGCCCTTCACTAGGAATTCAGCTACACTCGTTGGTTACACTAAGTGTGTTATATTAAGTTTTTAATTTTCGCATTATTGTTCATAGATTAGCCGTACACCTATTCACCCCCTAGGTGTACTTTCAGTTGGTATCAGAGCCTACGCTCCTGATATTAGGTTTAACCACCTAGGAGTGTGATCTTGGTTGCTAATCTACATTTGCATTTGCATACATATAGTTTGCAGTCATGGATAGCCCTCCCATGTTTGATGTCTCTAGAATTGATATATGAAAGGTTATGATGAGTTGCCATTTAAAAGCCATAGGTTATAAAGTTTACCTTGCCATTATCAAGGGATCTTACCTTAGTGATAGCAAGCATATAGAGGCCAATGCACTAGCCCTAAAGGCACTTAGAGCATCTCTTGATAAAAAATATTTACATGTGTTTTCTCATTACGATTCCGCTTTTATAGTGTGAAACATTTTGACATCTCCCGAGCTACAAATGCTTATCAATAAGAAGAGGAAATCTAGTCGAGATGAGTCCGACGAACGTTGCTTCATGGTCCAAAAGAATAACTCCCTTGAGGTACATTTGGATACTCAACTAGATGTTAGTACGAGTTCTTATTGTAATGAGTGTATGGATGCACATGCCTTAAATAATGAACTATCTAAAAATTGTGAAAATTTGATTTCAAAATATAAACTTCTGAAAATGGATAGTTTTGGTTTAAAAGAAGAAAATAAAAATTTATCTTCTAAACTTGAGATTGCTTTGTAAGAAAGGGATGAGATTTCAAGTGAACGTGACTCACTTAAATCCCAAATTGAACTTGCCCTTAATGAAAACAAGATTTTGAAAAGTAAAAATGATTGTTAAAATATTTTGAAGAAAAATGAGTCTTTAACTTCAAAACTGGATTTTGTCGCAAAAAAAAATGATTCTTTGAAAAACAAAATTGATTTGATTTCAAAAGATTTAGAAGTTTTCTTAAATAAAAATAAATCTTTGAAAAATGATTTAGTTACACATGTTTGCCATGCTAGTGTAGCTTCTTCATCGAGCTTACCTATTGCATGCATCTCTTCTATAATTGAAAATGATATTTGTATTCTTAAGAAGAGCGTGGATTGTTTGGGCTCCACTTTGAGCCATTGTGCTATGAATCACTCTCAGTTGGAATCTATGTTTCAAAAGAAATAAGTTCCTCCTATGCATGCACACAAATCACGGCATACACATGCTTTCCACATTTACACCCATTACACTATGTATGCTCATGTGTACACATGTACACATTGTGGATGTAAGGGCCACCTTGCTAAGTTTTGTTATGATCGTATACATGATTCAAATTTAGCAACTAAATTTGTTTGGGTTAGAAAAGGAGCTAACCCCCATAGACCCAAAAGAGTATGGGTATCAAAGACCACTCGTATTTTATTTGATGTAGGTGTGGGCTCTCACATGACGTGAGAGTGATGGTGCCTTGAGGTGGATGCGTTCCGAGCTTAATGGTGACAATTTGGATGCATCACTTTCAAGGGGAGTTTGGTGGAAGGACCACCATGGTTTGGAGACATAGAGATGTACCCTCAGCGGTTTTGGTAACGATCTCTTACTCCTCATTTATGTTTACATGCTTTTCATGTCACTGATTTTTAGCATGATTTGATGTTTCTTGATTATTATGTTAAGTGTCATGATAATTAGATTAGTGATCTGCATGATTAGTATTTGAGACACCCATGTTTATATAGATTTATATTTACTGTTCTCACTTTAGTTTAACTAATGTGTATGTCCTAAATCTAATGCATGTTCATTTACCATAATGATCATATAAGTTTTGTTTTGATTTCTATGCTTCATGTTTTGATTACATGTTTAGATGTTAGTTTTCATTAAAACTTAGATATATACTTGTACAACTAGTGAGCCACAAATAGATTATTATATGTTTGTACTTGAATACTCATTTATACTCATTAGATGTACAAGTATAATCTAGTTTTGATGATTCATACATTTTGACTTGTATTCCGTATTTTTGACATTTTCATGTTTATGTTTAAACTTCATGTATATGTCTATTTTGTCTAAACTATTAGTTATACATATACATCCTTGAGCCACTTGCCTTCATGCATATACTTTTGTGGACTCGTTTATGTTTGGATATGTATGTATACTCTAATTTGTAAAAACATACATATGATTTGAAGATTAAATTATTTTGATGATTTTCAAGTTTTAAGGAATTTCATATTGAGCTTGATTGCCTATTTTCATGATGATGTGTTTCACATAACTCTTTTACACTCACTTTACTTAATGTTTTCTCATGATTTTGCTTTCATGAGTATGATATGTGCCTTATAGATTTTAAGTGTTGATGATCATGTGACTTACATGTTTTTCATGAAATATATTTTTGTTTTATTCCTTACTTGAAGGATTTCGTATAGTTTACAATTTTATCTTATAACTAGTTCATATTCTTCATTTGGTAGAGTTTTCAAACGTGTTATATTATTTTCAAACATATTTTTGAAAACCCCTACCCTTCAAAGGGCGGCTGGTTGGGCGACCATGCCTTGTATGCTCTTAATTGAAAATCTATTTAAAACATGTGTATGAATGGGTGATAGGGAGTATGAGTTATACACTTGATCTTATTGTATTTTCAATTGATATCATTGTATCTTTTCAATTGGTATCACTATTGACATTCTTTTTGTATACTCATATAATTTTTTATATATGTATGCTTAAACTTCAAATAGTATCAATTTCGATTGGTATTTAATTTTTCATACATATATATGTATTTTATTTTTGCTTACTATATCTCTATATTTTTTAGCATAAATTTTGGTATGCTAAGCTTGATTCCTTAACTGACAATTATATTTTAATTGATTATTTTTCAGTTGGTATCTTATACAAGCTTATGCATCATTTTGTTTGCTATTTCATAAAGGGGGAGAAAATTTATATTTCACCTTTCAATTGGTTTTGTTTAATTTGGTATCTTACTCCCACACTTTATGTTAAAAAATGATATTGATTTTCTAATTTGGTATCATACGCTCCTAATGAAAATTATTTTCAATTGTTATATATTTCATTTTCAATATTGGTATCAAAAATATTAAATTGATATTATTCTCTATTTGGTATCTCTATTGCAAAATAAGTTTAGTGTTTAACCAAAAAGATTGGTTTATGTTTTTCAAATTGATATCAAAAGTGTAAAATATTTTCAATTGGTACTAATTTTTACAATTGGTATCAAGATTACCTATATGTTTACATCTTTCAATTGATATTAAAATTTTTAGTTGATTTCTTCAAAATATTTTATTTACTTTCAATTGATATAATATATACATATTTATTTAAATTTATATTAAAAACATTTGTTTTATGTACTTTCAATTGGTATGTTTTATTTTCAATTGGTATCATGATGCACAAAATTGATATATTTTTTTCAATTGATATCATAATGTTTTGATTTGATTTCACCCCTTATTGATTTTTGTTTCGGACAAAAAGGGGGAGAACATTGTTTTATTGTTACTTTAACCCCTTTGTTGATGATTGACAAAAAGGAGGAGAAGTATTTGAGTTTATATGCATGTTTATTGTTTATTTGTAAGTTTATATTTTATATCAAAGTTTATTTCATATTGGCATCAAGAGAGTTTGTTTTATATTTTGATGTTTTATTAATATTGGTATCAAGAGCATGGATATTAGTATCAAGAACATATTTTGTTGTTTTGTTTTATTGGTATCAAGAACTTTTATTAAAATTTTTATTGTTAATATCAAGAGCTTTTATTGATTATCTTTCAACTGGTATCAAGAGCTTTTATTGCTTTTATTGATAAGCTTTCAATTGAAATTTTTATTAGTATCAAGAGCAATTATTTAAAGAATATATTAATTTTAAGTTTATATTTTAAAGTGGTATTTAAGAACATGTTTATTTTAAAAAGGGGAAAAGGAATTTATTTTAAAAATTTGGTATCAAGAGCATGTTTATTTCATTGTTTTATGCATGTCTATGCATATTCATGTTTAACATTCATTGCATATCTTATTGTTTATTGCCATGCATGAGTTAAGGGGGAGCTTCTTTGAAGCCTAACTTTAATCCATGCATATATAACTCCATGAGTTTTGTCATCATCAAATAGGGGGAGATTGTTGGCCCAGAGGCCTTCCACTCTACTTTTGATGATGATTAACTCATGTAGTTATAATTTACTAATAATCTTATGATATTTAGTTTCAGATATTTAACCAAGATATTAGTAGGTGATTAGCTTCAACAAAGGTGTTTTGGAGCTTACACATGGTGATTCAAGAGGTCGAGCGTCAAGTTCATATCTAGCACTCTGTTGGAGTCAAGCTCAGGGAATCGCGTTTAGATCGAGTCGACTTGGAGACGGCGTTCTACAAGAAGGCTTCGGATTGTTTACTTAAGGTTTAGTTTAGATCCATTGTAAAGATTAGATAGTGTGATATGCTCAAGTTCACAACATACACACACTTGTTTTTAAGTTTCATGTTTATTGGTTTTGATTTTCAGTTTAATCGATCTTGATTTTCATGAATAGAATTGAATCAAAATAAGTTTACATGGTTTAATGTATATTAGATTTGATCTATATGCATGTATACTTCATATTCTTAGAAAAACTTATTTTGATACACTATTCAAGTGTTTGGAGTTTTGTATTTAGACAAAACCTATTTTTAGATTTAATGTCAAAAACATTGATATATATCTCTTTCATATATATTGGATTATATCCATATAATATATGCTTTAAAGTTGTTTAAATATCATGTTTTTGTATTTATATGTGTTTTGGAGATTTCCATTTCAAAAATCTAAGTTTTGAAAAATACAGAATTTGGTTTTAGGCAAAATTTTCAAGTCACAAAATTGGTTCAAAATGTTTGTAACATGTTTTGATTTTTAATCGAACATGTTTGTATTTCAAAGATATAACATGAACCTATTTTTGTAGAATTTTAAAGATTTTATGGGATTTATTTGACAATAAAAAGACAAGATTTTAAGTTCTGAAAAATCTGCTGCCAGGCTCTGGCAGTCGACCGGGACGGTCGACCGGACCAGGAGTCGGTCGACCGGACCGGTCGACCGATGTGCACAGAAAGGCCAAGTTGGCTTGGTCGGTCGACCGACTGAAGTCACCCCACTCTCGAATAGGGGCGGTTGACCGGGCGGTCGACCGTAAGCCTTGGCCCGGTCGACCGGGCAGTCGACCGACGAGATAGCAATTGCTCTCTAGATCTGGCACGGTCAACCGGGGGGCGACCGTTGGGCTCAACGGTCAAAAATTTGACTGTTGGTCGGTCGACCAGAAGGGCATTCTGGCCCTTTTCAGCTGCCAACAGGCAGATTTTCAAATGGGCCATAAATACCCCATTTGAGTTGGTTTTTCAACAAGTTTTTCAAGAGCAAAAATTTCTCATATTCTCAAGTGTTTAATACAACTTTTCAAAAGAGTTTTTAAGCCTAAAGATTTCATCTTTATTTTGTTTTAAAGGATTGGAAAATTCAAAGAAAAAGAAAGTCTTTGGGATTGTTTTTTATCTTCATTTTTATATCAATTCTAGAAGTTTTCCCAAGAGTTTTTCTTTGTGATTTTGATTTTCAAACTCTTTATTTCTCACACTTGAGCTTATCATCCTATCCTATTTATAGAATCTTTGTTTTAGTGAGAAAAGATTGGGTTTGTGATCTATGTGATCACCTTGAGTTGTAAATCTCTTTTCCTTGTTGATTGGCTCCCTCTAGTGAGAGGTGGAGATTGGTTTGGAATCCAAGTGTAGAGGAGATTTTGGTTGTTGGCTAAGTGCCTATCCCTCTATTGTGAGGTTGATATTGTGGTAGCTTTGTGCCTAGCCTCTAAGTGTAGAGGTTGTGTTGTATTTAAGAGAGGAGTTGTGTACTCCCGGTTATTGTATTGCCCAAAATCCTCAGTGAAGTCCTGTGTGGACGAGTCAGTAGAAATCCTTCTGTGTGAAGGCGGGGACATAGAGTTGTGTGCTCGAACCTCGAAACATATCTTGGTGTTTGCGATTGATCCACTTTCTCTAACTCTCTCTCTCTTATATTGTGCCTTGCATTGATTCATATTGTCATATCATACTTATATGCTTGGTTGTGTTTGTTTGTGTGCCTTACTTATGTTTAACCATGAGAGCTTCATATAGCACCTCAACTCTTGTTCAGAGGAATCAAGAGGAGTTAGTTCAGAGCCCTTCACCGGGAATTTGGCTACACTCGTTGGTTACACTAAGTGTGTTGCATTAAGTTTTTTATTTTCGTATTATTGTTCATAGATTAGCCGTACATCTATTCACCCCCTTCTAGGTGTACTTTCAGGGCTCTGGAACTACTCCTCTAGATTCCTCTAGATTAAGAGTTAAGATGCTTTAATAAGCTCTCTTGGTTGAACACAAGTGTGAGCACACACGAAAAATATCTAGCGTATGAATATGAACAATGTAAAGCAATGTAAGATATAAAGAGAGATAGAGCGAGAGATAGTGGTGTTGGCCCAGAGGCCTTCCACTCTAGTTTTGATGATGATTAACTCATGTAGTTATGTTTACTAATAATCTTGTGATTTTACTTTCAGATCATTAATCAAGATATTAGTTGGTGATTGCTTCAACAAGATGGTTTGAAAGCTTTCACATGGTGATTCTAGAGCCCGAGCATCAAGATCTTACATAGCACTCATTGGAGTCTAGCTCGTGGATCACGGAGTTTTGGATCGAGTCGGCTTGAAGACGGTATTCCTCAAGAAGACTTAGGTATCCATAGTTTAATTTGTGTTTAGATCTATTTGTAAAGATTAGATAGTTGATATGCTCAAGTTCACAACACACACACGTTTCATGTTTTGGATATTGGTTTTCGGTTTTTGGTTTAACCGACTTTGGTTTTCATGATTAGTTAGATCAAAACAAGTTTAAATGGTTTAAATGTATATTAGATGTGTTCTATATACATGCATGCTTAATTTCCTAGACAAACTTATTTTGACTTACCTATTCATGTGTTTTTGTGTTTTGGTATTTATAGCAAAACATATTTTTGGAATTAAAGACAAAAACTTTGATATGTATATGTTTCATGTATATTGGACCTATGTCCATATGCAACATCCCTAAATGTGTTTAAGTATCATGTTTTTGTATTTGAATGAGTTTTAGAAAAATCAGGATTTCCTATTGAAAATTCTAAGTTTAGAAAAATACAGGTTTTGGTTTTTGACAATATTTGTAAGACACAAAAATGATTCAAAAAGTTTGATATTTGTCTTGAAATTTTTATCACATGTTTGTATTTCAATATAAAATGATAAAACTATTTTTGTGGAATTTTAGAAGATTGGGATTTATTAGAATATTTTCTAACACAGTTTTCTGACCCAAAACCTAGCCTGCCAGGCTCTGGCGGTCGACCGGCCCGGTCGACCGGTCTCTAGAGTCGGTCGACCGACGTGCACAGACTTGTGCACGTTGGCCAGGCACAGGGCACGGTCGACCGGTCGGTCTACCGGCCAGAGAGCTTTGCTCTCTGTTTTTGGGCGGTCGACCGGGTTCCTCCAACGGTCAAAAATATGACCATTGGCGGTCGACCGGGTTCCTCCAACGGTCAAAAATATGACCATTGGCGGTCGACCGGGCGGTCGACCGCCAGCCGTATCTGGCTGTAAAAACAGCGAAAGGCTAGTTTTCTGTTTGGGCCAATATAAAGCCCATTTCTTGGGGATTTTGGCTAAGATTTTTAACAAGAAAAATTCTTACTTTCTGAAGTGTTTTTACAAGTTTTAAAAACTGTTTTAGAGCTTCAAAAGATCTATCATTATATTTTTTTAGGGTTTTTGGGAAAATCAAAGAAAATAGAAATTTAGGAGATTTGTATTGTTCTTCATTTCTATCTTTTACAAAGAGTTTTCCCAAGTATTTTTCTTTGAGTTTTTATTTTCCAAACTCTTTGTTTTCCACACTTGAGCTATATCTCCTATCCTATCTATTTAGGATCTTTTTTTGTGGGAAAAGGATTTAGTTTATGGTTGAGATACACCACTTGTTGTACCCTCCTTGTTTTGTTGTATCCCTCTTTGGTAGAGGTTGATTGGAGTGGTGATTTGCTCCCTCTTTGGTAGAGGTTGATTGGAGTGGTGATTTGCTCCCTCTTTAGTAGAGGTTGAGATTGAGGTGTACTCCCTCTTGGTGAGGTGGAGTTGGTGTTGGTTTGTATCCCTCTTCGGTAGAGGTGATTTGTGGTTGTTTGGCTAAGGGCCTATCCCTCTTTGTGAGGTGGATTATTTTTGTATTGCCTCGGTGGCATTTGTATTAGTTGAGAGAGGAGTTCGGTACTCCTAGTGGATTAGAAATCCTTCTCGGTGAAGGCGGGGACGCAGAGCTAGGGGCTCGAACCTCGGAACATATCTTTGTGTTTTCGTTTGATCCATTGTCTCTTAACCCTCTCTGTTTATTTGTGTTGTGCATCATTTATATCATTCATAATCATATTTGCTTGTGTTGTGCGTTGCATCTTTCATATTGTTATATATCCATTATGTGCTTGGCTTGTGTTTATGTGCCTCACTTGTACTTAACCACGAGAGCTTCATATATCACCTCACCTCTTATTCAGAGGAATCAAGAGGAGTTAGTCCAGAGTCCTTCACGGGGAATTCGGCTACACTCGTTGGTTGTACTAAGTGTAGTTGCAAATTTATTTTGTAATTCCGCATTTAGCTTTTAGATTAGCATTATCACCTATTCACCCCCCCCCCTCTAGGTGATTTCAATTGGTATCAGAGCCTCCGCTCCTGATATTTGGTTTAACCACCTAGGAGTGAGATCTTGATTTGCTAATCTATCATTTGCATTTTGCACGTATATTTGTTTGCACACACCCATGGATTGCTTTTCACCTCCCATGTTCGATGTCTCCAACATTGACATATGAAAATTTAGGATGTCCATGTATTTGAAGACCTAGGTTTTCATGTTTTCCTTGCCGCTACCAAGAAATGCTATCTTGTAACCGCAATCATATAGGGGCCAATACACAAGCCCTTGAGGCTATTAGAAGCACGCTTAATAAAGATTATCTTATGCTTGTTTCTAACCTTGATTCCGCTTTTGTAGTGTGGAACAAGTTGACTACCTCCACCTCTAAGCTTCTATTGCCAATCCAACAAGAGGAGGAATCTAGTGGAGAACCCGAGTCACAATGCTTCATGGTCCAAGGGAATGACTCCCTTGAGGTACTTTCGGAATCCCAACTAGATTGTAATGATGCTAGTTCTTCAAGTGATAATTATATGGATCCAAATGCTTTGAATGAAGAACTTTCTATAGTTTGTAAAAAATTAATAGAAAAATATAATTTGTTGAAAAAGAAAAGTCTAGGACTTAACAATGAAAATAAAGATTTGCTTTCTAGACTTAACTTGGTTTTGCAAGAGAAAGAGGAGATTTCAAGTGAGAGGGGTTCATTGAAATCTAAACTAGACCTTGCATTAAAAGAAAATGAATTTTGAAAAATAAAAATGATTGTGAAATAATTTTAAAGAAAAATGAAAACTTGTCCTTGAAATTTGATTTTGTTGTAAAAGAGAATGTTTCTTTGAAAAACAAAATAATTTCTATTTCAAATGATTTAGATGCTTGTTTAAAGAAAAATGAATTTTTGCAAAATAATATTGATACACATGTTTGCCATGCTAGGATAGCTTCACCTAGTTCATCTATAGCATGTTCCACTTCTTCTTTAATTAACAATGATATATCCATGCTAAAGAAGAATGTTGATTGTTTGGGCTCCACTTTGAGCCAATGTGTTGTGAGTCATACACGTTTGGAATCCTTGTTTCAAAAGAAACAAGTTCCATCTATGCATGCACACTCTCCACGACATACACATGTTACTCACGGTCACCACCATCACACGTTGTATGCTCATGTGTACACTTGTACACATTGTGGACGTAAGGGCCACCTTACTAGATTTTGCTATGATCGTATACATGATGAAAATTTAGCAAATAAATTTGTTTGGGTTAGAAAAGGTACTAACCCCCTTGGACCCAATAGAGTATGGGTACCAAAGATCACCCCTATTATATTTGATGTAGGTGTGGGCTCTCGCATGACGTAAGAGTTATGGTACCTTGAGGTGAATGTGTTCCGAGCTTCATGAAAATTATGTGAATGCATCACTTTCAAGGGACGTTTGGTGGGAAGATCACCTTAGTTTGGAGAACTAGAGAGGTGCCTTCATCGGTTTTGGTATCGATCTCTAACTCCCTTTTATATTTGCATGCTTTTCATGTTCATTGTTTATAGCATATTTTGATGTTTATAGATTATTATGAAAATACCATGATTATTAGATCATTGACATGCATGTATAGCCTTTGAGACACCCATGTATAATATGGATCATTATTTTTGTGTTCTCGCATATGTTTAGCTATCATGTATATCATAGCTCTAATAACATGTGGATTTACATAATGATCATTTTTTTTATGCTTATCATGTTGATTTATTTCTTGTTTTATGCTTTAAGTGTTGAATATGCGTTTAAATGTTAGTTTTCATTAAGACTAGGATATATACTTGTACATAGAATGAGCCACAAATAGATCTTTATATGTTTGTACTTGAATGCTTATTTCTACCCATTAGATGTGCTAGTACAGTTTAGTTTTGATGATTCATGCATTTGACTTCTATTCATATTTTTCATGTTTATATTTTTTACTTCATGTATATGTCTATCTTGTTTAAACTATTGATTATACATATACATCCTTTGAGCCACGTGCCTTCATGCATATACATTTGTGGACTCATTATGTTTTGGATATGTATGTATACTTTAGTTTATACTTGACATACATATGCCTTGAAGAATTATAGTTTTGATGATTTTCATGTTTTAAGGAATATCGAGCTTAGTTGACAAATTTTCATGATTATGTGTTTCACCTAACACTTGTACACTCACCTCTTTTAAATGTTTCTCATGATTGTGTTTTCATGAGTATGATATGAGCTTTATTGATTTTGAGTGTTTTAGTGATCATGTGATTTATATAGTTTCACGAAAAATATTTTTGTTTTATTCCTTGCTTGAAGGATTTCGTACTAGTTTAAAATTTTTCCATTTAACTAGTTGCGGGATTCTTCGTTTTGGTAGGATAGGAGGTATATACTTGATATTATTGTGTTTCAATTGGTATCATTGGATTCTTTCAATTGGTATCAATATTGACATTTTTGTATACTCATATTTTGTATGTATGTATGCTTTCATTTCTTATAGTATTAATTTCGATTGGTATATAATTTTCATACATATATATATATGTATATATATATATATGTATATATATATATATATATATATATATATATATATGTTTATGCTAAAGCTTGAATTTATTTTAATGAATATCATATTTCAATTGATTAGTTTTTCAATTGGTATGCTAATGCAAGCTTATGCATAATTTCAATTGGTATTTCATAAAGGGGGAGAAAACTCGTATTTTATCTTTCAATTGGTATTTTGTTTACTTTTGATTTCTACTCCCTTACTTTGTGATAGAAAATAACAATTTCAATTGGTATCATATGCTTAAAATGAATAATACTCTCTTTTGATATCAAGATGTAACGCCCCGATTCCACGGATACGGGGACGTCACTGCAACGTATATACGTAGGTCAGAAAGTGCCCCCACTTATATACGCTAAGCATAAAAGTACAACAAGGATCAGAGTACACGACAAAGCGTGGTATTCATAATATGCCAACATAAAGGTACATGTACAAAGTCATCACAGAATATGATAAAATATTACACATTATATGTATCTTTTATCACATACAAGTCCAAAAGTAAAATAGACAAGATAAATACAAAATACTCACGAGTAGGATGAAAATCCCGTGAGTCAAAAGGGGTCTGGCACAAAAGAACTGGAACTAGGCTACCAGCTCACCAAGGAAAGCTTGATCTGCTGTGGACAACTCCACCTCGATCCAAGCTTCTAAACCTGAACATACAAATCCAAGGGAGTCAAGACCTCCCAACAATAAACAGACTATAGCCAAATGGCTAAAAGACAAGAATAAGGGGTTAGAATATAAGTAGGACAAGTACGAACAAGAATAGCATGATCATCATAAAACAGGAAACCCAGAGTAAAGCGGAATATAAGCAAGATTGATTTCATATACTTAGGTCACGGTCCCATGAGATTAGTACATCGAAGGAATAATCCAAACAAGGAAACCCTCATCTATATACCTTTATCTCATGCCACCGAATATCCAAGCATATAGAATCAAGGTTGCAAATTATACGATGGTCAAAACAGAAATACATGATAAGAATGACAGGAATCTATAACATATGAACATGACTAGAATTACCAGGTCCGTAACATGTGTAACCTGTGTCTATAATAGATGTACATAACTAGAAATCAAGACTGGAATCATAACAGATATCGTAACAGGAATCATGACAGGATCTATAACTGGAATCAGAACAAGGATCATAACGGGCAAAAATGATTATTATTATTACTCGTCTGACTCATATATCTAGGTATGTGTCTAGGTGTGCACCCCAACACATATACATCCATATATAAGCAAGTCGAGGGTTGTTAACGGAAGTAGATAGAGAACTGATAGAGCTTCTTATAGTGGTTCCCATACACCTGGGACCAGTTTTGGAGGCCCAAAGTCCCCCTATTCAGTAATCATAGTCACTACCGCCAGTATATATATATATTAGATATATATACTTTTATTCCATCACTATAAGCAAGGTATCATTCCGGCATCCATCACTTCCTCCCATTCCCCATACAAGTTGTTCTTTTTATGGCTTATTAACATAATTATCAGATTAAGGGAATGAGCAGGATCATAACAAGTCATAACAATAAACATAACGGTAATCATAACTGGTGATCAGTTACTACATTCCCATTATCGTGATAATTATACAAAGTCAAGTGTATCATGCTTGGTGTAAGTGATGACATGATAAGATGGTGATACATATCCATTAACAAGTCCTAAAATGAGAATATGTGATAACAAGTCAAGAAGTAACAAGTGGTGAGATCCATCAAGTAATATGTCATGTAGAACTAGTTATGAAGTATGAACATGAATAATATATCACACATGTAACAAGGATGAGATACAATTTCAGAAAGGAAAAGAATCAGCAATTTTGGCCCAGAATTAGACTATCGGTCGACCTCTGGTCGACTGCCGGTCGACCGAAAGACTTGGGTTTCCAGGTCGGTCGACTGCCGGTCGACCGACAAATTCCAACTCTCCAGGTCGGTCGAGTGGTATCGGTCGACTGCCGGTCGACCGGCACAACGCCGTGACCTCCAGGTTTTTAAGCGGTCGACTGGCTGGTGAACCGGTCGACCGTCTACTCAAAACTGTGCACGTTTGTGCACATCGGTCGACCGCTACCTACTACCGGTCGACCGAAGTTCTGAAATCTGCTGCTGTTTGGTCAAAAAACAGATTTTTGTGTGGTTGATTTTGATAGTTTAAAAACATGATTTTAAAGATGTAAATATACAAGATATGAGAACACAAGGGTGCTAGGGATTAGACAAGTCTTGGTGAGTAAAAATACTCACAACGATCGGTTATGTGAAGCTTGAAGAGATCGTGGGTGACGAGAAGATCCACGACGATGTAATCGACGAAGAGAGATGATCCCCAATCCAAGTTGTTGTGGTGGAGATGGAGAAGATGACCTTGGTGAAGCTTTGGGAGTTGGTGGTTGAGTTTGAGATGGAGGAGGGAATTGGTGAAGGATTTCTCTTTTGGTGAAAGTGAAGAAGAGAAAAGGAGTGAAGTGGAAAAGGATAGGTATTTATAGAAATTTGGATTTGTGAAGGAGATGTAAATAAATAAAAAAGGAGGGGGTTATTTGCAAATAGGGGGATGAGGTGTTCTCCTTGGCCAATCAAGGCTTGCCATGGAGATGGTGAGGTGGAATGGAAGTGTGTGGAAGTTGGTGAGGTGGAGATGGTGAGGTGGAGAAACTTAGGGTGGAAGTAAAGAAGTTTGTGGTGGAGGTTAAAGGCAATAAAGGAAAAAGGAAAAAGGAAAAGAAATGAAATGAGAAGATATTTTCTTGATCTCCAAAAATGAAAATATCAGAAACACAGATTCCCGGGTTAAAGTCGAGTATGCGGGAAAACATTTCGGAAAATACCGGATACGTCCCAAAATCAAGTATCTCGGAACGACCCGAAATAAATATCAAAAATCAAGAATATTATATTAAGTATAATAGTGAAATCCGTTTGAGGAAATACTTTATAGTTTTAAAATTAAAAATCCCGGAATCAGTTACCTAGCGACTCCGAAGGAATTTTCATAAATTCATAAAATCTCCAGAAAAAGTATTTAAGTAATAAATATATGATTGGTAGTCAAAAGTGCATTTTTATCATCATATTTACCATCACATTTTCATATTTATTCATTTAATTCTGCACATTTATTAATATTTTATTATTTATTGTGTGCAGGCCTCGAATTGTTCTTTTAACAATAAATAAAGCCTAAAGAGCCTAAAAGCCCAGATCCAAGCCCATGTTTGAAGCCCAGGTGAAAAAGCGCAAATACAAAGAGTCAAAATGCAAATACAAGGGCTGAAAGTTGCAAATATCAGAGATTAGGGAAGGATAGACTTCTATCCAACCCTAAACACCTGCAGGATGAGAATAAAAGGCCAAGATAAGAAGAAAATTCGTGGGAGGAAGATTTGAAGAAATCTGGATTAAGGGTAACTTGATTACCAAGTTACCTCGAAAATCCAGATTTAAAAGGCCAGGATTACAATTCTAGAAGCAGGCGCCCACATGGACGGACCAGGAGAGGCCACGCGCCAAAGCGCGTGGCCAGAAGCCACAAAAGTGCCGCGGAACCGCCGCAAATCCGCGGCACTTTGATAAGATCCTGATCCCAAATTTCGTGGGCAGATTCGTCCGGGACTCTGTAGCCTTCTGCACCTATAAATATCACCTGCATTGCAACGTAAAGAGTGTCCAGCGTCCAGCAAAGGGCCAAAGTTAGGATTTTTAGGGTTTCTTCTAGGTTTTATTCTTTTGTAAATTAGGGTTTCTTTTCTTTTCAAGAGAGAGAGAGGATTATATTGAGCGTGACACCGATGTATCTTCTCTTCTCTGCCATTGATTAAAGCAATAAAGGTAATTACTTTTCTTTTTGTTCTTTATTCTTATGTGTTATTTTATTTTGTTTTTCTTTTCTTTTTTCTCTGTGATCTTGTGGTTGTTGATGAACATGCAAGTGGATTCTATAAGCACGTATAACTAAGCTCTGTGAGAACCAGCGATAGTTCATGAAGACGTCTCCTCCAAGCTACGCATCACTTCGTACTTGAGTATGCTTGACGATATAATGTGCACAGGGATTGAGATCGATCTTATGATCTATTCGTGGAACGCCTCCTAAGCAAGGTAGAACATGTAAGGTTTTCACGTTCTTTCTTCAACCAATCTCAAGTAAGTTTTCTTTTCTTTTTGTTTCTTTTCTTTTCCTTTTTGTAGAATAAATACAACTCATCTCCATATTCTTTTCTACCACTTTTCTTTGTAAATACCATCGTGACAATTAACTAAAAAAGATAAATTTTAGAGATTAACTTGCTTAACGCTTCTATCGCAGTCCCTCCTTGAGGATCACGACCCGCATAGCCCTGCTACCGCGGATTAGAACTGAACCTCACACTACTATTTCTAAATTTAATATCCTTATTTTTGTGTGCAGGAAATCTCAGTCAACAAATTGGCGCCGTTGCCGGGGAGGGACGGTAAGTTATCTCTAAAACAAAAAAATTTAATTTTTAACTAATTCTTTATTCTTTTCTGTTTGCAGGTTTGGAGAACAGGAAACAGAAAACAGCAGCTGCAGTGGACATATAGCTGCCCTGTGCCTCTGCCCTCGAAGGCAGAGCACAGGAGCCCACAGTTTTGCCGCGGATCCGCGGCCAGAGCCGCGGAAACGCGGCAACAGTAAGGACTACTGATTCAAATTTTTTGCAGATTGCTGCAATTTGAGATTACTGCTTACTGCTCTATTCTGTTTTGTTCTGTGATGTACCTGTAAATTGCTAATAATTCAACAGTAAATTATTGGTTGTTAAAAATAAAATTTGATTAGACGTTTGCATATTAGGCACGTGTCTTTTCAATTATTTTTATTTACTGTTGAAGAGTGCTGGAGACGCAAGGTACGTACGCATTGCATGTAGAATAGGATTCATCTCTTGGTTGATTTTCTGCTTTGAGTGATTCTTATCTATTTATCTTGTACACTTGCACTAATTCATCTTAAGGGCATAACCCATTAACAAGATAAGGTGGGGATTTCATCACCCTTCCTTAGCCCAAAAATCATATCCCGAGCATTCACTAACCCAAGCCTAACTAAAAAAGAGTAGACGTTGGCCCTAGGGACATCTCGGACTCAATAGGAGATTATCCTAAGGGGGAACGGTGTTGGAAGTTGACTCCTGCCAAATCAGTGTCTAGGAAGGGGATTGAGGGCCGAAAGCCCGAAGTGTGGTGGTTATTTAATTAAGGAACGTCTTTGACGGAAAACCTCCCACCACTCTTGCCCCGACCTGGCTGATTAACTTGTGGTCAAAGTCTACACCCTACCTCCCGTGGACAGTCTAACCAGTTAGGAGTCGTCTAGGTCTAGGTCTACCCTAACTTAGGTTAGAATTTTTTTTTTTTTGTTTGTTTATTTGTTTGTGTTGTTTGTGTTGGTGTGATATGGCATATAATAATAATTCCAATTTTAATCCATATTACACCCCTAACTATTATTCGGATATTACCAACCCGGCATACCCTAACTTTGACCAATCTAGTGTGCCGGAATGGTCTTATCCGAATGAATATAACCCACACCCCCCATCTTATAACTATACTTTTCATAATAATTTCAACTCGTCACAGAGTTCATGGGGTTTCGAGTCCCCCGAGTCTAATTCTCAACCTAATTGTCCTTCATATCCATCTAGTCCACATTCTTCCCAAAATTCATACTCAGATCCACCCATTCAGAATAGAAATCCATCTATCTTGGAAATGATGAGTAGGAATGAGTCCAAGCAAAAATCACCATCAATCTTAGACATGATGATACGTGAGTCCACCGACTCACAAATTTATCACGATTACCCGTCCTATTTTCAAGTCCAATCAGAATATGATCCACCTATCGACTATGAAGGGATGCTAGCTGCCATGACTGAGGCTAAATTAGCCCGTGATCATGACATAGATTTGATGGTGGAATGCTTACACCGGCCGGCTGATTCTGATATCGATGACCACTCGATTAGAGCCGACGAACCAAGTTGCTTGGGACAACAAGTTTCTAATTCAGTACCATCTTGTGAACTTGCCGAAACTTCAAATTCTGATAATTTGGCAAGTTTTTCCTTTCCCGAATTAGAACTCGAATGTGACCTAGATTCTCAAATCTATGATCAAGTTCAAATTCCTGAATCATTATTGACTCCTGTTTTGTTACCCGACTTAGGTAATATTTTAGAGTCAGTTTTGATTCCCACATCTATCATTCCTGAACTTGAATCACCACCATTGAGTCACATTCCATTGTGGGAAGATGATTGTGGACTTGAGTTTCAATTTTTTGACTTGGACCCACTTCTCGAACTTAGCCCGACTCCTGAGCCCTTACTTGATTTGAGCTTCTTCCCTGAGTCAGTATTCGTTCCCGTACTTCCCATGTCCAAGTCAATCATTCCATCTTTTCATACTCCATTTTGGGACAAGGAGGTTGAGACAATTAACTCTGAATTTTATTATGAAATTTGGAAATTTGATGGGGTGGAAATTCTAAAAAATGATTATACATATATTTTAGTGGGTTATGTAAGGAAAGTTTCTGGTGGGTTCCACCAAATTATCTGTTATCTTGATTGGGCCGCATTTCGTGGACCAATTAGACCACCTCCGGAACCACCACCCTAAGGTAACTTCCGCCTTCCCTTGTTCTGTTTCATGCATATATGCATTCATTCATACATTGAGGACAATGCATGAGATAAGTGTGGGGGTGGGCTTTACTAACATACTAACATAGGTAGAAACTAACAAAAATTTGCAAAAAAAAAAAAAAAAATCTGAAAAAAAAAATTTAAAAAAAAAATGTTATAAAAAGGAAATATTTTGACTTATTTTTTGAAAGAAATCTAAGTTAGTTTTAAGGATTAGGAAAATCATGATTAGGATTTCTAAAGACTTGGTCAAAATAAATAAATTGTTTAAATTTTAGGTATAGGAGAGAAATTGAATAAATAATTAGTCTTGATTTTTACCTTAATGAATATTGCATACCTAATGCATATCTAGGATTCTAAGACAAAGACCCTTGTGCCTCATATATAAAAAAAAAAAAAAAAAAAAAAGAAAAAAAATCACTAATAAAGCTGGATACATGTGCCTCAAGAAGCATAAGTATTCACGCCTAAAGGTGAATGCAAAAAATAAAAAAATAAAAATAAAAAAAATAATACCTTAGTTTTGTGGCCTAGTTCACTCGAATTTGAGTCCGCGGGGTGTTTTCTCACCTGGTGCCCTAAGACCGACCGGTTTGGGAGTCACCGACTTTAAGTTCGCTACATGGGTGGATTAGAAAGTCCGAGGGAACTAAGGAAAAATTACTTATATGTACTAACACATCTAATAATCAATTAGTTAGGTATTAGGGCCTCAAGAAGCCTTGATACTTACACGAAAGAAAAGTAGATGAGTTATACATATCAAAAAAAAAATATATATATATATATATACTTATATAATAAAGAGGCATGAGAGTCCAAGTTAAGGAATTCCTAGTAAAAACATAAGGATGCATATGATTTTTGGTAACGAAAAAGACTATATTAGAAATTCAATTTTAATTCTTACCTCAAATGAAAAACAATTAACTTTATTAAGACTAAGTTTAAAGAATGAATAAAAATGAGGATCCTAAAACTTATAGACTACTTAATCTCTTCAAATATAATTCAAATATTTTCCTTTTTATGGATTTTGTGGGTGCAATCCGCTGAAAACCCTCACGAGACAACACTCGTCCTCTAGGGTAACCTAGAGGTTTAACGGCTTGTTGCACGTGCTAAGTGCAATCGTGATTCCTACGAAAGTGAGTTAGGTTAGATTAACTTTTTCTTTTCTTTGTTTTTACTCGAGGACGAGCAAAAAGATAAGTGTGGGGGTGTGATTGGTAGTCAAAAGTGCATTTTTATCATCATATTTACCATCACATTTTCATATTTATTCATTTAATTCTGCACATTTATTAATATTTTATTATTTATTGTGTGCAGGCCTCGAATTGTTCTTTTAACAATAAATAAAGCCTAAAGAGCCTAAAAGCCCAGATCCAAGCCCATGTTTGAAGCCCAGGTGAAAAAGCGCAAATACAAAGAGTCAAAATGCAAATACAAGGGCTGAAAGTTGCAAATATCAGAGATTAGGGAAGGATAGACTTCTATCCAACCCTAAACACCTGCAGGATGAGAATAAAAGGCCAAGATAAGAAGAAAATTCGTGGGAGGAAGATTTGAAGAAATCTGGATTAAGGGTAACTTGATTACCAAGTTACCTCGAAAATCCAGATTTAAAAGGCCAGGATTACAATTCTAGAAGCAGGCGCCCACATGGACGGACCAGGAGAGGCCACGCGCCAAAGCGCGTGGCCAGAAGCCACAAAAGTGCCGCGGAACCGCCGCAAATCCGCGGCACTTTGATAAGATCCTGATCCCAAATTTCGTGGGCAGATTCGTCCGGGACTCTGTAGCCTTCTGCACCTATAAATATCACCTGCATTGCAACGTAAAGAGTGTCCAGCGTCCAGCAAAGGGCCAAAGTTAGGGTTTTTAGGTTTTCTTTCCACCTTTGTATATTTTTTATTTTGTTTTTGTAAACCGAGAGGAGAGGATGTTCTCATGGAGGAAGGAGATCTACTTGTACTGAGGGTGACAATCGGTGTAAGTTTTGCTTTTCCACCATTGTTAAATAAATCAACTCGAGGTTCGTTTTGTTCTTTTTATTTTTATTCTTGTGTTATTGTTTCTCTAGTTTTGTTTAATCTCTGTTCTTCTATTTTTATTTTATGTGATTGTTTCTTTCTCCGATGACTTGCAAACCGTGAGATCTGATTGCTTCGAGAATACCTAACCGAAGAAGGAACCTTGACGGCCCATGGCGATGAACAGGTCTTCATAGCTTGTTTTTAATTTCGTAGAGTAGATTAAGAAGGCGGACGATCCCATAAGCCGTGCTTGTACGCCTTCCAAGAAAAGGGAAATCATCGCAACGGTTCAAACGGCAAGCGGACTAAAGAGATAAGTGTTCTTTCTTTTTCTTTTCTTTTATTTTTTTTTATAGATTAAATCCATCTCTCTCTAATAGTCTTTCCCACAACTCATTGTAAATACCACGTTTCTTTGTAAATACCATCGTGACAATTAACTAAAAAAGATAAATTTTAGAGATTAACTTGCTTAACGCTTCTATCGCAGTCCCTCCTTGAGGATCACGACCCGCATAGCCTTGCTACCGCGGATTAGAACTGAACCTCACACTACTATTTCTAAATTTAATATCCTTATTTTTGTGTGCAGGAAATCTCAGTCAATATAATTCTAAGAAGAAATGTCTAAAGAATCTTCTAGAAATTCTAAACAGTTTGTAAGATAAAAATTCGGGAATCGATCAGCGGCACTGGTCGACACCGGTTTTGAAGAAATTCCTTTTAATTCCGAAAAATTCCAGAAAATCATATAAAATATATTATATTGGAAAATGATATTAAAAATTAAAATCGGTCAAATACAAGAAGTAAATCAAAAAATACGATCGAAAATCTGAATACGCAACTAAGTACGTATTCCGGGAACGGGGTATTACACAAGATGTTTATTTGATAGTTTTAATTGGTATCAAGATTCTATGTGTTTTCTCAAAATTGGTATCAATGCCTCATTTACATTCATTGGTATATGTTCACTTTCAATTGGTATCAAGATGCACTGCTTTGACATATTTAAATTGGTATCTTAATTGATTGTCACCCCTTATTTATATCATTTTTGTTTTAGACAAAAAGGGGGAGAACATTGCATTTCTTATTTTTAACCCTTTTGTTAATTCCTTGTTTCGAACAAAAAGGGGGAGAAAATTTATTGATTTGTTTTTACTTTGACCATTTGTTGATGATTAACAAAAAGGGGGAGAAGTATTTGGTTTAGATGCATGGTTTGTATGCATTGTTTGTATTGTTTAATTGTTTAATTGGTATCAAGAGCATTGTTTGTGTTTTATTGATTGTTGTTTATTGGTATCAAGAGAGCATGCTTTGAAAATTTACTTGTTTTAATTGGTATCTAGAGCATGTTTAGTATTTCTTGCATATATTTATTTGTTTATTGTGATGCATGAGTTAAGGGGAGCTTCTTTGAAGCTTAACTTTAATCCATGCATATATAACTCCATGAGTTTTGTCATCATCAAAAAGGAGGAGATTGTTGGCCCAGAGGCCTTCCACTCTAGTTTTGATGATGATTAACTCATGTAGTTATGTTTACTAATAATCTTGTGATTTTACTTTCAGATCATTAATCAAGATATTAGTTGGTGATTGCTCCAACAAGATGGTTTGGAAGCTTTTATATGGTGATTCCAGAGCCCGAGCATCATGATCTTACATAGCACTCGTTGGAGTCTAGCTCGTAGATCACGGAGTTTTGGATCGAGTCGGCTTGAAGACGGTGTTCCTCAAGAAGACTTAGGTATTCATAGTTTAGTTTGTGTTTAGATCCATTTGTAAAGATTAGATAGTTGATATGCTCAAGTTCACAATACACACACGTTTCATGTTTTGGATATTGATTTTCGGTTTTTGGTTTAACCGACTTTGGTTTTCATGATTAGTTAGATAAAAACAAGTTTAAATGGTTTAAATGTATATTAGATGTGTTCTATATACATGCATGCTTAATTTCCTAGACAAACTTATTTTGACTTACCTATTCATGTGGTTTTGTGTTTTGGTATTTATAACAAAACATATTTTTGGAATTAAAGACAAAAACTATGATATGTATATGTTTCATGTATATTGGACCTATGTCCATATGCAACATTACTAAATGTGTTTAAGTATCATGTTTTTGTATTTGAATGAGTTTTAGAAAAAGCAGGATTTCCTATTGAAAATTCTAAGTTTGGAAAAATACAGGTTTTGGTTTTTGAAAATATTTGTAAGACATAAAAATGATTCAAAATGTTTGATATTTGTCTTGAAATTTTTATCACATGTTTGTATTTCAATATAAAATGATAAAACTATTTTTGTGAAATTTTAGAAGATTTATGAGATTTATTAGAATATTTTCTAACACAGTTTTCTGACCCAGAACCTAGCCTGCCAGGCTCTGGCGGTTGACCGGCCCGGTCGACCGGTCTCCAAAGTCGGTCGACCGGTCGGTCGACCGACGTGCACAGACTTGTGCACGTTGGCCAGGCACAGGGCAAGGTCGACCGGCCAGAGAGCTTTGCTCTCTGTTTTTGGGCGGTCGGCCGGGTTCTTCCAACGATCAAAAATATGACCATTGGCGGTCGACCAGGCGGTCGACCGCCAGCGTATCTGGCAGTAAAAACAGCCAACGACTAGTTTTCTGTTTGGGCCTATATAAACCCCATTTCTTGGGGATTTTGGCTAAGATTTTTAACAAGAAAAATTCCTATTTTCTGAAGTGTTTTTACAAGTTTTAAAAAGTGTTTTAGAGCTTCACAAGATCTATCTTTATATTGTTTTAGGGTTTTTGGAAAAATCAAAGAAAATATAAATTTGGGAGATTTGTATTGTTCTTCATTTCTATCTTTTATAAAGAGTTTTCTCAAGTATTTTTCTTTGAGTTTTTATTTTTCAAACTCTTTGTTTTTCACACTTGAGCTATATCTCTTATCCTATCTATTTAGGATCTTTTGTTTGTGGGAAAATGATTTAGTTTGTGGTTGAGATACACCACTTGTTGTACCCTCCTTGTTTTGTTGTATCCCTCTTTGGTAGAGGTTGATTGGAGTGGTGATTTGCTCCCTCTTTGGTAGAGGTTAAGATTGGGGTGCACTCCCTCTTGGTGAGGTGGAGTTGGTGTTGGTTTTTATCCCTCTTCAGTAGAGGTGATTTGTGGTTGTTTGGCTAAGGGCCTATCCCTGTTTGTGAGGTGGATTGTGTTTGTATTGCTTCGGTGGCATTTGTATTGGTTGAGAGAGGAGTTCGGTACTCCTAGTGGATTAGAAATCCTTCTCGATGAAAGCGGGGACGTAGAGCTAAGGGCTCGAACCTCGGAACATATCTTTGTGTTTGTGTTTGATTCATTGTCTCTTAACCCTCTCTGTTTATTTGTGTTGTGCATCATTCATATCATTCATAATCATATTTGCTTGTGTTGTGCCTTGCGTCTTTCATATTGTTATATATTCATTATATGCTTGGCTTGTGTTTGTGTGCCTCACTTTTACTTAACCACGAGAGCTTCATATAGAACCTCAACTTATTCAGAGGAATCAAGAGGAGTTAGTCCAGAGCCTTTCACGGGGAATTCGGCTACACTCATTGATTGTACTAAGTGTAGTTGCAAATTTGTTTTGTAATTCCACATTTAGTTTTTAGATTAGCATTGTCACCTATTCACGCCCCCTCTAGGTGATTTCAAGTGGATTAAACGCAAATGTTGAGATATGTTTCGAGGTTCGAGCCACTGCTCTACATCCCCGCATTCACACAGAAGGATTTTCAATATGTCCACACATGACCTTCCACAATGGGACCTCCACCGAGAAATTACAACTCTACACCAGGGGTACACAACTCCTCTCTCAATATACAAACCTCTACATAAGAGGTAGGCACTAGCTAAGCACAAAGCAAAGGAAAATATACTTGGTGATCACAAAGATCACAAATAACCTCTCTTGGTGATCTTGAAAGATCACAAATAATTTTCTCACAAAAATAAGATCCTATATATATGTATTGAATTGCTAGCTAAGTGTGAGAATAACAAAGTGTTTTGAAAAAGAAAACGCAAAGAAAAAACTCTTGGAAAAAACTCCTTAATAGATAAAGAAATGAAGAACAAAACTAGAATTCTTAAATATTGATTTTCTTTGATTTTCCAAAACTTTGAAACAAATAAAGATAAGAGAATTTTGACACAAAAACTTATTTTGAAAACTTACTGAAAACCCTTAAGAAAATGGGAAAATTTGCTCTCAAAAATCTTAGTTGAAACTGGCCTCAAAGGACCCATATTTATAGGGTCTGAAAATATAGCCGTTGGGGTTCAGATCAGGTCAAAAATAACCTGTCGGTCGACCGGCCAACGGTTAGATTTCTGATCGTTGGGATTGTCGGTCGACCGGTCGGTCGACCACCCTAAGGCAAATTGCCTGTCGATGGACCACCCGGTCAACCGAGGCCAGAACCAGAGAGTGAACTCTCTGGTTGGTCGACCGTGCGGTCAACTGGGGCCAGATCCAAAGAGTGAACGCTCTGGATCGGTCGATCATCCAGTCGACTGGCCCTAGACCAAGGCGAGTTGTGCACGTCTGTGCACATCGGTCGACCGCCCGGTTGACCGAGCTCTGGTCCGGTCAACCGCCAGAGTTCTTGAAAATCACCTAGAGGGGGGTGAATAGGTGATAAAGCTAATCAATGCACAATTTAAAAACAATGATGCAACAATCGCCCAAAATAAGACTAAGAGCCGAATGCCCCGTGAAGGGTTCTGAACTCTTTCCTCCGGCTTCCTCTTAAAATGAGTTAGAGGTGCACAATGCAACCTTGTTGTATGGGACCATGATTGACAAGAGGAATGAAATCAAATGAAAATTGCAATGAATAGTAAGAGCAAGAAAAAGTAAACCAAACACAAACACAAAGATATGTTATCGAGGTTCGAGCACCCAGCTCTACTTCCCCGCCTTCCCAGAAGGATTCTAACCACTTCACTATCACAAAGACAGTTACACAATCACCGCAGTACCCAACTCCACAGGAGTACCCGGTAACACAATCTCAAGTACAAGTAATCTCTGGGTAGTCAAAAGACCACAAACTCTCTCTTTCAAAAATTCTCTTCCCTTACAAAGATCCTTAGAGAATAATAAGTAGGAATGAAGCTCTTGTTGTAAGTGAAGAAAGAAAATTAAATCAGAGAGTATTTCAAAAACACTTCAGAAAATGAGAGAGAATTTCAGCACAAAAACCAAGAAACAAAGCTCTTTTGAATGCCTTAAACTTTTGAATTTTTCTTGTAATAATTGTTATTGAGAATCTCTCCCCAAACACCCCTATTTATAGGAGAGGGCTAGGTTAAGAGATAAAACAATCTTAAGGCTAATTAAGTCATATTAGATTCAAAATATATCCCTAAATCAAATTTTAAACACAAAAAGACAAAATAAAACAGCTCAGAAAAATGCCCGTTACTGTTCAAACGGCTAGTCCGGTCGACCGGTCGGTCGACCGCCTATTCAAAAATAGGACCGTTGCAGGCATCCGGTCGACTGCCCGGTCGACCCAAACTACCCGAGAGCAGACTGTGTTACAGTCGGTCGACCGCACAGTCGACCACAAAAACGTGCACACAGATACGTGCACAGTCAGAGCTACGGTCGACTCGGACGGTCGACCGGCCAAACCTGACACAGGTTCGGTCGACTGCCCGGTCGACCGGCTCAGGTCAAAAATCAGAATTTGAAAAGAAAATTAAAAGCATTTTGATTTTGACAAAAACATTTTGAACAGGGATTAGTATAAAACATAAAGATGTATTTGTAGGCAGAAGATAGTATACTAAAATATTTTTGTATATATTATAAGAAATCATTTTGGAATAAGCATGTGCGCAAAAACGTGTGTGATAGAGCTTCAAACCTATCCACTATTCTTTAACAAAACTATAAAACTAAAAACAAACTAACTGAAGACTTCTTGAGCAATCTTCAAGTCTTTGAGCCATCCAATGCCTTGCTAGAGCCTTCTCTTCTATGATCCTTCCTTGATGTGCAATATGCCTTCCTTGCTTTGTGGAACTTAGAAGTTCTTTGCAATAGCTAAGCATATGGTCTCCAAACATGGTACAAACCTGAAACTTATCTTGAACAAATTCATTAGTACCAAATAGCTCTTATTTGGTTTGTCATCATCAAAACACAAAACAATTGGAGAGTGTAACCTCTTGGGCCAACAATCTCCCCCTTTTTGATGATGACAAAACAAATAGGTTATAAACAAAAATATAGGGGAGGAGAAAACTCCCCCTCAAATTATTCTATATGTATAACTCAAAACACAAGAATCTCAAAATACATGAATTCATAAAATTCATAAAACATAAACACAAAACTCATTCATAAACACAAAACCTATAAATTCATATGGAACCAAGACCAAATGAACTTATTTTTGTCATGTAAACTTATTCTCCCCCTTTTTGTCATACATCAAAAAGGGTTATGAAAAACATGTCTATTCAATAACACAAACATTAAGTTCTCCACAAATAAACGAAAATCTAGCAAAATCAAGTGGTTTAGTGAAAATATCGGCTAGTTGTAAATCCGTGGAAACATAATCAATATCTATATCACCTTTCTCAAAATGATCTCTAAGAAAGTGATATCTAATCTCAATGTGCTTGATCTTACTATGTTGATTTGCATTTTTGGTCAAATGTATAGTACTAGTGTTATCACCAAATATTTTAATATTTTTAAAATGCAAATCATAATCAAACAGAGTATGTTTCATCCAAAGGACTTGTGCACAACAAGCCCCCGCGGCAACATACTCCGCCTCGGCGGTTGAGAGAGCTACGGAATTTTGCTTCCTAGAGGACCATGAAACAAGACAATTACCGAGAAATTGACATGTTCTACTAGTACTCTTTCTATCTACTCTACAACCCGCATAGTCGGCATCCGAATAACTCGACATAGAGAAATCTCCGGTTTTCGGATACCATAGACCCATTCCAATCGTTCCCTTAATATAACGAATAATGTGTTTTACGGCAATAAGATGAGACTCTTTGGGACACTATTGAAATCTAGCACAAAGACACACACTAAACATTATATCCGGCCTACTTGCCGTTAAATACAAAAGACTACCTATCATGCTTCTATATAATTTAATATCAACATTTTTACCTTGGTCATCCTTATCAAGCTTTGTTGTAGTTGCCATGGGAGTGTTGCATACTTTTGAATCTTCAAGTTCAAACCTCTTCACGAGTTCCTTTGCGTATTTGGCTTGAGATATGAAGTTCCCATCTTGCAATTGCTTGACTTGGAGTCCAAGAAAGAAATTGAGCTCACCCATTGAGGACATTTCAAACTCAAGTTGCATTACCTTTTCAAAATCCTTGCACAAAAGCTCATTAGTAGAACCAAAAATTATATCATCAACATAAATTTGCACAATTAAAATGTCATTATCAACATGCTTAGTAAAGAGAGTTGTGTCTACTTTGCCTTTAATAAAGTCATTTGAAATAAGAAAACTAGAAAGCCTTTCATACCAAGCTCTTGGAGCTTGTTTCAAACCATATAAAGCTTTATCAAGTTTAAAAACGAAATCGGGATGAACATGATCAATAAAATCGGGAGGTTGAGCAACATAAACTTCTTCATTAATAAAACCATTTAAAAATGTACTTTTTACATCCATTTGAAAAAGTTTAAAGTTTTTAAAAGATGCAAAAGCTAGTGTTATCCGTATGGCTTCAAGCCGTGCTACGGGTGCAAAGGTCTCCTCAAAGTCAATTCCCTCAACTTGAGTGTAACCTTGGGCCACTAACCTAGCTTTATTTCTAATCACATTTCCGGATTCATCCATCTTATTCCTAAAGATCCACTTAGTACCAATTATTGGTCTATCGTGGGGCTTAGGAACAAGGTGCCAAACTTGGTTGCGCTCAAATTGATTGAGTTCCTCTTGCATGGCTAGCAACCAATATGAATCCGTCTCGGCTTCGAGAATGCTTTTGGGTTCAAAATGAGAAATGAAAGCAAAGTTACCACATAGGTCATGGAGTTTGGAGCGCGTTGTGACTCCTTTAGATGCATCACCCAAGATGAGCTCCTTAGGATGATTTGTAGCATATCTCCAAGCTTTGGGAAGCCGTTGAGAGCTCTCCTCTTTATCCTCTTGAACATCACCAATAGGTTCTTGCTTATCTTCTTGAGCGGGTGAGTCCTTCAAGGATAGTTTCTCCATGTTTTCACCTAATGGTTCAATCTCTACAACATTCTCAACAAACACATTAGATTATTCAAACTTTACATGCATGGTTTCTTCAATGGTAAGTGAAGATCTATTGAATACTCTATAAGCTTTACTAGTTGTAGAATATCCAACAAAGATTGCTTCATAAGCCTTAGCATCAAATTTACCCAAATTTTCTTTAGTATTCAAAACAAAACACTTGCATCCAAAAACTTTGAAATATGCAACATTTGGTTTTCTAGAGTGATACATTTCAAAAGATGTTTTAGAAGAATTTTTGCACAAATAAATACGATTCGATATATAGCATGCGGTGTTTACGGCCTCGGCCCATAAGTATTGAGGGAGGTCATATTCACTAATCATTGTCCTAGCCATCTCTTGAAGTGTTCTATTTTTTCCTTTCTACAACTCCATTTTGTTGTGGAGTCCTAGGACAAGACATTTCATGCTTAATTCCCTTTTCATCACAATAAGTCATGAAGAGTTGGTTTACAAATTCACCACCTCTATCACTTCTTATTCTCAAAATCGAAAATCCTTTTTCTTTTTCAACTCTTTTTCGAAAAATCTTAAAGTGAGAGAAAGTTTGATCTTTATTTTGCAAGAAGAAAACCCAAGTGAAACGGGAAAAATCATCAACTAAAACAAATGCAAATTTACTACCATTTAAGCTCTTAGTTTTAGTGGGGCCAAAAAGATCCATATGAATTAATTCTAAAGATCTAGTTGACATGATATCCTTGATTGGTTTGAAGGAAGACTTGGTTTGTTTCCCAAGTTGGCACGCACCACAAATGCGGTCTTTCTCAAACTTCAAGCAAGGAATACCCTTCACCAATTCCTTTGAATTAATCCTAAAAAGATGTTCAAAAGATGCATGTCCTAATCTTCTATGCCAAAGCCAAGAATTTTCATCAAAAGCATTTAAACATTTAGTAGAACACTCTACATTAAGCATGTCAACAATATAAACATTTTCATCACGAAAACCAGTGAGAATACAATCATTAGTTTTAATATCAAAAATCTTGCAAGAAGAATCATCAAAAATAACTTTAAGTCCAAGATCACAAAATTGACTAATGCTAAGCAAGTTATATGTTAAACCATCTACAAGTACAACATTTTCTATAGTAGGAGATGAACCAATTTGAATGTTACCAATACCAATGATGGAGCCCTTGGAATCATCCCCGAAGGTGATGGAGCCACCTTCCTCGTACCTTGATAGGGTTGTAAAGTTATTGATATCCCATGTCATGTGTCTTGAACAACCACTATCAAGGTACCACCGCTCCCTACGTCTTGGAGCCTTGGTGTGTACCTACATCAAATAATTTAGGACTTGATTTTGGTACCCACATTTTCTTGGGTCCTAAAGAGTTAGTTTCATTAACCCAAACAAGATTATTTGTTCTATTTGATTGATCATAACAAAACTTAGCTAAATGTCCATTTTTACCACAATATGTACATCTATACACTCTACCATATTTAAAAGCATAGCGAGTGTGTGATTTGTGAGCATGAGAATTGTGAGTATGAAAATTGTGAGCATGAACATGAGAAGATTTGTGTGTAGTGTGAGCATGAGGAATCTTAACATGTGAATCTTTAGCATGAGAGGTGTGCTTTTTAGAAAACTTTTCTTCAAGCCTCTTGGTGTTAAAAGCACAATCTTTCAAAACCTTTTCAAAACTAACCATTTTAGATTTAAAAGAAGAAATTTCTTTTTCATTGACAATAGGAGCTTTTGCCTTACAAGAAACCTTGTAGGCACTAAATTCATTTTGAATAGAAATAAGTTTTGAAGAAATATCATCCTTTTCTTTCGAAACCATACTAAGTTGATTTTTAAGAAAAGCATCTTCCTTTTGTAATTTAAGACATTCAATTTTCTTATTATCATAAGTTTCGGAGAGTTCAACAAAAGCATGCACTATAACTTCTTTACTCAAACCATCATCTTCCTCATCAAGAGATTGAGGGGTTACCTTTGGTGTGTTTGCCATGAAACACATGTTTGCGGTATCCGCTTCTTCTTCTTCGGACTCGCTTTCCGAGTCCCATGTTGCCTTGTAAGCTTTCTTTTCTTCCGACTTCTTTGGCTTGAAGGAGGAGGTCATCTTCTTTTTGAACTCCGGGCAATCCGCCATGATGTGTCCTAGCATTCGGCAATTGAAACATATAATTCTTTTCTCCTCTTTGCCTTCAAACTTTCTTTGGAAGTTGAGCTTTTTCCTCCGGTACAATCTTTTCATGTTTCGCACAAGGAGGGAGAGATCCTCATCTTCTTCTTCATCTTTTTCATCGTCTTCAAGAGTGGATGAAGACTTGAAAGCTATTGATTTCTTCTTTGTTGGAGCGGCCTCTTCTCTTGCTTTCTTCTCCATCTCATGGGTCTTTAAGTTCCCAATGATACTAATGAGGTCCATCTCATCCTTGTCGTTTAACTCCTTTAAGGTGGTGGCCTTTATCTCCCAAGATGGAGGAAGAGCCCGAATCACTTTGCGCACCTTTTGATCGTTGAAGATGATATTGCCTAAGGAAGAAAGAGCATTGGTAATTTTAGTAAACCTTGTAATCATAAAATCAATAGTTTCATCATCAAGCATTTTAAACGATTCATATTGAGACCTCAAGAGATCTATCTTAGCTCTCTTGACTTGTGAAGTCCCTTCGTGTGTGACCAATAAGTGTTGCCAAATCTCATAGGCGGATTGCAATGAATTACCCGTGTAAGGTCATCCTCATTCAAGGCGTTTAATAGGGAGTTTTTGGCCTTGGAGTTGGCCTCATATTCTCTAAAGGTGAAGTCGGTCTAAGTGCTTTCATCACTATCGGGTGCTACATAGGGTTTGGTAAGTGATTTAGCAACTAAGCTACCTAGGGATTGCAAAAAGATAGTCATCCTAACCTTCCAAGTAGGGAAATTTAGTCCATCAAATTTGGGAGGGGATTTAATGTTATCGGCCATGTTTACTAGTGATGAATGAATGGAATGAGAAGTGTTGATTAGCAAATTTTAAGGATCTCTCTATGAATGTTAAGCCAAAACCTAGAGTCCAAGCTCTGATACCAATTGAAAATCACCTAGAGGGGGGGTGAATAGGTGATAAAGCTAATCAATGCACAATTTAAAAACAATGATGCAACAATCGCCCAAAATAAGACTAAGAGCCGAATGCCCCGTGAAGGGTTCTGAACTCTTTCCTCTGGCTTCCTCTTAAAATGAGTTAGAGGTGCACAATGCAACCTTGTTGTATGGGACTATGATTGACAAGATGAATGAAATCAAATGAAAATTGCAATGAATAGTAAGAGCAAGAAAAAGTAAACCAAACGCAAACACAAAGATATGTTATCGAGGTTCGAGCACCCAGCTCTACTTCCCCGCCTTCCCCAGAAGGATTCTAACCACTTCACTATCACAAAGATAGTTACACAATCACCGCAGTACCCAACTCCACAGGAGTACCCGGTTACACAATCTCAAGTACAAGTAGTCTCTGGGTAGTCAAAAGACCACAAACTCTCTCTTTCAAAAATTATCTTCCCTTACAAAGATCCTTAGAGAATAATGAGTAGGAATGAAGCTCTTGTTGTAAGTGAAGAAAGAAAATTAAATCAGAGAGTATTTCAAAAACACTTCAGAAAATGAGAGAGAATTTCAGCATAAAAACCAAGAAACAAAGCTCTTTTGAATGCCTTAAACTTTTGAATTTTTCTTGTAATAATTGTTATTGAGAATCTCTCCCCAAACACCCCTATTTATAGGAGAGGGCTAGGTTAAGAGATAAAACAATCTTAAGGCTAATTAAGTCATATTAGATTCAAAATATATCCCTAAATCAAATTTTAAACACAAAAAGACAAAATAAAACAGCTCAGAAAAATGCCCGTTACTGTTCAAACGGCTAGTCCGGTCGACTGGTCGGTCGACCGCCTATTCAAAAATAGGACCGTTGCAGGCATCCGGTCGACCACCCGGTCGACCCAAACTACCCGAGAGCAGACTGTGTTACAGTCGGTCGACCGCACAGTCGACCGCAAAAACGTGCACACTGATACGTGCACAGTCAGAGCTACGGTCGACTCGGACGGTCGACCGGCCAAACCTGACACAGGTTCGGTCGACTGCCCGGTCGACCGGCTCAGGACAAAAATCAGAATTTGAAAAGAAAATTAAAAGCAATTTGATTTTGACAAAAACATTTTGAACAGAGATTAGTATAAAACATAAAGATGTATTTGTAGGCAGAAGATAGTATACTAAAATATTTTTGTATATATTATAAGAAATCATTTTGGAATAAGCATGTGCGCAAAAACGTGTGTGATAGAGCTTCAAACATATCCACTATTCTTTAACAAAACTATAAAACTAAAAACAAACTAACTGAAGACTTCTTGAGCAATCTTCAAGTCTTTGAGCCATCCAATGCCTTGCTAGAGCCTTCTCTTCTATGATCCTTCCTTGATGTGCAATATGCCTTCCTTGCTTTGTGGAACTTAGAAGTTCTTTGCAATAGCTAAGCATATGGTCTCCAAACATGGTACAAACCTGAAACATATCTTGAACAAATTCATTAGTACCAAATAGCTCTTATTTGGTTTGTCATCATCAAAACACAAAACAATTGGAGAGTGTAACCTCTTGGGCCAACAGTTCTCAGGCTAGTTTTTTTTAGGTTTGAAAACTTGATCTTTTTAATACCTATAAAATCCCATAAAATTACATAAAATCCACATAAATAAGTTCTTATAAATATTTGAAGAACAAATATGTGTGACTAAACTTCAACACATATTTCAAACAATTTGAACTACTTTTTAGGCATAGAATTTTAGCTTTAAACCAAAAACGGTATTTTTTAAAGCTTGGATTTTGAAATGAAAATTCATTTTCTCCAAAACTTGTATAAATACAAAAAACATGATATGAAATACTTTTTAAGCATATTTTGTATGAATAGAATCCAACACATATGTAAAAGATATATCTATGTTTTTGACATTAAATTCAAAACTAAATTTTGTTAAAAGACAACTTGAAACACATGAACTAGAATCATCAAAATAAGTTTTTAGATAATATGAATTATAGATGTATATGGATGAAATTAATTATACATTAAGCCATGTAAAACTTATTTTGATTCTATCTATTCATGAAAATCAAAGATATGTTCTTGAAATTCCAAAACGGTTAAACCGAAACAAAAAACTATTTATCTTTTGTCTGTGTATACTTGAGCATATCAAGACTATTCTATCCTTACACAAGATCTAAAACAAAACAAAACTAAACAAACCCAAGTCTTCTCGTCGATCTTTATCTCCAAGACGGCTCGATCCAAACTTGATCCAAAAGAGTTTGACTCCAACCAAGTGCTAGATGCGATCTTGACGCGCGAGCTCTTGAATCATCATGTGTTAGCTTCAAAACTTGACTTTGAATCTTTTGTTGAAGCTAATCACATACTAAAATCTTGATCAATATCTGTAACTTATTAAACACAAGATCATTAGTAAACTAATCTTCATAAGTAGTCATCATCAAAATTAAGGTGAAAGGTTTCGGACCAACAGTCCGCCTTTTCTGAAGCCATTACTGCTGGGTATTTGCATCTTTTGTGGCTGAGGAGTGCTTCTGCACTTAACACGTGGACGCATCTGGTTGATTTAAAAAAAAGGTGACTGGAGCGAAGAAAATTATAAAGCTGAGTTTTTTTTCCTAATTACGATCTCACATAAGGGTTGTAACGAAATTCCCCTTAAATAATTATGTATAAAGTTGCCGAAATAAATCTTTTAGAGATCATATAACTTAAACATACATGTGAATCTAGTTTAAAATACAACATAGCACGTGCATGCACGTGCACTTTCCTAGCAGAAAACAAAACAGAAAAACAATCACTTGCTCGTTTGCTACTCTAGGCACCAAAACTTGACTCCCAACTCTCTCCACCACACACATTGGTTGGTAGACATATGGAGGAAAGCACGCGCACTATCACTTCTCATCAACTCTATCTTGTCCGGGGTGTTTCTTGCAATAATTAATTACTTGGAAAGTTCAAACATTTTAAGTGGAAATTAAATCTCAGGACAAAGTTTTCTAAGAGGTATCCTGAGCCCTGATGTGGACTGCACACTAATAACCAACACTTAAATGGTGGTTGCATGTGAGAGATTCTAGTTTTCAACCATGAGTGGCTCCTACTCGTTTTTCCCCCACTACAAATTCACATTGGCCACTCTCTTTGATCAAAAAGAACCTTCATCACAAAAATGTCAACGAATCAAATCAGCATAGATAGAGATCTGGGCGAGATTTGGGAGTCATAGTCTAAACTTTTGGGCACAGTGATACAAGGGGGCCATCTACTTTCCATTGGGCTGTCTCAAAACAGGGTGAGAATGGAGCATGACATGGACAGGCAAAAACCGACGTCTCTTTCTCATTTGGTTTGAGAATTATTAATTTCTTTCAGGTTTTATTAGTTAGGGTAAATTGTGCGAAACTCTCATTGTACTGTTAGGGCTTGTTGCGCAAAATCTCCAACACTAAAAAAAAATAAAAAATCTGCACTTTGCCACCCGGGACTAACTCCGCTAATGTTGTCGTTATGAGCAGCTCGTGCATACTATGTAAAATCATAATTAATCAATGAAACTCTATTTTTCTTAATTATCACTTTTAATTAAATAATAAAAATAATTAACTTAAAAATAACTAATAAAAATTGTAATTAAAGAAAGTGGGGCCCGCCTCCCCTCCCTCTGGCTTGCATCCCCTCCCCTAGCCCCTCCCCCGGCCCTCCCCTCCCCCTCCCACTGGGACTCATCCCCCCCCCAACCGCCGCCAGATCTGGCGGCGACATGGACGAGGAAGAAAGGAGGGGGAAGGGGAGGGGAAGCGGATCGAGGGAGGAGGGGGAGGGCAGTTACTTAATTATTTTTTAATTAATTAAATAGTATTTAATTATGATTTATTAATTAAATAATTAGGTGATTAAAAATAATGTTTAATTGATTAATTAGTTTTTACGTGCATACCACTTGTTTTTATTGACGACTAAACTGACAGAGTTAGCCCCAAGAGGCAAAGTGTAGATTTTTATAGTGTTAGGGGGTTTTGCGTAACAATTCCAATAATACTGGAGGATTTTCTACAATTTATCTTATTTATTAATATTATATCATAAGCAAGCAATACATGTCAAAAAAATTTCGTTCTTAATATACTTAGCAAGTTCATCCATAACTACTCGAATGAGATAAGTATTAGATACCGAGCCAAGGTTTAAATCTATTGTATAGCAAATTATCCTCTTCTCAGACTGTTTTTGCCTTAATCACTGCAAAATTTATAGCGTAGCAAATTCCAATAATATAGGAGGATTATTTTCTACGTTGTCTGATAATGTAGAGGCTATGCATGCATATCAACCGTTAGTAGTTAATTTATCTTTGAATAGCATTAGTCTTTGATAATACACATTTCCTGTGAGGAGAGAGGGTAAAATCTCTTAAAATCTTGATGACAGAGTTTTTTAACTCATCAGATATTGTGATCGAAAAGGAGGACAAAGAGTTGATTCTATTGAGTTCTTTGACGAGGACTACAAGATGTTCGTCCTCACTTTAATCAATAGTAAACAATCCCTTGACTATTATAAAGTTTCTTCTGCTCTTGTAAATCATAAATGGAGAAGGAAGGATTAAGAATCTTTCAAAGGTACATCAGCAGAAGCATTTACAGTGAGAGACAGAAGTTTTAATCGAAAAGGAAAAGGTGATCGTGATAGATCAAAATCCAGACTAGATTTTAGAGATTTGAAGAACCGGTGTGCCTTCTGCAAAGAATTAAGGCACTGAAAGGTTGATTGTCCAAGAATTAAAGATAAGAAGAAGTCAAGACCGAGGCAAATCTCATACAGATAATCAATATCCAATCAGGTAGTACTTCACAGGCAGGTGGATTGGACTCAGACTCATCAGTATTCTCGTTCTCAGTCACTATTCCTACAATTAGTTATTCAGGTAATTCTAAGTTGATGTTAGATTCAGGAGCTTATAAAGTCACCTAGAGGGGAGGTGAATAGGCGAAGTGCTAATCAAATGCGGAATTTAAAAACTTAAGCAACAAAAACTAACACACAAATAGATTCAAAGAGTGGAGACGAATTCTATGTGAAGAGTTCTAAAACTTCTCCTAAAGATTCCTCTTTTATAAGAGTTGAGGTGCTTCAATAGCTCTTTTGGATCAAAACAAGTCTAGGCACAATATCAAGCATATATAAATAAACTAAACAATGCAAGACATAAAAAAAGTAGAGTTGAGTTAAGAGAGATGCATAGGTAAACACGAGAATATATTTCGAGATTCGAGCCACTTGCTCTACGTCACTGTCTTCACCTAGAAAGATTTCCACTATCTCACTAAAGGAACTCCCCAAAGAAAACAATCCTCTACACAAGAGGATGACACAAAAACTAATGGTCTTCTACACAAGAGGAAGGCACTAGCCGATGCACAAAGCAAATACGCCTCTACACAAGAGGGAAGCACAAAGTAAATGAAGGTAATAATAATTGATGATCACAATGATCACAAAGTGGAAATCTTACAAAACAAGAATCTTATAAGGATAGATATAGAAATGATATAACTCAAGTTTGTGAGAAAAATAAGATTTTTGAAATGAAGCTCATAAGAAAACACTTGAAAAAATACTATAAAGATATTAAAACTTGAAGCTTGAAACTTGAATTTCCTAAAAACTTGTTTTTTTCATTTTTCAAAACATAAACAAAAAAATTTTCTCTTCTAAAAACTTTCTAAAATCTTATCAAAATCTTGTTTAAAACTCTCAACTATGACCCCATTTTATATGACAGAGATGATTAGAGAGTAAAATCAGGTGTTAAAATATTAATTAAATACAAGAAAATAAAATATATACGTTTGAAAAAATAAGACAAAATAATAAAATCAGAAACTAACCATTTCTAGCAATTTTGCCATAGTCGATCAATCGGCCGGTCGACCACCAATGGCTATAAAAATAGTCGTTGTCAGCGGTCGACCGCTCGGTCGATCGAGCTCAACTCTCTGGCGGTCGACAGAGCGGTCAACCAAAACCCAGAAACAGAGAGCACTGCAAGATTCTGCGATATAACTCTACATGTGCACGAGCTTGTGCATATCCAATCGACTAGGCGTTAAACGACAGAGCAATTTGCTCGGTTAGCAGTCAACTGGGTAGTCGACCGGCTATAGCCGAAAATTTTGATTTTTCTATCTTTTAAAATATATTTTAAATCTAAATAAATATCTATAAATCTACAAAAATAAGTGTTGGCCCAAAAGGTTACACTCTCCATTTGTTTAAAGTTTTGATGATAACAAAACACATAGAAGCTATATGGTATTAATAAGTTTGTTTAAGATGAGTTTCAGGTTAGTACCATTTATGAAGACCATTGCTTAGCTATTGCAAGGTTTTCTAGGTTCATGGAGCAAATAAGGCAAATGACACAAGAGGAAATGTCCATAGAAGAGAAGGCTCTAGCATGACATTGCATGGCTCAAGACTTCATTATAGCTCAGAGACTTCATTAGATTTGTTTTTAGTTTTATAGTTTTGTTAAAGAATAGTGAATAGGTTTGAAGCTCAAAGTTCCTACACACAAGTTTTTGCACACATGTCTTTTCTAAAAATATCTCATATATATATATATATATATATATATATATATATATATATATATATATATATATATAATATTTTTAAATATAGTTTATTACTTACAAACTCAATTTTGTGTATTATATACATAGTTCTGATCAAAACTATTTTGTAAACCATCAAAATCTCTTCAAAATCCTTTTCAAATTTCAAGTTTTGACCTGAGGCAGTCGACCGACCGGTCGACCGACTCTATGACAGGTCAGATCGGTCGAATGACTCGATCGACCGGGATTCTGACCGTTGGGTGCGTGTATGTGTGCACGTTTCCCGGTCGACCGGGCGGTCTGCAACTCTCTGTTTGTTGCGGTCGACCGGGCGGTCGACCGTGGGCCTGCAAAGGCTCTATTTTTTTGAAACCCGGTCGACCGAGTCTGTGTTTCAGCCTTAACGGCTATTTTTTAAAACACGTTTTAAATTGTCCTTTTTGTCTCTAAACGAGTTTAGGGGCTGGTTTTTAGGTCAAGTACTTCCTAATTACCTATTGTGTTAGTTTACCCTTTAATCCCTAACTCTATCCTATAAATAGAGGTGATTAGGGTTATGGGATTTACAACAATCATTTGCAAAAATATTCAAAGTTTTAAGGCTTTTAAAAGAGTTTTGTTCTTAGTTTTTGTGCTTAAAAATCTCTCTCATTTCTGAAGTTCTTGTTTCAAAACTCTCTCAAAATTCATTTTCTTTTTCCACTTACAATACTTGAGCTTCAATCCTACTCATTGTTCTATAGGGCTTTTGTAAGGGAAAAGAATTTTTAAAAGAGAGTTTGTGGTCTTTTGATCACCAAGAGAATACTTGTACTTGAGATTGTGGAGTTGGATACTCCAGTGTGATTGTAACTCTTTGTGAAGTTATAGTGGTTAGAAATCCTTCTGGGTGAAGGCGGGGACGTAGAGCTGGGTGTTCGAACCTTAAAAAAATTCTCGATGTTCGCGTTTGGTTTACTTGCTTTAATTCCTTGCTTTATATTCATTGCTTCATTTACTTGCTCTACATATTCATTGCAACATTGTACTTGCTCTACATATTCATTGCAACATTGTACTTGCTCTACATATTCATTGCTATATACACTTGTTTCATATTCATATTGTCGATCAAATACTCATACAATAAGATTACAATACGCACCTCAAACTCTTATCTAGAGGAATCACGAGGAAGGAGTTCAGAGCCCTTCACGAGGTATTCGGCTTCTAGTCTTGTTTTGGGTGATCGTTGGATCACAATTTTTTATTTGTGCATTGATTAGCATTATCACCTATTCACCCCCCTCTAGGTGATTTGAATTGGTATCAGAGCTAGGACTCTAGTTTTTTGGCTTCACATCCTTAGAGAGATCATAAAATTTGCTAATCACTATTTGCATTCCATCATTCATACACTAGTAAAAATGGCCGAAACATTAAGACCCCTCCTAAATTTGATGAACTCAATTTCCCCATTTGGAAGGTTAGGATGACTTTCTTTCTACAATCCCTAGGTAGTTTAGTTGCTAAATCCTTGACCAAACCCTATAGTAGACCCGATAATTAGGAGAGCATTTGGTCCGACTTTATCTACAAAGAATATGAGGCTAATTGTAAGGCTCAAAATTCCCTTCTCACCACCTTGAATGAGGATGATCTTACACGGGTTATATATTGCCAATCCGCCTATGAGATTTGACAACACTTGTTGGTCACACACGAGGGGATATCACAAGTAAAGAGAGCTAAAATAGATCTCTTGAGGTCCCAATATGAAAGTTTTAAAATGCTTGAAGATGAGTCTATTGATTCTATGATTACCAAGTTTACTAAACTTATCAATGCTTTTTCTTCTCTAGGTGATGATATAAGCAACGACCAAAAGATGCGTGATTGGTCGCTAATGTTGCATATTTAGTGTCATATTTCCATATATATTATAGAATAAACTTTGCATTGTCTTAATTAATTGCTTAATTTATTTGCAGGCCCATTCTTTAAGGAGATGAAGAGAAATGAGCCCAAAGCCCACCAAAATTCTGAATTTAATCAGAGTTAATTCGCACTCACTGAATCAGGACAAAATCAAGAGGTTGAAAACCGGTTGAGAAGAATCCTCTCAGAATCGATCGGTTAAAGCCAAGAATCAAAGGCTATTTCGTCAGAATCCTGGACTCACACGACAAAATCAACTGAAGATAAATGTAGGAAGAAATCCCAGAGAGACCCACCAACAGAGTGTGGCCATCTGGCCACACCCTGGCCGCGGAAACGCGGCCCAAGCCGCGTTTTCGCGGCATTGTTGGGGAGTTAGGGGAGCGTTTGCTCCCCCGATCTCCCCGGGATCCTGCATGTTGGGTTTTTTGCCTATAAAAGGCCAGTCTTTGTGCTAAAAATGGACGACCATGCAGAGATAAGATTTAGCCAAGTTTTCCATTTCTTAGTTTAGGTTTTTCTTTTCTTTTTATGTAACTTGTATGTAAGCTTAGGTTAGATGATGATTCATGTAAGTAAGAGAGAGGCTGATGTTGAGAGTGACACCGATGTTACCCTCCTCCTTTCTTCCATTGTTTCAGTAAGTAATAAAGGTAAATGCTTTGTTTTTATGTTCTGCTTTCCTTTACTTTTCTTTTGTTTTCTTATTCCTCCTTCTACTTTACCTTGTTTGTTTTTTGATGAGAATGCAAGTGAATTCCAAAGCACAAGTATAACGATGTTGTGTGAGTGCCAACGATAGTTTATGAAGACGTTCTCCTCCTCAAGATCCGCATCACTTCATGCTTGCCCTGATTGATGATATAATGCGAACAGGGACTGAGCTCGAGCCTATGATCTATGCGTTGAACGCCTCCGAAGTAAAGGTAGAACATGAAAAGGTTTTCAGGTAAGTCATCAATCAAACTAGGTAAGTATTTCTTCATCTTCTTTCTTTTCATTTATTTCTGTAAATTAAATCACCAACATCCACTTCCTTCATCGCTCCTTTTCACTTCTTTGTAAATAACCATTTGTACATAGTCGCTTTCTTTATTCTTTTCCACTTTCTCCTTTTACCATTTTCTTCATAACTTTAACATAACTTGTTTTCATTTTTCATTTCTTTAAACAAAGAAGAATCTTCGCTTTTCTTCATAACGATTTCAATAAAGAAACGTAAACGCTTCCATCGCAAACCCTCCTTATGGATCACGACCCGCATAGCCACTTGCTATAGCGGTAAGAATTGAGCACTTGCACATCTTTATTCTAAGTTCTGAAATTTTGTATTTTTTTGTGCTGGTTTTTCCTCAATCAAATTTTGGCGCCGTTGCCGGGGAGGGCAACGTTTTTATTGAAATCTGATTTTTTTGAAAAATTTTTAGAACTAAAACAAATTTTCTTCTCTGTTGCAGGTTATAGGGCAATCAAAGCAGGAAATTAAGATTGCAGTAATATACAAGTGGTCTTGGGCCTCTGCTCTAAAAAGCAGAGACCAAGGGCCCTCTGATTTGCCGTGTTTTCGCGGCCAAAGCCGCAGATCCGCGGCAAAGAAGAGTTGACTACTAATAGGTTTTGTGCAGGGTTGCTTGCTTTGCCAAAACATAGCTGCTGCAATTCTTTATTTCTTATATGCCATCACAAAAGCCTGCTAATAAATCAACAGTAAAACGTTCGTTGAAAATTTAAAAGTTGATTAGATGTTTGCATTTTTAGGCACGGGTCTTTTCAATTCATTTTCTTTACTGTTGAAGAGTGCTGGAGCAAGGTACGTTTGCATTGCATCTAGAATAGTTTTCACCTCTTGGTTGATTTTTATCGCTTTGAGTGAATCTTATTTACATATCTTGTACACTTGCACAAATTGATTTTAAGGGCACAACCCATTAACAAGATAAGGTGGGGATTTAATCACCCTTTCTTAGCTCAAAAATCAGATTCCAAGCACTCACTAACCCAAGCCTAACTAAAAGTGAGTAGACGTTGGCCCTAGGGACATCTCGGACTCAATTAGGAGATTATCCTAAGGGGAAAAGGTGTTGGAATTTGACTCTTGCCAAATCAGTGTTTAGGAAAAGGATTAAGGGCCGATAGCCCGAAGGTTTGTGGTTATTTAATTAAGGAACGTCTTTGACGGAAAACCTCCCACCAACCTTGCCCTGACCTGGCTGATTAGCTTGTGGTCAAAGTCTGCATTGAACCTCCCGTGGACAGTCTAATCAGTTAGGAGTCGTCTAGGTCATAGGTCTACCCTAACTTAGGTTAGAATTTTTTCTTTTTTGTTTGTTTGTTTATTTGTTTGTTTTTCTTTCTGTTTGTTTGTATTCCATTGTGTGATATGGCTTATAATAACAATTTTTCTACTTCAATAATAATCCATATTACACATCAAACTCTTTTTCCGATATTACCAACCCGGTATACATAACTTTAACCAACCTAGTGTCCAGATTGGTCTTATCCGAATGAATATAACCCATGCCCCCCATCGTATGACTATAATTTCCATAATGGTTTTAACTCTTCACAGAGTCAGTGGGGATTCACCTACCCCGAGTCAGATTTTCAACCAAATTGTCCTCCTTCTCCACCTAGTCCACAATATTTTCAAGATTCATACTCAGTTCCACTAGTCCAAAATAGAAAACTATCAATTTTGGAAATGAGTATGCGTGAGTCCAAACACAAATCCCAAAATCTGATGGACTCACAATTTCACCACCAATTCCAAGACAATACTTCATCTTTTCATCAAAACAATGCACCTATCAACTATGAAAAGATGCTTGAAGCCATGACTCAGGCTCAAAACACTCGTAATTGTGACATAGATATGATGGTCGAATCTCTACGTTCTCACCACTGGACTAGTTCTGATGTCACTAACCATTCTGTTAGAGCCAAAGAGTCAGGTTGTTTTGGAAATCAAGATTCCATTTCAGAACAACCAGTTGAACTTGCCCAAACTCCAAATTTTGAAAAAGGTATTGACAGTTTGGCAAGTTATCCTTTTCCTGAAATCGATCTTGAAAATGAATATGATCATGAACCTCAACTTAGTGATTCAATTCTACTTCCTGATTCGATTATGACTCCGGTATTTTCACCTAATTTTGATCTTTTCCCCGAGTCAACGTTGGATCCTGTGCCTATTCATCATGAAATTGAATCCCCCATCTTTGAGGATCATATTGAACTTGACCAATTATATAATTTTGAAAGTCCCATTGATAAATTGGCAAGTTCTCCATTTTTTGATATTGAACTCAATAAGATGTGTGACCTAGATTCTTAAATCTGTGATCCAGTTCAACTTTCTGAATCAATATTGACTTCTGTTTTGTTACCAAACTTGAGTAATATTTTAGAGTCAGTTTTGATTCCTCCACCTATCATTCCTGAACTTGAATCACCCATATTAGGTCACATTCCATTGTTGGAAAATAAATGTGGATTTGAGTTTCAACTTCTTGACTTGGACCCAATTTCTGAGCCTATTTCGACTCCTGAACCTTTACTTGACTTAAGTCACCTTCCTAAGTCGGTGTTAGTTCATGTACTTCCTGGTTCCAAGTCAATCATTCTATCATTTCATACTTCTTTCTGGGACGAGGTGGTTGACAAATTTGACTTCGAAACTAGTTATGAAAATTGGAAATTAGATGGGGTTAAATTTTTCATAAAAATCCTTTATGGATTCATCATTTTAATGGGTTATATTAGTGAAATTGTTGGTGGGTTCCTCCGAAGTCAAAGAAAAGTCGATTGGGCCGCATTTCGTGGACCAATCAGACCACCACCGTGTTGGCCCAAAGGCCTATCACCCTAGTTTTGATGATGATCAACTCATGAAGTTATGTTTACTAATGATCTTGTGTTTAATTAGTGACAGATTCATTATCAAGATCTTAGTAGGTGCATAGCTCAACAAAGGATAAAATGTCAAGATTTAGAGCTAGCACGGTGTGATCCAAGAAACTTTTGGATCAATCTTGGACCAAGTCAAGAAGAAGAGAAGCCTTCAAGTGAAGACTTCAAGAAGATGAAGACTTGTGTCTAAGTATAAGATTTAGTTTTTGGTTTTAGATAAAATGTAAAGGATAGAATAGTTGGTGGATTGCTCAAGTAGATATATCACACACACACTCGTGATTTAGTTGTCTTTTCATAAAATAATTTCCAGTTTAGAAAAGATTTTTCATTTGAAAAAAATACTATTTTGGTTTTTGGTATTTCTTATGTATATGTTTTAAACCAAAACTTATTTAGAGTTTCTTGTCAAAAACATAGATATTTCATCTTATTTGTGTAGTGGATCATATCCATACACACTATGCTTTAATGAGTTCAAAATATCTTGTTTTTGTATTTGGTAGAGTTTTGGAAAGTACAAGATTTAAAAGAATATTTTCTATCAATTTTTTTCTCCCAGGTGCTGACCCAGAATTGGCTGACAGGCCAGGTCGGTCGGTCGACCGGGCGGTAGACCGGGCGGTAGACCGGGCGGTCGACCGGGCGGTAGACCGGGCGGTCGACCGGGCGGTAGACCGACGTGCACAGAACCGTGCACGTCTGGCAGTTCAGTGGGCGGGTCGACCGGGCGGTCGACCGGAACTGAGAGCAGTGCTCTCTGTTCTTTTGGGTCGACCGGAGGCTCCAACTTTTGGATTTTTGACCGTTGGCGGTCGACCGGGCGGTCGACCGACAGGTCTGACAGACCCCAACGGCTAGTTTTTCTTAGCCTATAAATTTGGGGGTTTGGTCATTATTTTGAAAAAAAAAGATTTTTAGGAGACTTTAGAGCCTGTTTTTCCTACTCTTTCAAAAGGTTTTCTCCACATATTTGAGAGCTAATACTTCCCATCTAAAAGGGAGTTTTTATTAAGAGTGTGTTAAAGAGATTTCTTGAGTTTTTCACCATAGCTTCTTTCCTTGCTTTCTCACAATCACTTGAGCTATCCATTGTCTATTTATCCATAGGATTATGTTGTGAGAGTTTTCATTTGGTGATCAAATGTTTAGATCACCAAGAGATCTTTTCTTGTTCTTTGAGGAAACGGGCAAGTGTGCTCGTGGTGGTTTAGAGTTCGGTTGTGAACTCTTTGGTTTGAGGTGCGGCTTCGGCAAGCTTGTGGGGCTTGCGTGTGTACGGGACTAGAGAGTCCGAGGGATTGTAGGTGTTGCGGCACCGAGGAGAGATCCATTGGGATCTTGCATAGTGGAAATCCTTCGTGTGTCGAAGGCGGGGATGTAGAGCAAGGGTGCTCGAACCTCGAAACAAACCCTTTGTGTTTGCGATTGCCATTTCTCTCTCTCTCTCTCTCTTGTTAATATCTTGCATTCAATTATTGTGTCTATCCTTACTTGCATGATATATTCTTTTATGTGCTTAATTGATATACTTGCGTGGGATTGTTTGCTAACACTTGTATTCAACCAAGAGAGCCAACGCGGCACCTCAACCCATTCAAGGGGAATCTAGAGGAGTTTGTCCAGAGCTCTTCACGGGGAATTCGGCAACACTCTTGTGTTACACATAGTGTTTAGCGTAAAAGTTTAATTAGGTCATTATTGTTTTTAATTCCGCATCATTTGGCATTAAGTGACCATTAGATTAGCCAACACCTATTCACCCCCCTCTAGGTGTTATTTCAATTGGTATCAGAGCTAGTGCTCTTGATTTGGGTCTAACAACCTAAGAGTTAAAGATCCTCATTTTAGGCTAATCATAATATTTTGTACACACACCATGGACTTCATGTCACCACCCACTTTTGACATCCTTAACATCCAAATTTGGAAGGTTAAGATGTCTATGTACCTCAAGGCCCTAGGCATTCATGTTTATCTTGCTACATTTAATGATTCATATATTAATAATAGCAAGTATATTGAGGCTAATGCAAAAACCCTTCATGCTTTAAAGTCAACCCTAAATGATGCTTATTTATCTAGGGTTTCTAATATTGATTCGGCTTTTGTAGCTTGGAACATCATCACCTCCCTTGACGAAAAGGATCTATATTATGCCGGGAGCGATTCGGACGTTAGAAGCGACACCTCCAACGCATGCTTTATGGTCCAAGTGGATAACCCCTTGAGGTAACTACCGAATCCGAGGTAGATGAGGATGAAAATAATATGTCATATGATGAGCTCACTACATTTTGTCAATTATTGCTTGAGAAATATGACATGATTAAGAAAGAAAATAAAAATTTGAAAAATAATATTGATTGCATGCATAAAGAACATGATTCATTTAGGAATAATATTGCATGTTTATAAAAAGAAAATGAAATTTTGAAAAATGAGAATGTTTCCTTGATGTCAAAATTGAATGATTTATGTGAAGGAAACACTAGTTTGAAAAATGATATTGCTTTGGTGGAAAAACAAAAGGAAGTTGTTTTTCAAGAAAATAAATCTTTGAAAAGAAAAATTTGTGAAAAAGAAAAAGAAAATATTTGTAAAAAGAATAAGAAAAATGATCATATATCTCATCATGCTTTACATACCACCACAAATGAGATAAATTCTTTGAAGAATAAGATAGATACTTTGAGCTCTAATTTGAGCACATGTGCATTCAATCATACTAAATTGGAATCCTTGTTTCAAAAGAAACAAGTTCATCATGCTCATTCACATTCACATCATGCACATGCTTATGTTGCACACCATGACCACACTCATACACATAAGCATACTAAGGTGTACACTTGTACACATTGTGGCCGCAAAGGCCATTTAGCAAAGTTTTGTTTTGACAAGAAGCATAATTTAAATTTTGCTAAGTATAAAAATGTTTGGGTTCCTTACAAGACTAACCCCCAAGGACCCAAGAAAATATGGGTACCAAAACCCCCACCTTGTGCATTTGATGTAGGTGAGGGCTCTCACACGACGTGAGAGAATTGGTGCCTTGGTGGTGAGTGCATGCGGACGTGATGGACATACTATTGGATGCACCGCTATCAAGGAAGCTTGGTGGGACAACCACCATATTTGGAGCTTTAGAGTTGGTAACAATCTCTAAACTCCTATTTTATTTATGTACATGCTTTTATTTTCATAATATCATATAGCATGTTCATGTTTTTGGTTGATTTGTGTTTCATGTGGTATATATATGCTTAAGACGTAGAATGAGTCAAACTTGCATTTATACATATACAAATAGTGAATTACAATTGATTCATATATAATTGAACTTCATGCTCATTTGTATCCATTTTATGCATATGTATAATCTAGTTTTGATGATTCTCTTTTATACATGTTTTTGCCTATTTTAGTGATTTACATCATGTATATGTATTTTAAATTCAAATCTAAAAAATATACATATATACACGTGAGCTTCTTGCTTTAATGCAAATACATTTAATAGACTCTTTTATATTTGGGATATGTATGCATATTGTTAGAATTGGATAAATCATACATATGCCTAGAAGTTTATTGTTAAATGAAAAATTGTATTTTCAAGATTTGTTTTTGATAAAATGTTATTCATGTTTGATGTGAGCTTCATTAATTATTTTCATGAAATTACTAATTACATGATGCTTGTACACTCACATTTTTTTTGATATGATTGTCATGACTATGCTTCATGTACACATTTTATGAGCTTTATAGATCTTGAGTGTCAACTTTGTGTATCTAGTTATGTTTATGAAAAACATATGATTTGATGTATTTGAAGGATCTTTAACTAGTTGTTCAAAAACTATTTTATATTAGTTATTTATTCTTCAAATAGTTTATAAGATATACACATGATTCTATTTTTTATGGACAAATTCTTTTATGCTATCAAAATTTGATGCTTCATGATTTGAATATTAGTTTAAATGTTAGTTTTTGTCAACACTAGGATTTATACTTGTACATATTATGGCCCACAAATAAATCTATTTATATTTGTGCTTGAATGCTTATTTGAATCCATTAGATGTGCTTGTATTGCTTGGTTTTGATGATACATACATTTTTAAACTTGTATTCCCATTTTGGATGTGATTTATGATAATGTGTTTACATTTCATGTATATGATTATTTTGCCAAACTTTAAGATATACATGTATACCTCTTGAGTCATTTGCCTTTCATGCAAATCTATTTATATGGACTCAATTGTGTTTAAGGGATATGTATGTATACTTATTGTGTTGTCAAAACATACATATATCTTGAAATATAAATTTTTTTTTTAATAAAAAAAAGTGTGATGTTTTTCATGTCTTCGTGATTTAAAGGAATATTGAGCTTTATTGCCATTTTCATGACGCCATGCTCCACATAACACTAGTGCACTCACTTCTTTTGAATATTTTCTCATGAGTATGGTTTCATGAGTTTTATATGGACTTTATGGATATTAGAGTGTTGTTAGTGCCATGTGACTCATACATATTTCATGAAAAACCTTTTTGATTTATTCCTTGTTTGAAGGATTCTGTACTAGTTTTCAAACATTTTCATTTAACTAGTTCAAATTCTTCATATGGTAGAGTATATGATAAGCTTACTCTTCAATTGGTATCATTGGATATTTTCAATTGGTATCAATATGATTTTTATATACTCATATTTTGATTGTATGTATGAATGCTTTCAAATTTAAATTATATCAATTTCTATTGGTATTATCTTTTCATACATATATGTGATCTATTTGTGCTTGATTTACAATTGATTCACACTCTTAAAGCACAATGTATATGCTAAGCTTAATTCAACTTTCAATTGGTAATTTTTTTTAGGCTTATGCAATATGTTTTCAAAATTGATATCAAAATAAAAATTATGTTTACTTGATATCTCAAAATGTGTTTTATTAAGAAAGTTCAAAATTTCATAAAGAAAAACTTAAAAATTTTTGATGTGTATTGCCTATATGCAAGGAGAGCTTAACATCTCTTCTACATATAGATTCATGCTGAGTGTATTATATATTGAAGAGCTTGACATCTCTTCTTTATGTGGTACACGTGTGTAGGGGGAGCTTCACATCTCCTCTTATGCATTACATAATATGTGTTATGTGAATTAGGGCTTATCATTCCTTCTTCATGTAATGCATATGTGTAGGGAAGTTAACTTAGCGTCTTCCTCTTCATGAATGTATATCGCATATAAACCTTTATTGATTGATTTATGCTTACCCCTTATTGATCTCTTTGGTTATGACCAAAAAGGGGGAGAAAATGTATTTGTTTTGTTTTTACTTTGAACCCTTTGTTGATGATTGACAAAAAGGGGGAGAAGTATTTGAGATATATGCATGTTTTCATTGCTTAAGGGGGAGAAGTATTTGTCTTCCTTGCTTAGTTATGCATATATGTTTTGTATTGCAAATAGGAGAAAAAGAATTTGTCATGTTTATCTCCATACATTGCATACATGTTTATATGCTTTCATTGCATATATTATTGTTTATTTGTTATGCATGAGTTAAGGGGGAGCTTCTTTGAAGCTTTACTTTAATTCATGCATATATAACTTCATGAGTTTTGTCATCATCAAAAAGGGGGAGATTGTTGCCCAAAGGCCTATCACCCTAGTTTTGATGATGATCAACTCATGAAGTTATGTTTACTAATGATCTTGTGTTTAATTAGTGACAGATTCATTATCAAGATCTTAGTAGGTGCATAACTCAACAAAGGATAAAATGTCAAGATTTGGAGCTAGCACGGTGTGATCCAAGAAGCTTTTGAATCAAGCTTGGACCAAGTCAAGAAGATGAGAAGCCTTCAAGTGAAGACTTCAAGAAGATGAAGACTTGTGTCTAGGTATAAGATTTAGTTTTTGGTTTTAGATAAAATGTAAAGGATAGAATAGTTGGTGGATTGCTCAAGTAGATATATCACACACACACTCTTGATTTAGTTGCCTTTTCATAAAATAATTTCCAGTTTAGAAAAGATTTTTCATTTGAAAAAAATACTATTTTGGTTTTTGGTATTTCTTATGTATATGTTTTAAACCAAAACATATTTAGAGTTCCTTGTCAAAAACATAGATATTTCATCTTATTTGTGTAGTGGATCATATCCATACACACTATGCTTTAATGAGTTCAAAATATCCTGTTTTTGTATTTGGTAGAGTTTGGAAAGTACAAGATTTAAAAGAATATTTTCTATCAGTTTTTTTCTCCCAGGTGCTGACCCAGAATTAGCTGACAGGCCAGGTCGGTAGACCGGGCGGTCGACCGGGCGGTAGACCGACGTGCACAGAACCGTGCACGTCTGACAGTTCAGTGGGCGGGTTGACCGGGCGGTCGATCGGATCTGAGAGCAGTGCTCTCTGTTCTTTTGGGTCGACCGGGTGGTCGACCGGAGGCTCCAACGGTCAGATTTTTGACCGTTGGCGGTCGACCGGGTGGTCGACCGACAGGTCTGACAGACCCCAACGGCTAGTTTTTCTTAGCCTATAAATTTGGGGGTTTGGTCATTATTTTGAAAAAAAAGATTTCTAGGAGACGTTAGAGCCAGTTTTTCCTACTCTTTCAAAAGGTTTTCTCCACATATTTGAGAGCTAATACTTCCCATCTAAAAGGGAGTTTTTATTAAGAGTGTGTTAAAGAGATTTCTTGAGTTTTTCACCATATCTTCTTTCCTTACTTTCTCACAATCACTTGAGCTATCCATTGTCTATTTATCCATAGGATTGTGTTGTGAGAGTTTTCATTTGGTGATCAAGTGTTTAGATCACCAAGAGATCTTTTCTTGTTCTTTGAGGAAACGGGCAAGTGTACTCGTGGTAGTTTAGAGTTCGGTTGTGAACTCTTTGGTTTGAGGTGCGGCCTCGGCAAGCTTGTGGGGCTTGCGTGTGTACGGGACTAGGGAGTCTGAGGGATTGTAGGTGTTGCGGCACCGAGGAGAGATCCATTGGGATCTTGCATAGTGGAAATCCTTCTGTTGGCCCAAAAAGGTTACACTCTCCATTTATTGAGTTTTGATGATGACAAACTAAATAAGAGCTATTTGGTACTAATGAGTTTGTTCAAGATAAGTTTTAGGTTAGTACCATATTTGGAGGCCATTGCTTAGCTATTGCAACAACTTCTAGGTTCATGAAGCAAAGAAGGCATATTGCACATCAAGGAAGGAATATAGAAGAGAAGGCTCTAGCAAGGCATACCATGGCTCAAGACTTCAAGATTGCTTAAGAAGTCTTCAATAGATTTGTTTTTAGTTTTATAATTTTCTTAAAGAATAGTGAATAGGTTTGAAGCTCCATCACACACGTTTTTGCGCACATCTTCTTTCTAAGTTTATTTCCTATAAAATATACAAAAATATTTTAATACAAAATCCTCTACCTACAAATCCATCTTTATGTTTTATAATTATCCCCATTTAAAACATTTTTGATAAAAATCTTTATCTCCTCAAAATTTCGTTTGTATTTGGACTTTTGACCTGAGCCGGTCGACCGCCCGGTCGGCCGTGCCTGTGTTAGGTCTAGCCAGTCGACCGCCCAAGTCGACCGAGGTTCTGGCAGATGCACGTATCCGTGTGCACGTTTCACGGTCGACCGAGCGGTCGACCGATAGTTGCCTGACTGACAGACCTTTGCTCTCTGTATTTTTGGGTTGACCGGGCGGTCGACCGTTAGCCTGCAACGGCTCTTTTATTTTGAACTACGGTCGACCGGCCGGTCGACCGATAGAGCCGTTTGAACAGTAACGGGCATTTTTCTGAGCTGTTTTATTTTTGTCTTTTTGTGTTTAAAATTGGTTTAAATGATATATTTTGAACTTAATACGACCTGATTAGCCTTAAGTATGTTTTATCTCTATACCCTATCCCTCTCCTATAAATAGGGGTGTTTAGGGAAAGATTGGTACGACCAATTATTACAAGAAAATTTTGAAAAGTTTAAGGCATTCAAAAGAACTTGGTTTCTTGGTTTTTGTGCTGAAATTTTCTCTCATTTTCTGAAGTGTTTTCAAGAATTCTCTGATTTCTTTTTCTTTTCTCTTTGCACACAAGAGCTTCAAATCATACTCATTGTTCTCTAAGGACCTTGTAAGGGAAGAGAATTTTGCAAGAGAAAGTTTGTGGTCTTTTGACTACTAAGAGATTGCTTGTACTTGAGATTGTGGAGTTGGGTACTCCGGTGTATTTGTGATATCTTTGTGATAGTGAAAGTAGTTAGTAATCCTTCTGGGGAAGGCGGGAAAGTAGAGCTGGGTGCTCGAACCTCGATAACAATTCTTGGTGTTTGCGTTTGGTTTACTTTCACTTGCTCTTGTTCTACTTTCATTGCACTTATTACTTGCTCATACTCTTCATTGCAATATTCATTTGTTTTCATTCATCTTGTCAATCATAGTCCCATACAACAAGGTTGCATTGCGCACCTCTAACTCATTTCAAGAGGAATCAGGAGGAAGGAGTTCAGAACCCTTTACGGGGCATTCAGCTCTTAGTCTTGTTTTGGGCGATTGTTGCATCATAGTTTTTAAATTGTGCATTGATTAGCATTATCACCTATTCACCCCCCCCTCTAGGTGATTTTCAATTGGTATCAGAGCTTGGACTCTAGGTTTGGCTTAACATCCATAGAGAGATCCTTAAAATTTGCTAATCAATATTTTCATTCATACATTCATACACTAGTAAACATGGCCGATAACGTCAAAACCCCTCCTAAATTTGATGGACTTAATTTCCCTATTTGGAAGGTTAGGATGACTATATTCTTGCAATCTTTGGGTAGCTTTGTAGCTAAATCCTTGACCAAACCCTATGTAGTACCCGATAGTGATGAGAGCACTTGGACCAACTTTACCTTTAGAGAATATGAGGCTAACTCCAAGGCCCAAAATTCCCTCTTAACCGCCTTGAATGAGGATGACCTTACACGGGTAATTCATTGCCAATCCGCCTATGAGATTTGGCAACACTTATTGGTCACACACGAAGGGACTTCACAAGTCAAGAGAGCTAAGATAGATCTCTTGAGGTCTCAATATGAATCTTTTAAAATGATTGATGATGAATCAATTGATAGTATGATTACAAGGTTTACTAAAATCACCAATGCTCTTTCTTCTTTAGGTGATGATATTTCAAATGATCAAAAGGTGCGGAAAGTGATTCGGGCTCTTCCTTCTTCATGGGAGATAAAGGCCACCACCTTGAAAGAATTGAACGACAAGGATGAAATGGACCTCAATAGTCTCATTGGGAACTTAAAGACCTATGAGATGGAAAAGAAGGCAAGAGAAGAAGCCGCTCCTTCAAAGAAGAAATCCATAGCCTTCAAGTCTTCATCTACTCTTGATGACGATGAAAAAGATGAAGAAGAAGATGAGGAGCTCTCCCTCCTTGTGCGAAATGTCAAGAGGATGTACCGGAAGAACAAGCTCAACTTCCGAAGGAAATTTGAAGGTAAATAGGAGAGAAGAATCATTTTCTATAATTGCCCGGACATATCATGGCGGATTGCCCGGAGTTCAAGAAGAAGATAACTTCCCCCTTCAAGCCAAAGAAGCCGGAGGAAAAGAAAGCGTACAAAGCAACTTGGGATTCAGAAAGAGAGTCCGAAGAAGAGGTGGATACGGCAAACATGTGCTTCATGGCAAACACACCTACGGTAACCCCTCAACCTCTTGATGATAAAGATGATGAATTAAGTAAGAAAGTTCTTGTACATGCCTTTGTTGAACTTTCCGAAACTTATGACAATAAGAAGATTGAATGTTTTAAATTGCAAAAAGAAGTTATTTTTCTTAAAAATCAACTTGCTATGGTTTCTAAAGAAAAAGATGATATTTCTTCTAATCTCATTTCTATTCAAAAAGAATTTAGTGCTTACAAGGTTTCTTGTAAGGCAAAATCTCCTATGGTTGATGAAAAAGAAATTTCTTCTTTAAAATCTAAAATGGTTGATTTTGAAAAAGTTTTAAAAGATTGTGCTTTCAAAACTAAGAAACTTGAAGAAAAGTTTTCTAAAAAGCACACTTCACATGATAAAATTCCTCATGCTCACACTACACACAACACTACGCTAAAACTTCTCATGCTCACAATTCACATGCTCACAAGTCACACACTCACTATGCTTTTAAATATGGTAGAGTGTATAGATGCACTTATTGTGGTAAAAATGGACATTTAGCTAAATTTTGTTATGACCAAGTAAATAGATCAAATAATCTTGTTTGGGTTCATGGCACTAACCCTCTAGGACTCAAGAAAATGTGGGTACCAAAATCAAGTCCTAAATTATTTGATGTAGATACACACCAAGGCTCCAAGACGTAAGGAGCGGTGGTACCTTGATAGTCGTTGTTCAAGACACATGATGTGGGACATCAACAACTTTACAACCCTATCAAGGTACATGGAAGGTGGCACCGTCACCTTCGGGGATGACTCCAAAGGAACTATCATCAGTATAGGTAACATTCAAATTGGTGCATCTCCTATTATAGAGAATGTTGTTTTAGTTGATGGTTTAAAACATAATTTGCTTAGCATTAGTCAACTTTGTGACCGTGGGCTTAAATTTGTTTTTGATGATTCTTCTTGCAAGATTTTTGATGTTAAATCCAATGATTGTATTCTTACCGGTTTTCGTGATAACAATGTTTATATCATTGACATGCTTAACTTAGATTGTTCTACTAAATGCTTGAATGCTTTTGATGAAAATTCTTGGCTTTGGCATAGAAGATTAGGACATGCATCTTTTGACCATCTTTCTAGGATTAATTTAAAGGAATTGGTGAAGGGTATACCTTGCTTGAAGTTTTAGAAAGACCGCATTTGTGGTGCGTGCCAACTTGGGAAACAAACCAAGTCTTCCTTCAAACCAATCAAGGATATCATGTCAACCAGGCCTTTAGAATTAATTCATATGGATCTTTTTGGACCAACTAAAACTAAGAGTTTAAATGGTAGTAGATTTGCATTTGTTTTAGTTGATGATTTTTCTCGCTTCACTTGGGTTTTCTTTTTGGAACACAAAGATCAAACTTTTCTCATTTCAAAATTTTTCGAAAAAGGGTTGAAAAAGAAAAAGGTTTTTCGATTTTGAAAATAAGGAGTGATAGAGGTGGTGAGTTTGTTAACCAACTCTTCATAACTTATTGTGATGAAAAGGGAATCAAACATGAAATGTCTTGTCCTAGGACTCCACAACAAAATGGAGTGGTAGAAAGAAAAAATAGAACACTTCAAGAGATGGCTAGGACAATGATAAGTGAATATGACCTCCCTCAATATTTATGGGCCGAGGACGTAAACACCGCATGCTATATTTCAAACCGTATTTATTTGTGTAAAAATTCTTCCAAAACTTCTTTTGAAATGTATCATTCTAGTAAACAAATGTTGCATATTTCAGAGTTTTTGGATGCAAGTGTTTTGTTTTAAATACTAAGGATAATTTGGGTAAATTTGATGCTAAGACTTATGAAGCTATCTTTGTTGGATACTCTTCTACTAGCAAAGCTTATAGAGTATTTAATAGATCTTCACTTACCATTGAAGAATCCATGCATGTTAAATTTGAAGAATCTAATGTGGTTGTTGAGAATGTTGTAGAGATTGACCCATTAAGTGAAGACATGGAGAGACTATCCTTGAAGGACTCACCCGCTCAAGAAGAAAAGCAAGAACCTATTGGTGATGTTCAAGAGGATAAAGAGGAAAGCTCTCAACCGCTTCCTAAAGTTTGGAGATACGCTACAAATCATCCTAAGGAGCTCATCTTGGGTGATGCATCTAAAGGAGTCACAACGCGCTCCAAACTCCATGACCTATGTGGTAACTTTGCTTTCATTTCTCATTTTGAACCCAAAAGCATTCTCGAAGCCGAGATGGACTCATATTGGTTGCTTGCCATGCAAGAGGAAATCAATCAATTTGAGCGCAACCAAGTTTGGCACCTTGTTCCTAGGCCCCACGATAGACCAATAATTGGTACTAAGTGGATCTTTAGAAACAAGATGGATGAGTCCGGAAATGTCATTAGGAATAAAGCTAGGTTAGTGGCCCAAGGTTACACTCAAGTTGAAGGAATTGACTTTGAGGAGACCTTTGCACCTGTAGCACGGCTTGAAGCCATACGGATGACACTAGCTTTTGCATCTTTCAAAAATTTTAAACTTTTTCAAATGGATGTGAAAAGTGCATTTTTTGAATGGTTTTATTAATGAAGAAGTTTATGTTGCTCAACCTCCCGATTTTGTTTTTAAACTTGATAAAGCTTTGTATGGATTGAAACAAGCTCCTAGAGCTTGGTATGAAAGGCTTTCTAGTTTTCTCATTTCAAATGATTTTGTTAAAGGCAAAGTAGACACAACTCTCTTTACTAAGCATGTTGATAATGACATTTTAATTGTGCAAATTTATGTTGATGATATAATTTTTGGTTCTACTAATGAGCTTTTATGCAAGGAATTTGAAAAGGTCATGCTACTTGAATTTGAAATGTCTTTAATGGGTGAGCTCAATTTCTTTCTTGGACTTCAAATCAAGCAATTACAAAATGGGACGTTCATAAGTCAAACCAAGTACGCAAAGGAACTCGTAAAGAAGTTTGGACTTGAAGGCTCAAAGGCTTGTAACACTCCCATGGCAACTACAACCAAGCTTGATAAAGATGACCAAGGTAAAAATGTTGATATTAAATTATATAGAAGCATGATAGGAAGTCTTTTGTATTTAACAGCGAGTAGGCCGGATATCATGTTTAGTGTGTGTCTTCGTGCTAGATTTCAATCGTGTCCTAAAGAGTCTCATCTTATTACGGTAAAATGCATTATTCGTTATATTAAGGGAACGATTGGGATGGGTCTATGGTATCCAAAAACTGGAGATTTCTCAATGACGAGTTATTCGGATGCCGACTATGCGGGTTGTAGAGTAGATAGAAAGAGTACTAGTGGGACATGTCAATTTCTTAGTAATTGTCTTGTTTCATGGTCCTCTAGGAAACAAAATTCCGTAGCTCTCTCAACCGCCGAGGCGGAGTATGATGCCGCGGGGGCTTGTTGTGCACAAGTCCTTTGGATGAAACATACTCTCCTTGATTATGATTTGCATTTTGATCATATAAAAATATTTTGTGATAACACTAGTACTATATACATGACTAAGAATGCAAATCAACATAGTAAGACCAAGCACATTGAGATTAGATATCACTTTCTTAGAGCTCATTTTGAGAAAGGAGATATAGATATTGATTATGTTTCTACGGATTTGCAACTTGCCGATATTTTTACAAAACCACTTGATTTTTCTAAATTTTCCTTCATTTGTGGTGAACTTAATGTTTGTGTTATTGAATAAAAATGTTTTCTTAACCCTTTTTGATGTATGACAAAAGGGGGGAGAATGAGTTTTTATGATAGTATTATGAGTTCATATGGTTTTGGTTCCATATAAGTTTATAACATGTTGTTGGTTTTTAATGATGTTGTTGGTTTTTAATGTGTTTCTATGAATTCATGTTTTTAAGATTAAGTGTTTTTGCAAGAATTCTATTTCATGGTTTTTAATCCTATGGTTTTTGCTTATATTGTTTTTATTTATGATAGCATAATTTGAGGGGGAGCTTTCTCCTCCCCTATATTCTTGTTTATAGCCTATTTGTTTTATCATCATCAAAAAGGGTGAGATTGTTGGCCCAAAAAGGTTACACTCTCCATTTATTGAGTTTTGATGATGACAAATCAAATAAGAGCTATTTGGTACTAATGAGTTTGTTCAAGATAAGTTTCAGGTTAGTACTATATTTGGAGGCCAATGCTTAGCTATTGCAACAACTTCTAGGTTCATGAAGCAAAGAAGGCATATGGCACATCAAAGAAGGAACATAGAAGAGAAGGCTCTAGCAAGGCATACCATGGCTCAAGACTTGAAGATTGCTTAAGAAGTCTTCAATAGATTTATTTTTAGTTTTATAGTTTTGTTAAAGAATAGTGAATAGGTTTGAAGCTCCATCACACACGTTTTTGCGCACATCTTCTTTCTAAGTTTATTTCCTATAAAATATACAAAAATATTTTAATACAAAATCCTCTGCCAACAAATCCATCTTTATGTTTTATAATTATCCCCATTTAAAACATTTTTGATAAAAATCTTTATCTCCTCAAAATTCCGTTTGTATTTGGACTTTTGACCTGAGCCGGTCGATCGCCTGGTCGGTCGTGCCTGTGTCAGGTCTAGCCGGTCGACCGCCCAAGTCGACCGAGGTTCTGGCAGATGCACGTATCCGTGTGCACGTTTCACGGTCGACTGAGCGGTCGACCGATAGTTGCCTGACTGACAGACCTTTACTCTCTGTATTTTTGGGTCGACCGGGCGGTCGACCGTTAGCCTGCAACAGCTCTTTTATTTTGAAATACGGTCGACCGGCCGGTCGACCGATAGAGCCGTTTGAACAGTAACGGGCATTTTTCTGAGCTATTTTATTTTTGTCTTTTTGTGTTTAAAATTGGTTGAATTGATATATTTTGAACTTAATACGACCTGATTAGCCTTAAGTATGTTTTATCTCTATACCCTAGCCCTCTTCTATAAATAGGGGTGTTTAGGGAGAGATTGCTACGACCAATTATTACAAGAAAATTTTCAAAAGTTTAAGGCATTCAAAAGAGCTTGGTTTCTTCGTTTTTGTGCTGAAATTCTCTCTCATTTTCTGAAGTGTTTTCAAGAATTCTCTGATTTCTTTTTCTTTTCTCTTTGCACACAAGAGCTTCAAATCATACTCATTGTTCTCTAAGGACCTTGTAAGGGAAGAGAATTTTGCAAGAGAAAGTTTGTGGTCTTTTGACTACTAAGAGATTGCTTGTACTTGAGATTGTGGAGTTGGATACTCCAGTGTATTTGTGATATCTTTGTGGTAGTGAAAGTAGTTAGTAATCCTTCTGGGGAAGGCGGGGAAGTAGAGCTGGGTGCTTGAATCTCGATAACAATTCTTGGTGTTTGCGTTTGGTTTACTTTCACTTGCTCTTGTTCTACTTTCATTGCACTTATTACTTGCTCTTACTCTTCATTGTAATATTCATTTGTTTTCATTCATCTTGCCAATCATAGTCCCATACAACAAGGTTGCATTGCGCACCTCTAACTCATTTCAAGAGGAATCAGGAGGAAGGAGTTCAGAACCCTTTACGGGACATTCGGCTCTTAGTCTTGTTTTGGGCGATTGTTGCATCATAGTTTTTAAATTGTGCATTGATTAGCATTATCACCTATTCACCCCCCCTCTAGGTGATTTTCACCTTCGTGTGTCGAAGGCGGGGATGTGGAGCAAGGGTGCTCGAACCTCGAAACAAACCCTTTATGTTTGCGATTGCCATTTCTCTCTCTCTCTCTCTCTCTCTTGTTAATATCTTGCATTCAATTATTGTGTCTATCCTTACTTGCATGATATATTCTTTTATGTGCTTAATTGATATACTTGCGTGGGATTGTTTGCTAACACTTGTATTCAACCAAGAGAGCCAACGCGGCACCTCAACCCATTCAAGGGGAATCTAGAGGAGTTTGTGTAGGCTGTCTAAAAAATGACTAACAGACAAGCCATTAAGGAAGCAGAGTCTCAAAGCTCTAGACGCGTGGAACTAAAGCCCGCGTCTCAGCATCAAGGCGCGTCGGCCCAAAGCCCGCGTCTCAGCATCAAAGCGCGTCAGCCCGAAGCCCGCGTCTCAGCATCAAGGCGCGTCGGCCCGAAGCCCGCGTCTCAGCATCAAGGCGCGTCGGCCCGAAGCCCGCGTCTCAGCATCAAGGCGCGTCGGCCCGAAGCCCGCGTCTCAGCATCAAGGTGCGTCGGCCCGAAGCCCGCGTCTCAGTTGCAACTGCCCTGATTGCGGGGCCAATCACCGCGCATGTAGCGGGTAGTGGCCCCTCATTCGGGAGCATTTTCAGGGGGCACGTTCACCCCCTGAGACCCCTATAAATAGCCTTGTTTGCATCAACAAACGGGCATCAAGGATCGAAGAATACAGACACACGGTCGGTCGATCGAATCCAAGGCATAATCAAGGATCATCAAGAGAGATGGCGACTCCGCTGGGGACTACCTTCGTGACCGATGAGCACACCGTGGTGCAGGATGACGTTCTCCGTAAAGGAAAGATGGTCGAATCGCTCGTCGTCGAGTTCGACCAGGCGAAGTATGAAGAGTTTCTCTCTTCCGGCTCCAAGAGCCCAAAGACCCGCGTCTGCCGCAGGGTCTCGACTGGACAGCCCCCCGAAGCAGCCCAATCTAAGGCTCTCTCGGGTACTGCTGCCCACTGTGCCGAGTCCGGTTCACGCGCCAACGCCTCCCCGAAGGCCCGCGTGACCTCAGACGCTTTTGCTGCGATCAACCGCGTCGCACAGAACTCACGCGCCAACGCCTCCCAGAAGGCCCGCGTGGTCCCCGGCACAACTGCTGCTGCGATCAATCGCGTCGCGCAGAACGCCCGCGTTCGCGTCTCTCAGGAGACCCGTGTGGCTAATACCCCTGGTTCTACAAACCAGGAAGTTGTTGGCTTCTCTCTTCCTCCACGGCGCAATCGGAATGCCGAGCGTCGACAGAGAAGACGCGCGCGTCAACACTCAGTCGGAACCGTTGGTTTTCTGACTGGGTTGGACGCGGCGTTCAACCCGATGCCTTGCCCGCACCTCGTCCAGTGCGAGAGATCCGCGTTTGGAGACCCAAACGCGAGACTCCCCAAATTGAGTCTTCTGAAGACCAACTTGTCAAACGCCAAAGCGAAGCTTTTGCGTCTCGTCAAACGCAGGAAGCACGCACCTGTAGGCGTGGGGCCCAGCAGCCCACTCTCTCCCAAGTCTCTCTGCCCCAACGCAGCAGACAGCAGCGCGAGAGCCGCGTCTCATCTCAACAGAGACGCCAGACGCGCGTAACGCAGCCGCGACGCGACAGCCGCGTTTCTGAAATCTGCGTCCAGACAGCGCAGCACATGACTGCCTCCCGTCTTCGACGTTGCGAGGCTAGTCTATTTAATCCCCCTCCCGTGGATTTGAGGGATTATTTGACAAGAAAAAGGAGTGCCAATCAGGCCACTTCTTCATGCTGCTGTCAACAACTCATCCAGATGCTCTCTGGATGTCATTGCGAATCAGGCGTGCACCAGCCGTCTTTAGTTAGACAGCTGACCCTGATTCCCCCATCAGCCAAAAGAAGACGCTCCCACAGAAAGAGAACCTTCTCTGACGTCGAGTACCCAGAGCTTACTGCATATATGACAAGCAGAAGCAAGGGAAGAACAACATCCTGACTGGGTAGCCAACATCGTCCCCGTTGCTAAGAAGAACGGGAAGATCCGGATCTGCATCGACTTCCGCGATCTAAACGAGGCCTGCCCCAAAGACGAATTCCCATTGCCAATCACAGATGTCATGATTGACAATACTTGTGGATTCGAACGAATGTCCTTCATGGACGGATTCTCGGGATACAATCAAATCAAGATGTACCCCGACGACGAAAAGCATACCTCCTTCAGGACACCTCTAGGAGTGTACTGCTACACCGTCATGCCCTTCGGACTAAAGAATGCGGGGGCAACATATCAACGGGCCATGAATGCCATTTTCCATCGGCAGATACGCAAAACGGTGGAATGTTATGTCGATGACATCTCGGTGAAAAGCCGCACTAAAGGCGATCACCTAGCTGACCTGAAAGTGGTCTTCGACATCATGCGGGCTCATCAATTGAAGATGAATCCCACCAAGTCCTTCCTGGGGGTAGCCAGCGGCAAATTCCTAGGGTTTGTTGTAACCTCTACCGGAATTCACTTAGATCCGGAGAAGGTTCGCGCTATTCAGGAAATACAACCTCCAAGAAGCCTCAAGGAGCTCAGAGGATTACAAGGACGATTGGCATACATCCGCAGATTCATCTCAAATCTCTCCGGGAGATGCCAGCCCTTTGCTAAGCTGATGAAAAAAGGTGTTTCGTTCATTTGGGACGACGCTTGCCAGCAAGCATTTGAGGAGATCAAACGATACCTCACCCAACCACCAGTCCTTGCCGCTCCGGTATCCGGAAAGCCTTTCCTGGTGTACGTCCGATCAATGGATCATTCTTTGGGAGCTCTACTAGCTCAGAATGATGACCAAGGACGAGAACAAGCAATCTACTACCTAAGTAGAACAATGATCGGGGCCGAACATCGGTACAACCCAATCGAGAAGGAATGTTTGGCCCTGGTGTTCGCTATTCAGAAAATGCGGCACTATCTGGTAGGCCAAACTATAAATGTCATATCAAAAGTCAACCCCCTGAGGTTACTCATGACAAAGCCTTCATCGTTGAACGGCCGACTGGCGAAATGGGCTATATTGCTCTCTCAATATGAGATGCACTTCCTGCCACAGAAGGCCATTAAAGGACAAGCGGTGGCGGACTTCTTAGCCGAACACCCAGATCCGAGGGCAGCTAAACTCTACGAGGATCTCCCAGATGAGGTCGCCGAAGTCTGCCTAACCCAGACATCGTTCGAAGGACAAGTATGGCAACTTTTCTTCGATGGTGCATCAAGGGCAAGCCCAAAGGGACACACAGTAGCGGGGGTGGGAGTAGTACTCGTCTCCCCACAAAACTACGTGATTCCCCGAGCTATCTCGTTAACCGAGCCCTGTTCCAGCAATGTGGCGGAATACAACGCTCTCCTGATTGGGATGCAATTCGCCGATGAGATTGGCGTTAAAAATCTCGAGGCATACGGTGATTCTAAACTCATCGTCAGCCAAGTTCACGGAGAGTATGAGGTCAGACACGAAGATCTAGTACCTTACTACGACGCGACAATCCACATGGCGGAGAAGTTTTCAAACTTCTACATTGACCATGTACCGCGAAGCCAAAATGCGCATGCAGATGCGCTTGCATCCCTTGCTGTCTCCTTAGCTCTTCCAGCTGGAGCAATGGAAAAAGTATTCGTCTATAGCCACGACCTATACTGCCCGAAAAGTCCCCTCGGGGACTACCCGAGGTCAACGGGATATCGTCGCGGTAAAGAAACACTTGAAGTGTCAACCGCTCCAGAGCTTAAAGACTGGCGATTCCCCTACATTGATTTTGTCTTATACGGCATCTTGCCTGAAGACACCAGGGAGGCGGCTGCCATCCGAAGGAAAGCCCCCAAATTCTACTATAATGCGATTTCACGAACATTGTATCGCCGATCGCATGACGGAATCCTGCTCCGGTGCCTCTCATCAAAAGAAGCCCGCGAAGTGTTGAAAGAAGCCCACGATGGTACGTGTGGAGCTCATCAACCTGGCCCGAAGCTGGCGAACCGACTCCAAAGATTGGGTTACTATTGGCCCAAGATGATTGTCGACGCCATCTCCCTCGCCAAGAGATGTCACGCCTGTCAAATACATGGCGATTTCATCCATCAAGCACCAGGATACCTCCACTCTACGACCTCTACCTGGCCGTTTGAAATGTGGGGAATGGATGTGGTTGGTCCAATCAGCCCACCATCATCGAAGGGACATCGGTTCATTCTAGCGATAACCGATTACTTTTCAAAGTGGGCTGAAGCTATCCCTTTGAAGGAGGTAAAATCATCTAACGTGATCAAGTTCATGAAACATCACGTTATTTACCGCTTCGGTGTGCCTCGCCGGATTGTCCATGACAATGGACCCCAATTCATCAGCCAGGCTTTCCAGAGATTCTGCGCTAAGTTCAGAATCCAGAGTGTGTCCTCAACGGCATACTATCCTGCCGCCAACGGCCTCGCGGAAGCTTTCAACAAGACTATTGGCAAGCTTCTCAAGAAATTCGTCTCGAAAAGTCAACGAGACTAGGACGATAAGTTGGGTGAATGCTTATGGGCCTATCGCACGACTGTGCGAACCCCAACTAAAGCCACGCCATTTTCCTTGGTGTACGGATGTGAGGCTGTACTCCCATTGGAAATCCAAATTCCATCTCTACGCATCGCCCTGACAGCAGAGATGACAATGGAGGAAAAACATCGACAGCGACTCCAAGAATTGGAAGCCTTAGACGACAAGCGTCTGCAGGCCCAACAACAAATCGAGCTTTACCAAGCTCGCATCACCAGAGCCTTCAACAAGAAAGTCAAAGCGCGAACTTTCAAGAAAGGCGACCTTGTCTTAGCCGTCCGAAGACCCATGGTCATGACGCACAAGACGAAAGTAAAATTCCAACCCAAATGGGAAGGACCATTTGTAGTAGAGTCAGTCTACTCAAATGGATCGTATCGCCTCATAACTTCGAATGGAGATACACTCATGATGCCAATCAATGGCAAATTCTTGAAGAAATACTATCCCTAGTTAAAAATACACCTCTGATCAAAAAACATCCGACGCCTCCAATGGCTAAGGATAGAAGAAGATGTTGGCTTCTAAGCCCAACATAAGTCTTCGACAACTTATCATGCTAAGGGGAATAGCATGGCTAGCCCAACTCAAACGGTAGTTGGTAAAGGCACCTCAAATCCGTTGATAGCTGGGGGTTTGCTAAAAATCCCACCGATCAAGTTAAAAATACACCTCTGATCAAAAACATCCGACGCCTCCAATGGCTAAGGATAGAGGAAAATGTTGGCTTTTAAGTCCAACATAAGTCTTCGACAACTCATCATGCTGAGGGGAACAGCATGGCTAGCCCAACTCAAACGGTAGTTGGTAAAGGCACCTCAAATTCGTTGATAGCTGAGGGTTTGCTAAAAATCCTAAGTGGACTTGATTCCACTCTTCCCTCCAAAATCCCTTACCAATTCTCATCCATAGAATGGTAGGACCACAAAATGCAATCATTACTATGTTAAACACTATACCTCTGGTAATGAATACTCCTTGTCGAGTACAAGCTCCGCTTGTCACCTCTACATAGAGCAGCAAACTTCAAATTTGCCAAGTTAACATTATACCTCTGGCATTTCAAATTCCACTTGTCAATTCTCATCAATAGAATGACAGGTCCTCAAATTGCTCCTATCATGAGCCAATTTTTGTCAAGTTAATATCACACCTCTGACAAACTATTGTTTAAGTTAACATTACACCTCTAAACAATACACTGAGTGTCCGTCAAGTTAATATTACACCTCTGACAGTCACCTTTCTTCAGACTTCCGTATCGAAGCTGAAATGGACGATGCCGAGTTAACACTACACTTCTAGCATCTGAGTCATTGCTAAGTTCAACAATACACCTATGGCCATGACCTTTCCTCGACTGACTTCTTTGTCCAAGCCGAGATGACTAATGCCAAGTTCAACATTACACCTCTAGCATTACCCTCACTGTTAAGTTAAACATCACACCTATGACAGTGACACCCTCAATTTTCCCAAATAAAACTGAGATGCTGATGAGTTAAGTTAACATCACACCTCTGACTCATATCCTTGTCAAGTTAACATTACACTTCTGACAAGACTACTTCCGATCCGTTAAGTTAATATCACACCTCTAACGGTAAGGACTTCCCTAGATTCCCCCGCGAGTCTAGTTTCATTTGATATTCCCCCCCAACAGAGTATCAAATTCATTTTGGAGGCATTGTCGGTTAACATTACACCGATAAACAATGCTTCCATCAAAATCCCCAGCTGATCTTATATCAAGTTGGTCACAAATCCTTGGTAAAAGTTCATCTTTCCTGGGGGTACGAACTCCAACTGTCACTTTCTTTTACAAAGTGGCAGATCCACCAAAAATCATCTCTGTCAAGTTAAGTTTACACCTCTGACAGTATCATGAAAGTTCCTGAAACAGGATCTTTCCTCATGAATTTTGACTTATTAAGATTATGATCATAATTTTGATGAGGTCAAAAGATTCCTTGCTTCTACATGTCCAACTAAAAAGGCAAAAAGTTCAAGACAAGAGAAGTAAAAAGGAAAGTGTCACTTTTATTTATATATCTAAACATATGAAAGTGATACAAAACGCTCTCTTATACAATAAGATTGAGTGTTACAATTAAGGAGTACAAAGAAGTCCCTCTCTCTCTCAGAGGCCGTACTCACTCCTTGAAACCGCATCTGTTCCCAGGTGCACAATTGAAGTCGAAAGCGCCCTAGCTGACTTGACCGAGCAGCTCAGAGCAGTGGTGTTCTTGAGGTCCGGCGGCAGCAGGAAGTCCTCCTACCCTTCATTTCATCACCATCCCTTTCCCCAGCATCCAAAGGACATCGGCTGTCCTCGATGTCACTTCTGGAGTAGGGAGAGGAAGAGGATCTCTCCGCCACCACAACCTTCAGAACCTCCTCGCCGTCATACTCAACCTGACCACCTCTTGCCATCAGACATGGTCAGTGCTGAAGATCTGAAGAGACCTTAGCGAGGGTTGGGTCCTCGTCAGAGACATAACGTATTCTCTTGTTGGTGACGAGGACCATAACGTATTCTCTTGTAGGTGAACATCGAACAAGTCCGCCGGCCGGTATATTCTTTCTGGGGCCCAGTAAACCTGAAAAAGGACGAGCAAGCCTACCTGCAAAGAATAAACGAGAGAATTAGAAAATCTGGAACTCAGTACATTTTTATAAAGAAAACTGAGTAACAGAACGCGGCAGCCATTCAAGACTTCAGACGCGGGAATGACCCGCGCAGTCAAACAGACGCGAGCCAAAACTGTGCCACGCGCAGGACTCAAACGCGGCCTCAGGTTGCGCCCGCGTCTAATGCATAAGACGCGAGAAATTTCAGAACGCTGAAAATTGCCATCTCTCTGTTAGGTGAACAGGAGTTGCAAAATTCAGGTTTGAAATGCGCCAAGGCAGTGGCCGTGAAACGCAATGGGCAAAGCCAGCGTCAAGCGCCCGCACTCAGAGAAGTTCAAGTCACTGGCACAAATTCCAGAGGAGGAATGCACCAGGACTTCATTCAGTTGGTTATGCCAAAGAACAGGCCTGGATGGACATGGACATCATCGGGGCGACATACCAGCAGAGGCCTCTGTCCAGAGTTGGTCTCTCTGCATCCAAACGCAGGCGTCCAAGATGATCCGAGAGGCGGTTCTCCATGAAGAGACCAAACAGAAGCATAGAGCTCTGGATCATCTTCATCCGCAGGATCACCTTCACCCATGAAGACGGTTCTCTGCCAGAAACTCTGAAGAAGGCGGGACTTCACAGAGCAATCCTAAGAGAAACAATCCAAGCCTGGATTTTGAAAGAAAGGGAGGCGCACCCTATTTATAGGCGTTCCTCGACAACTGCCATTAATGGGGCGTTAATTGGAACCGTCGCGCACGATTGTCAAAGTCCAGTGAAGAATTGACGCGTGGAACGCTGCTTTGGGAACCGTCGCGAGCGCCGGTTTCCAACCGCCCGCGTCGGTTTTGCATTTAAGGGCATTAACTCCTGAGTCCAATGAGGAGTTGACGCGTGGATAACTGCCTTGGGAATCAACGGATGACTCGGAATCCCAATCGACAGTGAAGACTTGGCGATCAAATATCTCTTAAAATCTTTTAAGTCAGGTTGCATTAAACGCAGATGAGAAAGCCGCGTCCCTTCAGCAGACGATGCCGCGTCTCTTGCGTCTGCCCGATCCGCGCAAGGCAGACTCGCGTTATTCAGAGCTGCGTCTCATCTTGTGATTTATGCTGCGTCTCACTCCATGAGTTGACGACCGCGTCTCACTTTACGGATTTAATGCCACGTCTCATCAAGAAGACCGCGTATTAGTCCGTGATTAACGCTGCGTCTCAGCAAAAGGACTTAGTAAAATCTAAGCTCCGGTGGACTGACGACCGCGTTTCAGAAAGATGGCCACGTCTCACCCTGTGATTGACGCTGCGTCTCGTCAAGAAGACTTGATGAAATCTAAAGTCCCTATAGACTTAATGCCGCGTCTCGCCAAGGCCGCGTCTCCTTAAAAGAACTTAGTCCTACCAAAGTTCAGCATTCACCAACCAGTGATCAAGAGTTGGACTCATCCACAACAGGACAAAAAAATTGGGACAAAAGCTTCAAAGAAAACTTCTATTATATCAAAAAATGATAGAAGCGGATACAAACACTCTTAATAGATAGAGTGTCCCTTTTCTTTACAAGAAGAGAAAAGAAAGGAAGGCTAAATGTCCGGGTTCGCCAAGGAACAGATTTGTTCCCTAAGGCGGCGAATCTCATGCTGGCGCGTCCTTTCGGCTTCCCTGATGGCCCGGTCCCGCAGCTCCGCCTCAGATAGGAAGTTTCTTGCTGACAGCTGCATCCGCAGAGACTCCACCCTAGAAGATTGCAGAGACAGACTCTCTTCAGCTCGCGCCGTAGCAGCTCGTTGCTCCTCAAGCTTCTTTTTGAGGGAAACAAGTTTCTCCTCATTTAGTGCAAGAACAGCTTCCGCCTTGGCGATAATGTCCCGAGTTCTAAGGATGACCTGCTCTGTGCTCTGCACGCTAAGCTCGGACTCCTTCGAATCGTTGGCCAGTTTCTGACATGCAGCCTGGGAGCATTCAAGGTTGTAGACCTCTGCAGCAATTTGTGCTTCCGCCTCCTGTCGCTCCCGTTCCTGATCAGCTAGGAGCTTAGTCAGGGTGGCCTGGGCCTCACCGAAAGAGCCAGCGTCTTCCAAAGACTTCAGCTCCTGCAGGTTGTCTCCCAGTTGCTCCACCACCCGCAGACACGCCTGAGCAAGGGAGGGGCTTCCCGCTAATTCAACGTTTATGGCCATGTTCTCAAGAAGCCTCCGGGCGAATTGGAAGGTGCTGCTTCCACGAAAGATGAGATCAATGCATGATCCCATCGCGGTGAAGAACTGTTGCACCATCTGACGTGCCAGATCCCCCATGTCTTCACCACCAAAGAAGCTTCCCGACCCCTTTCCTGTCACGGGATAAGGGATATAAGGCGGGTCTTCTCGCGCCAGAGCTGTGCTAACCGTTGATACGACGAGAGCAAGACTGCCCACTGACGCTTCCGGAGGCACTAACTCTGCAGGAGCCTCCACAACCAATGAGGGAGTAGTAAGCACAGCCTCCTCAGGAACCTCCATAGAGACTTGAGCTGGAAGGGTGCTGATGGTCGGATTCTCCACCCGAACCTCCTCAGCCTCAGCAGTTGCTTCCTCTCCTGGCAAAGTGGAAGTATCCCCGGCTTCAGTAGTAATCTCCTCGACCGGCCGAGTAAGAACCTCCTCAGCCTCGGTGGTCGCCGGCAAAACGGAAGGCTCCCCAACCTCGACAGCTACCCCCTCCGAGGTTATCTCAGCGGCCAAAGCCTCGATCCCCTTGGGCTGGGTCAACTCTGTTACTATCTCCGCGATGTGCGACGAAGTTGTACCTTCAGCAGGGATCATCGCCACTGGTGGTGCAGACGATGGCTCGCCCCCATGTATTTTCGTCTCCGAGATATGGAAAAGCTTACTCGGGTCAGGAAAAGCAGGCTCATAGCCGTAGTCGACTTTATCTTCAAAGTCGCTTTCCGTATCAGATGCGGAAGACGACAGTTCAACACAAAGGTCCTCGGTGACCGGGGCCTTGCCACCAATCACCCCAGTGGTAGGACTAGGGTCGATTGCCCGAGCGCTGGAAATGAAGACGCTAGGAGACCCTGACTGCTGTGCCTCGTCTCTCCCTTCACGAGCAGAAGAAGGCTCGGGCCTAGCTGAGAATCCTGGAATCTGGACATTCCCTCCCACGAGCTGTTCTTCCTCGTCAGCTATAATGGGTTTGTCAACCAATTCCCCCTCCTCCGCAATCTTACAGGTCCCTCTGTGCGACCTAGGAGCACGGATTAAGCTGGGGAGATCTCTATCCTCTGGCGGTTCCTCAACCATGACAAAGAGGTCTTCAGGACAGTCCTCAACTCCAGCAAAAATGCCTTCTGAGGGAGAGACTTCCGTTGCTAAGTCCCTCCGAGCCCTCTTTGAAACAGGACCAGCAGTTGAAGGGGAACCCCGACGGCGCTTACTCACCAATTCTTGAGCCTTGGCGGTAGAGGGCTCCTCCTGTGGCCCTAGCTTGGTTCTACTCCGGGTTACTCGGAGCTCCTCTCTTGAGCCTCCCTCAGCTTCTCTCTGAGATGCTCTCTCCAGCTCTTTCTGGACCTTTAAATACTGGGTGATCATGTGCGAGCGTTTGCCAGACTCCGACCGTGTTTTGAGATAGGCATTAATGCCCTCAATACCCGTATACCCGGGGGTAAAGTCCGGTGACTGGTTCACCCGAGAATACCAGGTGCAGAAAGTGAAGCTGGTAAGGTTCTTTGGCTCCTCGATGGGCAAACGGAAAGTTGCCTCTGTCCCCCCAGCCACGCTATAGTACCAGGCTCGAGCACCTTCGCATAAATTCCCATCGAAGGCGAGTTGAGTATTCGGATTGCCAATATAAAGCTGAGCATAGCCAAACTGTCGGGCAAAACGACTTGGCACATATGCCTCGATTGTGCAGGAAGTCCCTTGGCGAAACAATACGTATCCTGGTCGTATGTTGATCAACCACCGGAAGACTACTGCGGACAGTTGTGTGAGGTCATCCCGACCTATAGAATCAGTGAATTGCTCACCAAAAGATGCACCAGGAATCCCAGGGGAGCAGCGGTTGAGCTGGTAATTGGCGGCATTTGAGAGACGTCTCCGAATATAATATATATAGGTGTCACTCCAATCCGAATTTTCCAACCGCCTCACAAAAGGGACAGGACTCGTACTCCCGCGCGCCGTTGTCATCAATGAGGGACAATGCATCACGTACCAGGCCATGAGATACGTGTAAGGTAACTCGACCCGAGGGTTGGGGCGCTTCACTATCGGGTTCCCCCTTGAGTCAGCATACGGCTTGCCTTGAGAGTCGACAGTCTTTGGGGCCTCGCATAGTCTCCTGGCTAACACCCGCAGCCCGCTCTGAATGCCAGCCGCCACGGCCGGAAGAAGGGCCATAGGACTGCCATGGGCCAGGAGCACTGCTGGATACACCACGTCGGCAATAATGACTTCATGTGGACGTGTAGGTACCACACAACGCTTTAACCACAGCATCAAGAAGCCTGCCAACAGCGCTCGACTAGAGATAGAAGTCCGGGCCTGATGATGATAGCTTTTGAAAAGCGTATCAGGTTCGAAGCCGTCCTCGTTCGACCCAGTGGTGTAAAAGCCCTCAGAAGCTTGTGCGACCATGTCATCAACTTCCTGTTCAGAGAGGGGAGCCAGTCGAGTTATCGCATGATCCTTCTTGCTGACGTTGTTGAATAAGTAATTGGCCCAGGATAGATGCCTAACTCCATGCGTCCTCCAACCGGTTACCTGACCACAAATATGGAAGTGGCACATCACTTCCCAATAGGTCTCGTACACCTCAGGGGAATCCTTCTTTATAAGGTCAAGCTCCCTAGCAGTCGGGATATATTCTTCATAAGGGAACTCCCCCATCACCAGCCCCGAGACCTCATGCAACTCATGCAGTGCAAGGCCCATTTCTCCGACCGGGGTAAAGAATGTTCCCGTCTGAGGGTTGTAACGCTCCAAGATCCCGAAAAAGTTATGAGAGCTCATCGGGATGCCCCACTGTACGGCCCTGACTGCTGAGTATAAACCCACATGCTCAAGCAGATCTCCAAGATCGGAGAGGGCGAAACCCACCATCCTGCCCCACCAAGAATTCTCCGTGGAGTGGACCCATCCTGGCAAACGGAACTCGGCCGGATAATCACCCTCTGCTTCTATGAACGAATTGAGGAAGGTGGTGGCAAGCTGCGGGATCTCTCCGATTGGAAGTTCAGACTTGCGTGACCCGGGAAACAAGCCGAAGACCGCCCGGTCATGGCAATCATGACGGTATACGTTCTGGGATTTGAAATTACCAAGCGTAATCTCAGAGATATCCCGGGACACGTCCCACTTCATCTTTCGAAGAACGGACAGATGTTGGAGATAAGACAACGGGAGCATCCTCTCCATGGCTGGAAGAAATATCTCCTCTCCCCTATCTGACGGAGCCATCTGTAATTCCCATCATACATAGGTTTGCCGCCATCGCTGACATGATCTCCAAAGAAGAAAGCAGGCTTCTCCAACTTGACGTGGGTATCCGTTGCGAAGACTGCATCGGTCATGAGCACCCGAGAAGTTCTCTCATCAAAATTGGCAATCATTTCCCTGCGAATTTGCGACCTGTCAGCAGTCACGGGTACAGTCCTTCGCAGTACGAAAGTCGGACGGTGGTCAGCACCACCCACGCGCCCGAAGTGGCTGGTCTTGGCAAACGGAGCAGTAGAATGTGGCACTGCAAAAGAAAAAGACACCTGGTCAGACACTTTAGTAAAAGCAAAGTAAGATGCAGTGTTCATAATTCAAAACGCAGAGATACTGGACGCAGGAGTTATCATCCGCGTCCAGACCTGCGAACCTGCACCAAAACGCAGAAGAGATACTGGACGCGCGAGTTATTCAACAGCCGCGTCCAGACCTGCAAAGCTGCGTTCTGCAAACCAAGACTCATGGAAATTCTAAGTACTTGGACTCAAACGCCAGATTCTACAAAATCGGCGGTTGAAGACACAGAACGCAAGGATCAAATCCGCGTTCTGTAAACCAAGACTTGTGAAATTTCAGAAGTACTTTGGACTCAGACGCCAGATTCACCAAAATCGGCGCCTGATGGCACAAAACGCAGCACAGAACGCAAGGATCAAATCCGCGTTCTGTAAACACAGAGACCTTCACAATTAGAAATATTCTAAGTGAAGGTTCCAGAGTGCAGAGCTCACTGGCGTCGGGTCATCAGACCCGCACCCCAGTTATCATCCCAAGGACAGCGTCCGAGAATCAAACACGAGCCTGTGTTAAGAGTTCTTAAGGTTCTCAGGACTTGTGTTAATGGCGAGACCCACGCCGCAGGTGCATTTTTACCTCGGAAAACACCCTCCTGCGCAGAGGAAGCGTCTCTCTCAGCCTCGGCGACGGTTGCCCTTGAGGACGATGCAGTCGGTTTCGTCTTGGGAGCCATTGATGTTCAGAAATCCGAGTTCGAAGATGAACAGATGAACAAACAAGAGGAGGAAAGTTCTCTTTTCTCAGCAAATGCGTTCGGGAGAAGAAGATGCATCTCTCCAACTGTTGCCTTTTATAGGCACAGAGATTCGCGAAGATACGCAGCGTTTGGCCCAATAAACGCTGCAGCGAATCGCTGCCCGACGCGTGGAACCAAATCATTGATTGAACAGGGAAGATCATGCGTCGCGACCCCGCCGCGAGTCAGAAGTTGACACGTGGAGCAGTTCATTTAATGAACCGGGAGATCCGCGCGCCAAAAGGCGAAATCTCGCCGTTTCCCCAAGCCAGCTGGCGGCGTAATCATGACATGGCACAGATGCGCGCCCCAAAGAAAGCGGCTCTTCGGTGGACATGCCCCGTCAGCATCATCATAAATGCACCCAGAAAGTCGCGTTGTGTCCAGAAAATCACGTCTGAATTCAAAAGACGCGTCCCCTCAAGCGGACCAAACATCGCGTCTACCTCACGGAAGATGTGGCGCGTTTCTATCACTTTAAGACGCACCCCATGGAAGTCGCGTCTTTAAAGCAGCCTCTGCTTTTCAAAAAAAAAAAGAGGAACCTGCGTCCAGTCTCCTGCGTCTGCAAAACAGTTCAACAGTACACTGGCGCAAACAGACAACCAACCACTCCCAGCCAAAAAGCGCATCCGTGACAGACTAAAAGCAACCGGGGAGGTCTAGACTGTGTATCTAGACACTCAACGCGATCAACTCTGATGGCTTCAAAGAGTTCAACAGTACACTCACGAAGACCAATTCCAGATAAGATCAAACCCGAAGCATCAACAGTCCAGTCACAAAGGCGAAACCAGCTAAAATCCAAAGTATTCCGAAATCCGTCCCATTTAACTGCGGAATATCGGAAACTTTAGAGGGGGTTCTGTAGGCTGTCTAAAAAATGACTAACAGACAAGCCATTAAGGAAGCAGAGTCTCAAAGCTCTAGACGCGTGGAACTAAAGCCCGCGTCTCAGCATCAAGGCGCGTCGGCCCGAAGCCCGCGTCTCAGCATCAAGGCGCGTCGGCCCGAAGCCCGCGTCTCAGCATCAAGGCGCGTCGGCCCGAAGCCCGCGTCTCAGCATCAAGGCGCGTCGGCCCGAAGCCCGCGTCTCAGCATCAAGGCGCGTCGGCCCGAAGCCCGCGTCTCAGCATCAAGGCGCGTCGGCCCGAAGCCCGCGTCTCAGCATCAAGGCGCGTCGCGTCTCAGCATCAAGGCGCGTCGGCCCGAAGCCCGCGTCTCAGCATCAAGGCGCGTCGGCCTGAAGCCCGCGTCTCAGCATCAAGGCGCGTCGGCCCGAAGCCCGCGTCTCAGCATCAAGGTGCGTCGGCCCGAAGCCCGCGTCTCAGCATCAAGGCGCGTCGGCCCGAAGCCCGCGTCTCAGTTGCAACTGCCCTGATTGCGGGGCCAATCACCGCGCATGTAGCGGGTAGTGGCCCCTCATTCGGGAGCGTTTTCAGGGGGCACGTTCACCCCCTGAGACCCCTATAAATAGCCTTGTTTGCATCAACAAACGGGCATCAAGGATCGAAGAATACAGACACACGGTCGGTCGATCGAATCCAAGGCATAAACAAGGATCATCAAGAGTTTGTCCAGAGCCCTTCACGGGGAATTCGGCAACACTCTTGTGTTACACATAGTGTTTAGCGTAAAAGTTTAATTAGGTTATTATTGTTTTTAATTCCGCATCATTTGGCATTAAGTGACCATTAGATTAGCCAACAACTATTCACCCCCCCCCTCTGTGTTATTTCACACCGGAACCACCACCTTAATGTAACATTTTCCTTCCCTTTCTTCTTTTTTATGCATCTATGCATTAATTCATACATTGAGGACAATGCATGAGATTGGTGTGGGGGAGGGTCTAACATAACTTTTCTTTTTGTTTAAAAAATAATATATATTAACATTTTCTTTACTTTTAAAAACTTTTTGAAAATGGAAACAATACTTTGACATATTTTTTGTAAGAAATTAAGTTAATTTTAAGGAATAGGAAAATCCAAATTAGTATTTCTTATACTTGGTCAAAATAAGATTATTTGTTTGATTTTTAAGGTTAGGAAGATAATTTGTCAAAGTAATTTAGTCTTGATCTTTACCTTGATGAAATATGCACACTTCATACACTTACACACTTAGGGTTCAAAAACAAAGATTCTTATGCCTTATATAAAAACAAAAGAAAAAAAAAAGACTAATAATTGGTACTAAGTAAATTTTGAACCCAAAAACAAAGCTGCGTCTCATTTTGAACCCAAAAACATCCTCGAAGCTGAGGGTGACTCATATTGGTTGCTAGCTATGCAAGAAGAACTCAATCAATTTGAGCACAACCAAGTTTGGCACCTTGTTCCTAGACCCCACGATAGACTAATAATTGGTACTAAGTAAATTTTTAGGAATAAGATGGATGAGTCAAGAAATGTTATTAGGAATAAAGCTAGGCTAGTGGCCCAAGGTTACACTCAAGTTGAAGGAATTGACTTTGAGGAGACCTTTGCACACGTAGCACGGCTTGAAGCCATACGGATGACACTAGCTTTTGCATCTTTTAAAAATTTTAAACTTTTTCAAATGAATGTAAAAAGTGCACTTTTAAATGGTTTTATAAATGAAGAAGTTTATGTTGAACAACCTCCCGGTTTTGTTGATCATGTTCATCCTAATTTTGTTTTTAAACTTGATAAAGCTTTGTATGGATTAAAGCAAGCTCATAGAGCTTGGTATGAAAGGCTTTCTAGTTTTCTTCTTTCAAATGATTTTATTAAAGGCAAGTAGACACAACATTATTTACTAAGCATGTTGATAATGACATTCTTATAGTGCAAATTTATGTTGATGATATAATTTTTGGTTCTACTAATGAGCTTTTGTGCAAGGAGTTTGAAAAGTGTATGCAACGTGAATTCGAGATGTCTTCAATGGGTGAATTAAACTTCTTTCTTGGACTCCAAATCAAGCAAATGCGGGATGGGATATTCATATGTCAAGCCAAGTACTCAAGGGAACTCATAAAGAAATTTGGACTTGAAGGTTCGAAAATTTGCAACACTCCCATGGGAACTACCACTAAGCTTGATAAGGATGACCAAAGTAAATGTGTTGATATTAAGTTATATAGAAGTAAGTTATATAGAAGTATGATTGGTAGTTTTTTGTATTTAACGGCAAGTAGGCCGGATATCATGTTTAGTGTGTGTCTTTATGCTAGATTCCAATCAAGTCCTAAAGAGTCTCATCTTATTGTGGTAAAACGCATTATTCGTTATATTAAGGGCACTATTGGAATGGGTCTTTGGTATCCGAAAATCGGAGATTTTTCAATGACGAGTTATTCGGATGCCGACTATGCGGATTGTAGAGTGGATAGAAAGAGTACTAGTGGAACATGTCAATTTTTTGGTAATTGTCTTGTTTCATGGTCCTCTAAGAAACAAAATTCGGTAGCCCTCTCAACCGCCGAGGCGGAGTATGTTGCGGCGAGGGCTTGTTGTGTACAAGTCCTTTGGATGAAACATACTCTCCTTGATTATGATTTGCATTATGACCATATAAAAATATTTTGTGATAATTCTAGTACTATTCATATGACTAAGAATGCAAATCAACATAGTAAGACCAAGCACATTGAGATTAGATATCACTTTCTTAGAGATCATTTTGAGAAAGGCGATATAGAGATTGATTATGTTTCTTCGGATTTACAACTTGCCGATATTTTCACTAAACCATTTGATTTTAATAGATTTTCCTTTATATGTGGTGAACTTAATTTTTGTGTTATTGAATAAAAATGTTTTTCTTCTTTCTTTTTCCCTTTTTGATGTATGACAAAAAGGCGGAGAAATAGTTTCTTGTATATAAGTCTAATAAGCTATATGATTTTGCAAGTGTTTTTGTGTCTCATGTTTTAGCTTGCTCATGTTTTTGCTTGCTATCTTGCTATGCTAAACTTCAAATTATTGATCTTTATGATTTTTGTTTCTTGTTATGATGAGTTTTGCAAGTGTTTTTGTTTCTTGTTATGATGAGTTTTGCAATTCAAATTGTTTTTACTTGTTTAATATAGCATAATTTGAGGGAGAGTTTTACCTCTCTTTATATCTTTTTGATATAGCCTATATGTTTTGTCATCATCAAAAAGGGGGAGATTGTTGGCCCAAAAGGTTACACTCTCCATTTGTTTAAAGTTTTGATGATAACAAAACACATAGAAGCTATATGGTACTAATAAGTTTGTTTAAGATGAGTTTTAGGTTAGTATCATTTATGAACACCATTGCTTAGTTATTGCAAGGTTTTCTAGGTTCATGGAGCAAATAAGGCAAATGACACAAGAGGAAATGTCCATAGAAGAGAAGGCTTTAGCATGACATTGCATGGCTCAAGACTTCATTATGGCTCAGAGACTTCATTAGATTTGTTTTTAGTTTTAGAGTTTTGTTAAAGAATAGTGAATAGGTTTGAAGCTCAAAGTTCCTACACACAAGTTTTTACACACATGTCTTTTCTAAAAATCTCTCCTATTATATATACAAAATATTTTTAAATATAGTTTATTACTTACAAACTCAATTTTGTGTATTATACATAGTTCTGATCAAAACTATTTTGTAAACCATCAAAATATCCTCAAAATCCTTTTCAAATTTCAATTTTTGACCTGAGGCGGTCGACCGACCGGTTGACCGACTCTATGACAGGTCAGATCGGTCGACCGGGATTCTGACCATTGGGTGCGTGCATGTGTGCACGTTTCCTGGTCGACTGGGCGGTCGACCGGGACCTATTTTTGGTCGACCGACCTTCGATCGACTGAAAGTCAGTGACTCTGTTTGTTGCGATCGACCGTGGGCCTGCAACGGCTCTATTTTTTTGAAACCCGATCGACCGGCCGGTCGACCGAGTCTGTGTTTCAGCCTTAACGGCTATTTTTTAAAACACGTTTTAAATTGTCCTTTTTGTCTCTAAATGAGTTTAGGGGCTGATTTTTGGGTCAAATACTTCCTAATTACCTATTGTATTAGTTTACCCTTTAGTCCCTAGCTCTATCCTATAAATAAGGGTGATTAGGGTTGTGGGATTTACAACAATCATTTGCAAAAATATTCAAAGTTTAAAGGCTTTTAAAAGAGTTTTGTTCTTAGTTTTTGTGCTGAAAAATCTCTCTCATTTCTGAAGTTCTTGTTTCAAAACTCTCTCAAAATTCATTTTCTTTTTCCACTTACAATACTTAAGCTTCAATCCTACTCATTTTCTATTAGGGCTTTTGTAAGGGAAAAGAATTTTTCAAAAGAGAGTTTGTGGTCTTTTGATCACCAAGAGAATACTTGTACTTGAGATTGTGGAGTTGGGTACTCCAGTGTGATTGTAACTCTTTGTGAAGTTATAGTGGTTAGAAATCCTTCTGGGTGAAGGCGGGGACGTAGAGCTGGGTACTCGAACCTCAGAAAAATTCTTGGTGTTTGTGTTTGGTTTACTTGCTTTAATTCCTTGCTTTATATTCATTGCTTCATTTACTTGCTCTACATATTCATTGCAATATTGTACTTGCTCTACATATTCATTGCTATATACACTTGTTTCATATTCATATTGTCGATCAAATACTCATACAATAAGATTGCAATACGCACCTCAAACTCTTATCTAGAGGAATCACGAGGAAGGAGTTCAGAGCCCTTCACGGGGTATTCGGCTTCTAATCTTGTTTTGGGTGATCGTTGCATTATAATTTTTTATTTGTGCATTGATTAGCATTATCACCTATTCACCCCCCTCTAGGTGATTTGAATAAGTTCATGCAAATACACTAGAGTATAAATATGTGTGATAAAAAATCAACACATATTATAAACGTATGAACTTGTCTTTAAGATAGAAATACATTATTAAAATATAAAGTATATTAAAATTGTTTCCCCAAAAAGTAAACTGTAAATGGAAAATCAAGTTTTTTCAAAACTCTATAAATACAAAAATACTTGTTTGAGAAACTTGTTTTTATTAAATATCTTCTTATAATAACAAAACATATTCTAATTGAATCAAAACAGGTTAAACTGAAACACCGAAACTATTTTCTTAAAAACCAATATTAAACTTTTGTGTGTGTGAGTTTGATCAATCAAATCTAATATAAACTTTACACAATTCTGAATATTCTTACAGTCTAGAGTCTTCATCTTTATATGATCTTCATCTTCACTTGACTCGATCAAAACTTGATTCCTTAAGCTGGACTCTATGAGTATATGATTTGATCTTTATGCTTGAGCTCTTAATTCAACATGTGTTTGCTTGAAGAAGCTAAACATCAACTAAGATCTTAATTAAAATTTGAAACTTAAATAACACAAGGTCATTAATATTATAACTACATGATTTAATCATCATTAAAACTAGAGTAGGCCTTTGGGCCAACAATCTCTCTTTTTGACTATGACAAAACTCGTGGAGTTATATACGCATGGATCAGAGAAGAGCTCTATGAAAGCTCTTCATTAACTCATGCATAAATATAATCATATAAAGATATGCAATCAAACTCTTTAAATATCAAACATAAATGCAAAACATGAACATAACATGCATATATAAATACTCACAAATATTTCTCCCTTTTTTGTCACTTCATCAAAAAGGGTAAAGATCACAAATTAGGTATGCAATATAAATTCATGATGAGAAGAGATATTAAGTTAACTCCCCCTGCATACATATATTCATGAAGAAGGGCTGACTAAGCCCTAACCAATATAAGTTTAATATACAATGTATATACAGAGATGCTAAGCTTCCCCTACACATATATACGATATAGAGAGAGGTCAAGCTCTGCTTTATATGATATACTCATTATAAATTTATATATAGAGGAAACGTTAAGTTAACTCCCTTTGCATATAGGCAATACATATCAAAAATAAATTTTAAGAACAATTAAAATTTTATTTTCTAAAACGATACCAATTGTAAATTCCAAAATTTTAAGAATAATAAATTTTTTATACCCATTGTGTACAAACACAGATACCAATATAAATCAATACCAATTATTTGGGGATATTAAAAATAATTTAAATTTCTCTCCCATTTTTTAGAAAAATGAGTAAATTCAAAACAAATTCATTTAAAAAATTTCCCCCTCTTTTAAACCACTACTGAAAAAATTACATAAGCTTTAAAACAATAAAAAGTGATACCAATTCATGATATCAATTAAAATGAAAAACTATGATATCAATTGTAAATGATATAAGCTTAGCAAGAGATTAATTTGTACTAAAAAACATGCAGAAAAATATGCATGAATAATTGTAAATCAAGCACAATCGATCAATCTTATAGATGCATGATGTCAATTATAAATTTAATACCACTTAAAATATGAGGCATATATATAGATAAACATGCATGAGTACATAAAAATCAAATATCATGTAAATCATGTGTATAACTCATTTTTAACAGTAACCTACATGCACATGTCAAAAGAATAATCAATTAAATCATATATGGCATGATCACCCAACCAACCGCCTACTAAAAATGGCATTTTCAAAAGTAATTATTTGAAAATAATTGAGAATAGTTTGAAAATACTACCATGCAAAGAATTTAAAAGAACTAATTTAAAATATTTTTTTAAAAACTAGTTCACACAAAATCTATATAGCATATATATGCTCATGAATGAATGCAAGGGACAAAGTCTATTTGTAATTACTTGAATTAAAAAAAAAGTGGCTGCAAAAGAATCATGTAAGAAATATATTTATGTAGATAAATCAATAAGACTCTAAATAACACAATAAAACTCATATGAAATTAGTTTGAATTTTGACATTGAAACACAAATCAAGAGAATTTTTTTCGCAAACACTACATGTAAGAATCATCAAAATTAGGACCTACAAGTATAATCAAATATAAATTGAGTACACAAATGAAATATAACATGTATAGCATGAAAATCATGTATATCTCAAGGATTATATATGTATATCATATAGTTTTCACAAAACTAGCAAGTATAATAAACAAAAATCAGATTTGCATATAAACATCGAAATATATAAAACATGATATGCTAAAAATTATTTAAGTAAAGCATATACAAACTAAAATGGAGGATAGAGATAGCTACTAACACCAATAGAACTAATCTCGATTTCTCCAAAATAAGGTAGTTATCTCACCTAAGCTCCTTGATAGTGATGCATCCATTGATTTGTCCATTAAGCTCAATTACATCCGCCAACAAGGCACTAAAACTTTCATGCTTTTTGAGTGTCCACACCTACATAAAAAATAATTAGTGTCGATTTTGGTACCTAAATATTTTTGGGCCCTCGGGGGTTATTATCACTATGAACCCAAATAATTTTACTTGTAAAATTTAATCTATCATAACAAAATTTTTCACGATGGCCTTTGCGGTCACAATATGTACAAATGTACACTCTAGCATACATGGCATAAGTGTGAATAAGGTGTACATGTGTATGTAGTAGAGTATGTGCATGTACATGTGAAATATGTTTTTTGCGAAATATGAATTCTAATCTACTACAATCAAAAACACATTAGCTCAAAAATGAGCCTAAATAATCAATCTTGTTTCTCAAAACATAATCTCATTTTTGACAATAGAAGGAGTGTTGGGGGAGGAAGTCGTCAAAGAGTCGACGAAGGAGATCCAGAAAATCAGCAGCAGAGCAGGCGTACAGTCGATCGGCCCAGTCGACCGTCAGCAGAAGCAGCCACTCGGTCGACCGGCCTGGTCGACCGACGTGCACGCTGACATGCACAGGGTAGCGGTCGACCGGTTCGGTCGACCGCAGAAAGAGATCGGTCAACCGAGCGGTCGACTGATTGAAGTGCTCCAACTCTCAGTTGGGCACGGTCGACCAGCCCGGTCGACCGGTGCACAGGGTCGGTCGATCGACCGATCGACCGACAGTCGGGTCTGGCTATTTTCAGAAAGGATTGTTTTGGACCCTATTTAAAGGCTGTGTTGTTTTCTAGGGTTTTGTATCTTAAAAAAAAGGGTTTTGTATGCAATCAACGAGGAAAATAGAGCAGAGGCAGAACTTTCCTGATCCCCGTTGCTGTAAGTGTATTTGATTTGTAGAAATCGATAAAAACCCTCCCCCTTTCTTGCCCTGAGGACGTAGGCATCAAGGTCGAACCTCGTTAAATCTGTGTTTCTGAGCTTTTCTCTCTGTGTATGAGTTTGTGCTATTGGTGGTATTGTTCTTCATGCATTGGAGATTAGGGCTTCCTCTGTGAGGTTATTGCAGGGCGCGCAACAAGTGGTATCAGAGCTTCCCAGGTTTCGCTTGGGATTTTTCTATAGATTCAAAGGGCATCAGGAGTTGATTCTGTGGAGATCGTGTGTCAATCTCAGATCAGCGATAGTCTTGTTCGTGGGATCATGTGTCGATCTCAGAACAACACAAGGAGTGCTCAGGGAATCATCGGTGGAGTTGATCCAGTCAGAAACTCAATCGAGGGTTTCGGGAAGAAGGTAAAAATCTGATTTTTATCAAAGTTGGTATCTATTTCCAGTTGTTTGTTTTCGCATACATAGAGGATCTAGATAGATGACAGAAGAAAGTACTTCAGTTAAGACCATGAATCCTCACCCAAGGATTGACATGGTGAAGTTTAATGGCATAAATAATTTTGAGATATGGAGGTGTGAGGTTATGGATGCCCTAAATGCATCGAACCTAGAGGACACTCTACTTCTGGAGAAGAGGCGAAGCAAAACCACTGATGAAGAGTGGGAGAAGATGAACAGGTCTACATGTGGGTTGATTAGGTCGTGTCTAACACAAGACATTAAAAATCTTGTGTTACACGAGACATCTGCTAGGCAGTTGTGGGAGACCCTTGAGAAGAAATATCTGACCAAGAGTGTGAAATCGCGATTGCAGCTGAAGAGCAAGTTGTATGGGTTTCAGATGCAGAAGGGGTGCTCCGTGAATGAACACATCAATCGCTACACGAAGCTTCTTACAGATTTGGTGAACGTGGATGTTAAGGTAGATGAGGAAGACAAGGCAGTGATCCTCTTGAACTCACTCCTGGTGGAGGAGTATGAGACATTCACATTAACCTTTATAAATGATAGACAGACTCTGGACTATCATGAGGTGTCGTCTGCATTGGCAAGTTATGAGACGAGGAGAAAGGAGAGACAACCTTCTCAGTCAAGCTCATCGACAGAGGCGCTACTGGTAAGAAGCAGGGGTTCATCTAGAAAGGGCAGTGATAAAAGAGGAAGATCAAAGTCTAGGTCGGGCTACAGGGATCTGAGGAAGAACCAATGTGCCTTCTATAGAGAAATAGGATACTGGAAAGTGGATTGTCCAAAGTATAAAGGGAATAAGAAGGAGTCAAAGTCTGAAGCAAATCTTGCAAAGGTGATTAATACTCAGAGCAATAATTCACAGGCAGGTGGATCAGATTCGGACTCGTCGGGTTTCTCATTTTCAGTCACTACTCCCATCACTGGTCACTCAGGAGAAAAGGAGTAGATACCCTGCGTGCCCTAATCGGGACTGGTTTTCTAGCTTTGAGAAGCTGGAGGGGTGTTCGGTCGTTATGGGCGATGATCACCCATGTATCATGGAGGGTGTAGGTACAATCCGAATCAGGATGTTTAATGGGATGGTAAGGGAGCTGAAGGGAGTGAGGTATGTACCTCAATTGAAGAGAAATCTAATCTCTGTTGGAACTTTGGAAGCATCGGGTATGGTGATATCTGTTCGAGATGGCGATATCATGGTGATCAAGGGCTCGATGGTGGCGATGAAGGGCGTCCGTCGAGATAATCTCTACTACTTGAAGGGTAGTACGATTATAGATTAGGTGGAGACTTCCAGTTCCTCAGATGATGGTTGCCCGGAGGTCTGGCAGGAAAAGGTCGGACAGGAAGAAGAAAAGTCTTTCCGAGCTCCTGCAAAGAAGGAATCGGAAGGTGTTGCTACCTGCAAGTTGGAAGGTGAACACAGCGTTCTAGACAAGAAGAAGGTAAAATTCAGCACCATTACTCACCGCAGAGAAGGTCTTCTTGATTATGTTCACATGTGCATTTGGGGACCTGCTAAGAAGGCATCGCTTGGAGGTCACAGGTACTTTGTCCTTTTGTTGATAGTGTATCTAAGCATTGTTGGATATATCCTATGAGACAAAGTAGTGAAGCCCTAGATATATTGGTGAAGTGGAGAGGAAGAATGAAGAGGCAGATAGGTAGGAAGATCAAGGAGCTGAAGATTGGTAATGTTGGAAAGGACATGAACCAATTCCTACGATTTGGCCAGAACACCAGAATTGTTACCCACTTCACAATAGGTACAAATGGATTAGCTAAAGATGTAGTCTGCTCCTTGCTGGAGGAGATTCAGAGGTTGTTGTCTAATGCAGGATTAGACAAGTCGTTTTGGGCTGAGGCGACAGAGTATGCTAGCCATCTCATGAACAGATCGACTGCGATAGGAGGTAAAGCTCCATTGAAAATTTGCTCTGGAAAAGCTACTCAAGATCATGGTTTGCTGCGGGAATTTTGAAGTCTGACCTACTTCAGTGCCAAGAATGGCAAGGTGAATCCGCGAGCAAAGAGGTTTGTGTATTTGGGTGTCAAGAGGAACAGCTACAGGTTGTGGGATCCCGAAGACAAGAAGATCGTGATGAGTAGGCATGTCACTTTTGGAGAGACTTCAGTGTTGAAGTCCACAGTGTCTCAGCAGGTGGAGAGGACGGAGACAAAGGAAGGATCGTAGCGGGTGGAGGTTGATGTTACTCCATCATCTCCAGTTGGTTCGGCATTAGAGGAGACTTCACCGGACGTGACACCGGGTGAAGATCATGAAGCCAGGGTTGATGCTGAACAGGTTGAAGACATTGCTAAGGATGTCGAGTTGTTTGCAGCCATTGAAACCAAGGTGAAACCACACTTGTGGGGAAAGAAGCATGAATCTCAAGCTTGTGATCGCGACAAGCTCAAGTTGAAGGCCGTTGTTCTCCATAATGGTCGTGAGGAGGTTCATATGACTCAGTCTGACAGGTTCACTACTACAGATACATGTACAAGTGTTTGAGCTTGATGAAGCTCATCTCAATAAACTACAGTTGGCTTGATCCTTTTGGGCAAAGGTACGTAGGCAGCCGTAAAGGCGCAGCCATTTGGTGATGCAACCATTATAAAGCTATTTGGGTTCTCGAGAAGCTGTTTGGAACTTCACGTAGAGGTGAAGAGTTGTGACCGATGGAACTTCACGTAGAGGTGGAGAGGCTTCACGTAGAGGTGAAGTGTTGTGGCCAGATGGATCTCACGTAGTGGTGAGGTGTTGTGAACTCGATGAACAGGTTGATCTTCCGGTGAGAAGATGTTGAGCTTCCATAAGGAGTGGTGTGCATCTAGTTGAAGCCGATGATGTTTGGTGTGCTTTACGCAGACTTGGTAGGACCGTCAGTGGAAGACAGAAAGACTAGATAAAGCTAGTCAGTTGGAGAGTTTGTGTAGGCTCGTGAGGAAGTCTTCGTGAGGTCGTGAAGTTGCGGAGTAGAAGCCATGTTTGGTGATCGGCATGTATGGAAGTTCTCCTAAGGTGAAGTGCAGGGAAGGCATGTGTGGTGCTTTCCAGTGGATAGCTGAGCTACAGATTCCAAGCCGAGATCATGTGTCAATTTCGCCGAGATCGTGAGTCGATTTCGTCTAGTGCGTGCAAGCCGAGATCGTGTGTCAATTTCACCGAATCATGTGTCAATTTCGCCAGGTGATGGACTGGGGTACGTTGGAGATCGGCTCAGATTTTGGAAAAATCTTCACCGAGGTGGAGAATTATTGGGGGAGGAAGTCGTCAAAGAGTCGACGAAGGAGATCTAGAAAATTAGCAGCAGAAACAGCAGCAGAGCAGGCGTACGGTCGACAGGCCCGGTCGACCGTCGGCAGAAGCATCCACTCGATCGACCGGCCGAGTCGACCGACGTGCACGCTGACATGCACAGGGTAGCGGTCGACCGGTCCAGTCGACCGCAGGAAGAGATCGGTCGACCGGGAGGTCGACCGACTGAAGTGCTCCAACTCTCGGTTGGGTATGGTCGGCTGGCCTGGTCGACCGGTGCATAGGGTCGGTCGACTGGCCGGTCGACCGACAGTCGGGTCTGGCTGTTTTCGGAAAGGGTTGTTTTAGACCCTATTTAAAGACTGTGTTGTTTTCTAGAGTTTTGTATCTTAAAAAAAAGGGTTTTGTATGCAATCATGGAGGAAAGTAGAGCAGAGGCAGAACTTTCCCGATCCCCATTGCTATAAGTGTATTTGATTTGTAGAAATCAATAAAAACCTCCCCTTTCTTGCCCCGAGGACGTAGGCATCAAGGCCGAACCTCGTTAAATCTGTGTTTCTGTGCTTTTCTCTCTAGGTATGAGTTTGTGCTATTGGTGGTACTGTTCTTCGTGCATTGGAGATCTAGGGCTTCCTCTGTGAGGTTGTTGCAGGGCGCGCAACAAGGAGAAACAAGATTACCATGAGAAACAAAATCTTTTTCTTTGGAAAGAGAAATAGAAATCTTTTATTCAACCAAAGCATTTTTTTCTTTTTCTTTTGAAACAAGATCTCTTTCTTTGGTAATCAAAACAATTTGATTTTTCAAAGAACTATTTTCTTTTAAGATAATCTTCTTTTCTTTAGAAACCAAACTATTTCTCTTTTTTCAAAATCTCATTTTCTTTTGAAATAAAATCAAATAGGATTTTCAAAGAATCTTTTTCGTTCAAAATCACATCTTTTTCTTCAAAAACAAAATCTAATTTGAAGATAAAAGCTCATTTTTTCTTCAATTTTAAACTCTTATTTTTTAACAATTTATATTTTTCACGTAAATCCTCACAAAACATGGCAAGCTCATTATTTAACATACTTGCATTATCATCAATAATGGATATTGAGTTTACCTCAAGTGAGTCATTTCTTTGGACCACGTAGTTGCTTGGTCAGAATCATCTTCTCTTGAATATCTATTCGTATCGTTTAGAATTTGTTCATCAAGAGATATTAATATATTCTATACTACAAAATCAAAATCACAATTAGAAACCCTAGAAATACAATCTTTGTTAGGAGTGTGCAATGATGGCTTTTGTATTAGATTCAAAATATTTTCTATTTTTAAGATTAAACTCTTTTGTTGTGGCAAGATAAATATTTATATCAAGAGTTTTAAGATATGCACTCAGTTTAAATTTCTAAGTTTGGATGTTAGAAACATCAAACATAGGTGGAGTAAGAAAATTCATGAGTGCGTGTAAACAAATAAGTGATTAACAAATAAGAATCACTCCTCTGATACCAATTGTAAAGTTGCCTAGAGGAGGGTAAATAGATGAAGCGCTAATTAAATGTAAATTTAAAAACTTAAGAATCAAAAACTAACAAACAAATATATTCCAAAGAGTGAAGCTAAATTTTTTGTGAAGGGGTCTAGAACTTCTTCTCAAGATTCCTCTTTTCTAAGAGTTGAGGTGCTTCAATAACTCTCTTGGATCGAAACAAGTGTACGCACAATATCAAGTATATATGAATAAATAACAATAGCAATGGAAGATATAAATAAAAGTAGAGTTGAGAGATAGGCAAATGTTCTGAGATTCGAGCCACTTCTCTACGTCCCCGCTTTACCTAGAGGGATTTTCACTATCCCCACAAAGGAACTCCACAAATAATTCTCTACACAAGAGGAGGGCACAAAGCCAATGATCCTCTACACAAGAGGAAACACTTAGCCAATGCACAAACCAAATACACTTCTATACAAGAGGGAAGCACAAATCAAATGAAGGTAATAATAGTTGGTGATCACCAAGATCACAAATTAGAAATGTCACAAAAGAAGAATCTTGTAAGGATAGATATAGAGATGATAAACTCAAGCTTGTAAGAAAACTAGAATTTTTTCGAAATGAAGCTCTTAAGAAAATATTTGAGAAAATATATATGAAGACATTGAAAATTGAAGCTTGAAACTTGAATTTCCCAAAAAATTGTTTTTTTATTTTTTTTTCAAAACTTAAATTTCTCTTTCAAAAGCTTTCAATAAATGTTGTCAAATCTTGTATAAAACTCTCAACTATGACCCCTATTTATAGGAATAGGGTAGACATGATTAGAGAGTAAACTCAAGTGTTAAAACATTAATTAACCCAAATAAAGTAATATATATGTTTGGCAATTTTTCTGGAGGTCAGTCGACCAGTCGATCGTCAACAACTAAAAAAATAGCTGCTGGAACCAGCGGTTGACCGAGCTCTAACAGAGAGATAAGCTCTCTGGCGGTCGACCGAGCGGTTAACTGAAACCCAAAAACAGATAGCATTGCAAGATTCTGTGGTCGAATGATCGGTCAACCGACATGCATAGCTCCGCATGTGCACGAACTTGCATATTCGATCGACCGAAAGAGAAATTAGCTTTGGCTAGCGGTTGATCGACCGACTACAACCCATAATCTTAATTTTTCTATCTTTTAAAATACATTTTAAATCCATACAAATCTCTATAAAATCTACAAAAGTAAGTTCATGTAAATACACTAGAGTACAAATATGTGTGATAAAAAATCAACGCATATTACAAACATGTGAAATTGTTTTTGAGATAGAAATACAATCTTGAAATATAAACTATATTAAAAATTATTTATTCAAAAACTAAACTTTAAATGAAAAATCAAGTTTTTTTTCAAAACTTTATAAATATAAAAATATTTGTTTGAGAAACTTTTTTTGTTAAATATCTTCTCATAAATACAAAGCATATTTTAATTGAATCGAAACAAGTTAACCGAAATACATAAACTATTTTCTTAAAAACTAATATTTAACTTTTGTGTGTGTGAGAGAGCTTGAATAGTCATGTCTATTCTAAACTTTACACAATTTTTAGACATTCTTACAAACTAAAGTTTTCATCTTGATATGATCTTCATCTTCACTTGACTATATCAAAACTTGATTCCTTGAGTTAGACTCTTTCTTGAATACTTGATGTGATCTTTATGCTTGAGCTCTTAAATTAACAAATATTAGCTTGAAGAAGCTAAACACCAACTAAAATCTTGATTAAAATCTGAAACTTAAATAATACAAGATTATTAGTACTATAATTACATGAGTTAATTATTATCAAAACTAGAGTGATAGGCCTTTGGGCCAACAGAGCTACCTATCATTTATGTCCCAATAGGGACTGATTTTTAGCTTTGAGAATCCAGATGGTTATTCTGTTATCATGGGTGATGATCGTCCATGTAACATGGAAAGGATATATACGGTTCTTATCAAGATATTTGATGGGATGGTGCGAAACTGAAAGAAGTGAGGTAGTACCTCTATTGAAAAGAAATATTATCTCTGTTAGTGCCTTAGAAGCATTAGGTCTTGAGGTATATGTTAGAGATGGTGTTCTCAATATGACTAGAGGCTCAATGGTTGTTTTGAAAGGTGTTCGACGCAATAACCTATACCACTAGAAGGGTAGTATGGTTACAAGACAAGTGGCGACTTCTATCAATTTAGATGATGATTGTACCCACCTATGACACATGAGGCTTGGACATGCAAGTGAAAAATCTTTGCAAGATCTAGCAAAGCAAGATTTGTTGCAAGGTGGCAAGACCTACAAGGTGGAATTTCATAAACATTGTGTCATCAGTGAGAAGATCAAGGTAAAATTTAACATTGCGACACATTGCATTGAGGGAATACTTGACTATGCTCACACATATATTTAGGGACCTACCAAGATAGTATCTATTGTAGATAACTACTACTTTGTCTTTCATAGATTGTTACTCTAGGTGATATTGGGTATATACCATGAAATACAAAGGGAAAGTCTTGAAATTGTTTGTGCAATGGAAAAGGAATATGGAGAAGAATACGGGAAGAAAGATCAAAGTACTCCGATCAGACAATGGTAGAGAGTACACCAGCAATCTTTTCCTACATCTATGTCGTGATGAGGGCATAAAAAGACACTTCACAGTAAGAGAAACACGCAACAAAACAGGGTTGCCAAAAGGATGAACAGAACCTTTATGAAGAATGTTCGTTGCATGTTATCCAACGCTGGATAATCAAATCCTTTTGGGCTGAGGCATTGGCGTATGCTTCCAATCTCGTTAACATGCTGCCTTCATCTGCGATAGGAGGTAAAACTCCTTCAAAGTTTGGTCAAAAAAGTTGCTCAAGATTATAACTCACTTCGGGTATTCAATTGTCTGGCCTATCATCATGTCAAGAAAGACAAGTTGGGCTCGAGAGCGAGAAAAGGAGTGTTTTTTGAATTCAAGAAAGGTGTAAAAGACTACAAAATTTGAGATCCAAAGGAAGGAAGTTCATCTTAAATAGGGATGTCACGTTTGATGAGGCTTCAATGGTGAAGCTCATCTTGAGCAAGCACATTTAATGAGGCTTTAATGGTAAAGCCTACGGACTCTCAACAGGTAGAGAGTGAGAAGACCAGCAAGATACCGTAGCAGGTGGAGAGTGATGCTACTCCACCACCTCCAAGATAGAACATTATCATTTGATATCACACCTTTAGTGACACAGGGTGGTGATCATGTAGCCAATCATGATGTTGAGGATGATAAGGATTACGGACAGGCTATGGATGATGTTCAAGAATCAATTGCAGTTAGAAGAGTTGGGAGAAATCCGCGCAAGCCCAGTTGGCTCACTACTAACATGATAGTGGCATGTACTCTCCCAGTAGTTGAGGAGGCGACCCCATCTACATATAGGAAAACTGAAATCAATTCATAAGTTCAAGATGTAGAAGGATGCCATGATGGAAGAGCTGAATTTTCTACACAAGAACGATACTTGGGAACCGTCAGAATTGACCAAGGAAAAGAGATCGATCGGTTGTAAGTGGGTATTTACGAAGAAACAAAGATCTCTAGATGCTGATATTGTACACTACAAGTTCAGGTTGGTAGCTAAAGATTACGCGCAATAAGAAGACATTGACTACAATGAGGTATTCTCACTCGATGTGAAGCACTCGTCTATTGAATTTTATTGGCACTAGTGGGACAATACGAGGTAGAGCTTGATTAGCTCGACGTGAAGACCACTTTTCTTCATGGCGATCTTCAAGAGGAGAACTATATGTCTCAGCCGATAGGGTTCAAGATTGCAAAAAAGAAAAATATGGTATATAAGTTGAAAAAATCACTTTATGGATTACAGAATTCACCAAGGCAGTGGTATAAGCGTACTAACAGCTTCATAAAAGGTAGAGATATACATGAAGCTATTATCACCCATATGTGTATTACAATAAGCTATCGGGTAGAGAGTACATCTATCTACTGTTGTATGTGGACGATATGCTCATCGGTTCTAAGAAAATATGTGCAATTGACAAACTGAAGGACTTGTCTTCTGAATTGGAGATGAAGGATTTAGGTGAAGTGAAGAAGGTGTTAGTTATGGAGGTTGAGCGAGACTGGAAACGTGGCAAGGTTAACTTGACGCAAAAGGGGTACTTGAAGAAGGTACTTCAGAAATTTAATATCAACGGTGATACGACTTTGTAAGTACACTATTGGTCCCTCATTTCAAGTTAAAGGCTACTATGTCTCCTACTATTATTGAAGAGTGTTAGTGCATGACTCACGTACCCTATGCTAGAGCGTTTGGTAGTTTAATGTATGTAATAGTACATACAAGGCCCGATTTGTCATAAGCTATCTCAATGGTTAGCAGATACATGCACGATCCCATAGGGGTCATTGGGAGGCAGTAAAGTGGATTCTACGGTACAACAAGGGTACCATAGATGTTGGTTTAGTGTTCAAGAAAGATTCTATAGGTAAGCAGGAGTGTATCGGATACGTTGATTTTGATTAAGCAGGAAACCTCAACAAATGCCAGTCCACAATGGGATATGTGTTTACATTGGCCCAAGCACCAGTGCGTTGGCGCCTCTATTCTATAATCTACTATCACATTGTCCACTACGGAGGCCGAGTATATGGCCATGACGGAGGTTACGAAAGAGACAATTTGGTTTCAAGGGTTGCTTGACGACTTGGGAATTTATCAAGATCATTGAAGATCAATTGTGATAGCATGAGTACTATCTATTTGAAAAAAATCAGATGTATCATGTTGGCCCAAAGGCCCATCACTCTAGTTTTGATGATGATCAACTTATGTAGTTATAGTACTAATGATCTTGTATTTAATTAGTGTCAGATTCATGATCAAGATCTTAATTGGTGTTTAGCTTCAACAAAGGATTTAAAGTCAAGTTTTGGAGCTAGCACGGTTTGATTCAAGAGCTTGTGCATCGAGACCACATCAAATACTCAAGAGGAGTCTAGCTCTTTTGATCGAGTTTGGACCAAGTTAAGAAGATGAGAAGACTTCAAGTGAAGACTTCAAGATCAAGACTTGTGCCTAGGTTTGTTTTTATAAGATTTTACTTTTAGATTAAAATTTAAAGGATATTAGAGTTGGTGGATTGCTCAAGTATATCTTACACACACACACTCTTGATTTAGATAAGTTTTTCATAAAAGAATTTTTATTTTGAAAAAATACAAAAGAGCTTTCTTTTAGAAAAATATCGGTTTGATTTTTGGAATTCAAAGTATATATGTTTTAATCAAAATTGTTTTAGTGCTTAATGTCAAAAATATAAATATTTCACCATGTATGTGTAGTGGATCATATCCATACACTCTATGCTTTAAAGGAGTTTAAAATATCTTGTTTTTGTATTTGGAGAAGTTTTGGAAAAATCAATTTTGAAAAAAATACAGTTTTCGTTTTTAACTAAAATTTCTAAGTTACAAAAATAGTTTAAATTGTTTGTAACATGTCTTAATTTTGCTCAAACATGTTTGATTATCAAAGTATAATATTGAAACTATTTTTGTAGATTTTTAGTGATTTTATGGGATTTTATTTGTGTCAAAATACCAACATTTTTAATCCCTTAACTGTCCTGACCTGGCTTCTGTCGGTCGATCGGACTGGTCAACTGAGCTTGAAGTCGGTCGACCGACGTGCACAGAATGTGCACGCCAAGTCAGCTAGAGGGCCGGTCGACTGACCCGGTCGACCGCAGAGAGCTTCTGCTCTCTGGAAAGCCCCGGTCGACCGGGCCGGTCGACCGGGGCGGTCGACTGGCAGAGAACTCTGTTCTCTGTTCTAGGCAGCGGTAATTTTGACCGTTGGCGGTCGACCGTCAGCCGCCAGGCTGAAAAGTGCCCCAACGGCTAGTTTTCTCTAGCCTATAAATATGGGGGTTTTGGGACTGTTTTATCTAAGATTTTTCAAGTGGTTTTGCACCAATTTTTCCTACTCTATTAAGAGGTTTTTCTCCACTTATTTGAGTGCTAATATTTCCAATTAAAAGGGAAGTTTATGAAGAGTGTGTTAAAGTGATTTTCTTGAGTTTTTCTTCACCATTTCAATCCTTATTTTTCTCACAAACACTTGAACTATCCATTTATATATTCATCCTATAGGTTATTGTGAGAGTGTTTATTGGTGATTAAAGTGTTTAGATCACCAAGAGTTATTTCTTGTACTTTGAGGAGGAGGACGCGTTTGTTCGCGGTGTTTCGAGTTCGCGTGTGAACTCGGTGTTTGAGGTGTGGCCTCGGCGAGCTAGTGGGCTTGTGGTGTGTTCTTGCGGGAACAAGAGAGGGACTAGAGAGTCCAAAGTGCTTGTAGGTGTTGCGGCACCAAGTGATCCGGTAGGATCGATTTTAGTGGAAATCCTTCATAGTGTTGAAGGCGGGGACGTAGAGCAAGTGTGCTCGAACCTCGAAATAAATCTCCCGTGTTTGCGATTGCTCTCTCTCTCTCTATCTCTTTGTCTTTATATCTTGCATGCTTATATTGCTTTCATCTTTATATGCTTGATATACATTGTGTGCTTTATTGTTATATGCTTGGGGTTTGTTTGCTAACACTCGTATTTAACCAAGAGAGCCAACCCGGCACCTCAACTCTTATTTAGAGGAATCATGAGGAGTTAGTCTAGAGCCCTTCACGGGGAATCCGGCTATACTCTTATGTTATATGTGGTATTTAGTTTAAGAAGTTTTAGTTTAGTGTAATAAGTTTTTAATTCTGCAATAATTGACCATTAGATTAGCCATCACCTATTCACCCCCCTCTAGGTGATTACAAGTGGTATCAGAGCCAAGTGCTCTTGTTTTGGGTCTAACAACCTAGAGTTAAAGATCCTCATTTTTTTTGGCTAATCACAATATTTGTACACACACCGTGGATTTTATGTCACCTCTCACCTTTGACATTCTTAACATCCAAACTTGGAAAGTTAAGATGTCTTTGTACCTCAAAGGCCTAGGTATTCATGTTTATCTTGCTACAATTAAAGATTCATATGTTAATAATAGCAAGTATATTGAGGCTAACACAAAAGCCATTCATGCTTTGAAAAGTACCCTAAACAATGATTATTTATATAGGGTTGCTAACATTGACTCGGCTTTTATAGTTTGGAACACCATCATCACCCTAGGCAAAAATGAACAATATTATGCGGGGAGCGACTCGGATGTTGAAAGTGACGCTTCCAACATGTGCTACATGGTTCAAGGGGATAACCCCCTTGAGGTAACTACCGAATCCGAGGTAGAAGAGGATGTTGATTTGTCCTATAATGAACTTGCATCCTTTTGTCAACAACTTCTAGAAAAATATGACATGCTTAAAAAGGATAACAAGAACTTGAAAAAGAAATTTGATTGCATGTTAAAAGAAAATGATTCTTTTAAATAAAGTTGCATGCATTGAAAAAGATAATAAAATGTTGAGAAATGAAAATGCTTCCTTGATTTCTAAATTAAATGATCTTTGTGAAGGAAACAATACTTTAAAAAATAAAATTGTTTTGGTGGAAAAACAAAAGGAAGTTGCTTTGCAAGAATACAACTCTTTAAAAAGAAAAATGGTTGAAAAGGAAAAAAGCAAATGTTTCTAAAAGGAAAAAGATTGTTGATCATGCTTTACACGCTAATATTGATAAAAATGAAATTAAACTTTTGAAAAATAAAATTGATAGTTTAAGCTCAACTTTGAGCAAATGTGCTTTTAACTACTCTCGATTGGAGTCTTTGTTTTCAAAGAAACAAACTTCACATATTCATGCACATCACCCACATCATGCATATGCACACTTTGCACGCCATGACCACACTCATACACATATGCTGTTGGCCCAAGGTTACAATCACCCGTTTTAGTGTATTTTGATGATTACAAAACATATGTAGTTATTTGTACTAATCATGTTTGTTGTTTTAGTGTGTTTTAGGGTTCTAATATTTCATGAAGTGTTCTTCCCTAAAGGAAGGTTGATTTGGCTAAAGTCGATTCAAATTGGGTTCAAGACCTAGATTCTCAAGATCACATATGAAGCCTACTTGAAGACTTTGAAGTCATCTAGAACCTATGTAAGAATTAGTTTTGTTAAAGTTTGAGATAGTGGTAGATTGGCTTTAGTACACACTTAATACGTTTTTAGTTTTGGTATTTGTTTTTAAGTTCATGCTTTGATTTTTATACATGATTCAAATCCTTACAAATTTTATATCTTGTTTACACCATGTATATCTATCTTTACAGCATGATACTTAGCTACATATACCTACAAAATTATTTTCAAAAATTTCCAAGTCCAAATTTTTCCTTCAATTTTTTCTGTTTCAGGCCGGGACGGTCGACCGGATCCTGTGTCCAGGACGTGCACGCTTGTGCACGTCTGTCGGTCGGCCGACCGGTCGACCGACCGAAAATAGTCTGCTCTCTATTTTTTTGTCGGTCGGCCGACCGGTCCACCGCCTATACAAAACTGTGTTTTGCTTTTTAGAACGGTCGATCGACCGGTCAACCCGAGCCCAACGGCTATATGCCAGCAGGGCTGACGGTCGACCGGGCCGGTCGACCGCCAAGCCTGCCAGCTGCCAACGACTCTTTCCTTTTTGGTTAAACTCTGAAATCTGTTTTTTACCCTGTTTTATGGCAGGGTTTCTCTGAGTTTTTGGGTTTATTTTCTGATCAAATAAGCTTAATTTAAATGCGTTTTAATTCCTTCTTCTCCATATAAATAGAAGAGATAGGTCTCTTACAAAATGACCAAGAAAAGAACCTAGTTTTCAAGTTTTCAAAAGAAAAAAAGATTCAAAAGCTCTCTATTTTCTAGATCATTCTTGGCTTAGTTTTTCAGTTGTTTTAGCAAGCTATTTTCAATTACAACTGAGTTTAGTTTTCTCACTACACTTCTAGAGCCAAAATTCCATCCTCATTCTATAAGGAGTTGTAAAAGAGAAGTGTTGTAAAGAGTTTGTGATCTTTGTTGTGATCACTTGGTTACTTGTTCCTTTTGTTACTCTTGTGGAGATACCTCTTTGGAAGAGGCTTGTAAGTGGTGGAGTTCGGTACTCCGGTCTTCGGTAAGACCTTGTAAAGTCCTCGGTGGATAGTGGAAACCCTTCACGGCGGTGAAGGTGGGGAGTAGAGCGGTGACTCGAACCTCGAAACAAGTACTTGTGTTTGCGATTGGCTTTTTGCTCTTGATCTCTATTTCGCTTAATTTCAATTTCTCTCCAATGCTCTTCATTTTTAGTTTGTGATATTGCATCTATTACTTGTGATATATCTTGTGTGCACATCACCATTGCATATTATTCATTTCTTGATATATTGTCAATCAAAAACTCATACAACAAGATTGCAATACGCATCTCTAACTCTTATCTAGAGGAATCATGAGGAAGGAGTTCAGAGCCCTTCACCGGGTATCCAGATCTTAGTCTTGTTTTGAGTGATCGTTGCATCATTCATTCATAATTGTTTAAAAAGATTGTTAGATTAGCAATTACACCTATTCACCCCCCTCCCTCTAGGTGTTTTTCATATGCATCCTAGAGTGTACAATTGTACACATTGTGGCCCCAAAGGCCATTTAGCAAAGTTTTATTTTGATAAGATACATCATGTTTAGTTTGCTAAGAAAAATGTTTGGGTTCCATTTGATGCTAACCCCCGTGGACCCAAGAGAAAATGGGTACCAAAATTCCCACCTTGTGTTTTTGATGTAGGTGCGGGCTCTCACAAAACGTGAGAGGGATGGTGTCTTGATGGTGGATGCACATGGACATGATGGACACATATTTGCTTCACCGCTATCAAGGATGTTTGGTGGGATGACCACCATGTTTTGGGGCTTTGGAGTATAGTTCTTTGGTTTGGTAACTATCTCTAAATTCCTAATTTATTTACATGTCGTTTCATATATGATATTTTTAGCATGTTCATGTTTTTAGGCTTCATGTGGTAAATACTTGTTTAAATATAGTTTTTCTCAAAACTTGGATATATACTTGTACAAGTAGTAAGTAACAAATTGATTCATATATGTTTGCACTTCATTGTTCATTTGTACTCACTATATGCACATGTATAGCCTACTTTTAATTATTCTCTCATTTACACTTGTCTTGCCTAATTTTCATGGTTTACTTCATGTATATGTATTTTTTTTATTCAAATCTAATAAATATACAGGTATACCCCTTGAGTCATTTGTCTTCATGCAATTTACATTATGGACTCTTTTTATGTTTGGGATATGTATGCATATTGCTAGGATTGGATAAATCATACATATACCTAGAAGTTTATTTTTTATGAAAATAAATTTCATGTTTTTCATGTTTTGATAAAAATAATATTTATGCTTGTTTTGAGCTTCATTGATTATCTTCATGGAAAATGCTAATTATATGATTTTTGTGCAGTCACACTTTATTTTGTTTATTCATGACTTTGTTTCATGATTATTTTTGAGCCTTATAGATTTTGAGTGTTACTCCTTGTGTATTTAGTATGTTTCATGATATACATATATATTTGGTTTCATATTTTTGAAGGATCTTTAATTAGTTTTTCAATATTACTTTAAACTAGTTATTATTCTTCATTTGGTAGTATTTTTTACTATAAAAATATTTTCAAACACTTATTTTTTTGAAAACCCCTTCCAACACCGTAATGGGTGGTCGGATGGGCGAGTATGCCTTGCAAACCTTATTGAAAATCTTTTACCTTGTGCATAAAAGGGTGGTAGGTTATGAGTTATATACTTGATCTCAATTGATATTTCTTTTGTATTTACTCATATTTTGTTTCCTATATATGTATGCTTCATTTCAAATAATATCAATTTCTATTGGTATTTTCATTTTCATACATATATATGATTTATTTGTGCTTGATTTAAAATAGGTTTACATGTTTAAAGCACAAAATTTGTTTATGCTAAGGTTAATTCAAATCTTATTTTTCAATTGATTTCTCAATTGATATTTTAAAAAGCTTATACATTATTTTTAAAATTGGTACTTTTATTGATATCAAAAATGTGAAATAATCTTCAACATTTTCAATTGGTATCAATATGATTCTATTTTGATCAAAATTCAAAATTTGTAATGTTTATTTATAATTGGTATCTTAAAATTTGATTGTTTACAAGTGGTACCTTTAAAAATTTTTGTTTATATGATATCTTAAAATTTGATTTACTAAGATATCTCAAAATTTGTTTTATTGAGAAAAATTCAAAATTTTGTTTTAATATAAAATTTTAAAAATTAAAAAATGGTTTGATTTGTATTGCCTATATGCAAGGGGAGCTTAACATCTCTTCTACATATAGATTCATGTTGAGTGTATCTTATATTGAGGAGCTTGACAACTCTTCTTTATGTGGTACACGTGTGTAGGGGGAGCTTCACATCTTCTTTTATGCATTACATATTATGTGTTATGTGAATTAGGGCTTGTCATCCCTCTTTCATGTAATGTATATATGTAGGGAAGCTGACTTAGCGTCTTCCTCTTCATGAATGTATATCGCATATATCTCTTTATTGGTTGATTTGATTTCACCTCTTTGTTGATTTTTGTTTTTGACACAAAGGGGGAGAACTTTATTTTCTTTTTACTTTAACCCCTTTGTTGATGATTGACAAAAATGGGGAGAAGTATTTGGTATATATGTATGTTTTCCTTACTTTATTCATAAAGGGAAGGATTTATGTTTATGCATATATGTTTTGTTTTGCAGATAGGAGAAAAAGAATTTGATGAGTTTTATGCTTGATTGGCATGTTTATCTCCTTGTATTTGCATACATGTTTATGAGCTTTCATTGCATATTTATTTGTTTCTTGTTATGCATGAGTTAAGGGGGAGCTTCTTTGAATCTTTACTTTAATCCATGCATATATAACTCCATGAGTTTTGTCATCATCAAAAAGAGGGAGATTGTTGGCCCAAAGGCCCATCACTCTACTTTTGATGATGATCAACTCATGTAGTTATAGTACTAATGATCTTGTGTTTAATTAGTGTCAGATTCATGATCAAGTTCTTGGTGTTTAGCTTCAACAAAGGATTTAAAGTCAAGTTTTGGAGCTAGCACGGTTTAATTCAAGAGCTTGTACATCAAGACCACATCAAGTACTCAAGAGGAGTCTAACTCTTTGGATCGAGTTTGGATCAAGTCAAGAAGATGAGAAGATTTCAAGTGAAGACTTCAAGATCAAGACTTGTGTCTAGGTTTGTTTTTATAAGATTTTATTTTTAGATTAAAATGTAAAGGATAGAATAGTTGGTGGATTGCTCAAGTATATCTTATACACACACACACAAACACTCTTGATTTAGATAAGTTTTTCGTAAAAGAATTTTTATTTTGGAAAAAATACAAAAGAGATTTCTTTTAGAAAAATACCGGTTTGATTTTTAGAATTCAAAGTATATATGTTTTAACCAAAACAGTTTTAGTGCTTAATGTCAAAAACATAGATATTTCACCATGTATGTGTAGTGGATTATATCCATACATTCTATGCTTTAAAAGAGTTTAAAATATCTTGTTTTTGTATTTGGAGAAGTTTTGAAAAAATAACTTTTGGAAAAACAAATTTTGGAAAAATACAGTTTTCGTTTTTAACCAAAATTTTTAAGTTACAAAAATAGTTCAAATTGTTTGTAACATATCTTGATTTTTCTCATACATATTTGATTATCAAAAGTATAATATTGAAACTATTTTTGTAGATTTTTGGTGATTTTATGGGATTTTACTTGTGTCAAAATACCAACATTTTTAATCCTTTAACTGTCCTGACCTGGCTTCTGTCGGTCGACCGGACCGGTCAACCGAGCTTGAAGTCGGTCGACCAAGTTGGTCGATCGACGTGCACAAAATGTGCACGCCAAATCTGCTGGAGGGCCAGTCGGCCGACCCGGTCGACCGCAGAGAGCTTCTGCTATCTGAAAAGCCCCGGTCGATCGGGCCGGTCGACCGGCAGAGAACTCTGTTCTCTGTTCCAGGCAGTGGTCGACTGGGCCGGTCGACCGAGGCTCCAACGGTCAGAATTCTGACCGTTGGCGGTCGACCGTCAGCCGCCAGGGCTGAAAAATGCCCAAACGGCTAGTTTTCTCAAGCCTATAAATATGGGGGTTTTGGGGCTATTTTATCTAAGATTTTTCAAGTGGTTTTGCACCAGTTTTTCCTACTCTATTAAGAGGTTTTTCTCCACTTGTTTGAGTACTAATATTTCCAATTAAAAGGGGAGTTTATGAAGAGTGTGTTAAAGTGATTTTCTTCAGTTTTCTTCCACCATTTCAATCCTTATTTTTCTCACAAAAACTTGAGCTATCCATTGATATATTGTAACGCCCCGAACCCAAGGGTACGGAGACGTTATGGCGACGTACATACACAGGGCGGAAAACCCTCACGTACGTACGCTAAGCCTCAGTACAATAAATAACCTCCATAATTACCTAGGGTCCAGCATGAGATAAGTACAAGAATACCTGCAGGAAGAGGTCGGTAATCATAACAGATATGAAAAATAGGGACAAATAGGATAACAGAAATAAAGCACCAAGATACCTAGAAATAAGCCCGGTGAGGAAACTCTGATGTGACTCCAAGGCACTCTCGGTACACGGATCTCCAATCTGGGCACGCAAACCCAGGGTCGTCAGAAAGCGACCTAGTGAGTGGTAAGATGAAGGAGGCAATATTATATAATAGTAATACAAGCACGATACTAATATATAATACATGATGTTGTACTAGTGATACCATATAATAGACATCTCATATGCAGAAAAAAGATATAAACATGTCAGATTTAATACCTGTACTACCTAGCATGTTATTATCGGGTCATGTCTATAGTCGTATCCAGTTTATATAATAAATACTGTTGTCCAGCGAAACATGCTAGTGGTGATGTGATAGCAGTGAACATGCAGCTGGGCATATGCTAACTAACCAGTATACGATGTGGTGCATAGACAGTAATGATGTATGCAAGGTATACAGAAAATAGAATATGTGAATATATGCATGAATAGTATGCCACTACAGAAAGTGTAACAAGACATGTAACATAATATTGAATAAATGATCAGGTACAACAATAAGTACAACTATACAATAGTAAACATGTATCAGGCAAGGAACAGTAACAAGTAGTAAACATGTATCAGGCAAGTCATGTCAGAGTCATGTTATTTATACAATAGTAGACATCAGTACCACCTGATATTTTAATCAATCTCTTCCAGTGTCCCATACCACTGGCAGTTCATATTGGAGCCCGCAATCTAGTCGAACCCTATCCGGACATGGCCTACGGGTACCATAATCCAAACGAGAGAGTGACCAAATAACAAGTGTTCCTGATGTCACTATTGTTAGGTTATCATGTACTGGGTCTGAATAGTCAGTGCACTGAGGACGCCTCCATCATGCCGACACCCCGCGATGTGGAATTCTAGAGGTGGCCCCCACAATGTCTGTAGTGTGACACTTTGTTCCGTGTGGCACTTAGTTCCACACACCATGTGTCGGACGCCAGCATGACCGTTCGTATAACGGGAATACCATGTATAACAAGAATACTGAGTCTGGTCAGTAACAATATCAATAACAAGAGCACTGGAGACATCCTCGTCACCCAACACCAGACGGAGGTGAGAATTCTAGAGGTGGCCCCCACGGATTCAAGAGGTGGCCCCCACCACGTATAGGTGTGATGTGGCACTTTCCTCCGTGTGGCACTTAGTTCCACACAAGTTCCGCCGGACGCTGGCTTGACTGTGCTAATAACTGGTATACCAGAAGACAAGTATGAACTACACAATATATCAAGTACTAGAACAGTGCATGGTAGCATGATAACGGGAAAACAGGAAACAGTAGCTGTGAGATACCACGCATCGCATATCAACAGATCATATATCCAGTAACGAGGATAACAATATCAGTAATGGGAACATGTATCCAGTAACGGAAGTAACTATATCAGTAACAGGAAAATAATCATACGACATGAATACAGTAATATGGAACAATAAGACATGTAACATGAATAGGGATCCATATGACAAGAATATAAACACAAGCCATGCATGTATATTGGTGAATATATATGTGTTTCATGAACATGCAACACTAGTGTCTTCATGAACATGCAATACTAGTGTCAAGTGGAACCGTGATGTATAAACATGGCATAACTGAGTACCGAGCAGGCATGTAATGATGAGGAAAATAATATGAAATGTTGGTCTTTCGTGCAGTGGTGCATCTATATGTCGGTGGCATATGAATACGAAATAATAGAGTGACGTGTCATATTATCGGTGCAACATGTACATGCGATAACAGTGTCCCGTGTGACAGGATATGTAAGTTATGGTGTCCCGAGCATATGTTTAGTCTACCAAGTCTCTATGTGACAGATGGACGGGCTACCAAGTCTTTATGCAACAGGTAGACGGAAGTATACAATGCGTTGTATGCAAACAACCGTGTCCGGTTTGATAGAACGTGTTCCTCATCTGATTAACTAACCAATCAGTCCGTTGACTACATCAGGTTTTATTATGCCTTAATTGCAAGGATTACACTAATTATCATGATTTACCGATAATCATGTTTTATTCTTAATTAGGCAACCAATCAAGATATTAATCATAATAAAATATAATTTATAAAAGGAAAACACTCACAAACTAGCCATAGGGTGGTAGCTCTCTTCTCCATGATCGCAACGGATCCAGAATCGCCCGAATCGGAGTCCGAATGCTCCAGATATCGCCCGAATACTAAAAATAATACAAAAGGGTTAATTATGTAATAACTAAAAAGATTCAGGGGCCTATTGGTAATTTTACAGGGGCCTAAAAGTAATTAATAATGTTACAGGGGCTAAAATGCAATTTTTACCTTAATGGGTCAGGTTTGGGTTACACCCAAAACCCGATTCCGTTGGGTTTTCACCCAACAGAGCCAACAGCAGCAGCGTGCGCTGCTGCTGCCGCCGCCCGCGCGCGCCCGCCGCCCGGCGCGGCCACCTGGCCGGCGCCGCTGCCTCGCCGGCGCCGGCACTGCTCCGGCGCCCCAGGCCGGGGCTCCACCGTGAAGAGGGGAGGAGAGGAAAAGGGCGGGGCTGTTGCCTCCACCACCCGCGCCTGGCCGGCGGCCGAAGGGGAGCGCCGGGTTGGGGGAGCTCGGGTGGTCCGCCGCGCCGCCAGGCCTGGCCGGCGAGGGACGCCAGCGGCCTGGCCAGCCATGGGTAGCAGAACAGAACAGAGAGAGTGGGGGAGAGAGAAGAGGAGAGAGAGAGAAATTGGAAGGAGAGAGGGTTTTGAAGAGAGAGAGAGTGTGTGTGGGAGAGTGAGAGAGAGAGATTAGGAGAGAGAGGGAGAGAAGGCGGTGGAGAGAACAGTAAGGCGGTGGGGGAAGATGCTGGAAGAAAGGAGAAGAAAAGAAAGAAGAAGAAAGATAAAAAAAATATTATTTTAATATTATTATCTTGGCCAGAAATTTGACCAGCTCCGAACGATTCCCAAAAATTACAGAAAATAGAGAATAATATTTTGAGACGTAATATGAAAATGGTTTGTAGAAATTCAATCCGGATTGCAAATTAGAAATCCTGGAAGCTGTCGCCGATACGGGCGACACCGGTTTGGCCGGATTTTTGATAAATTCAGAAAAATCCCCAAAAATACCCGAACGTAGATAACACGATTCTAAGACACACAGTGAATGCGGATTCTAAAAATTCTACTCCATTTGTGAAATAAAAATCGGAAGGCCGGTTATCGGTATCGGTCGATACCGACTACGGAGATTTTCCAAAATAATCCAGAAAATCCTGAAAAATCTAAAATATTAGAAAATGATTTGTAAAACTGAAATCGGCTCAATCGGACAACCACGAAGGTCAAATCAATTTTGTACGTCGTATCGCGTACCGATACGGTGATACGTACACTGGGGAGCAGGGGGTAACATTTCTCCCTACCTTACAAAAATTGCATCCTCGCAATTTCCATTCAGGTGTGAGAACAACATTTCCAACCCCCAAGCTGAAAGGTTACGGGTCCACGACACTTCCACTACGCACTCTGCTATCTAGAAGGAACCCGGGACGGAGAAGTATTGTAGTGAACGAATACTAACGAATTGAAAGCAATAAGATGCAAGGAAAACGAGAAGGAAATCGGATATTCTGGTTGACAACTGGAAGGAAGGAATACAAACGAGTCAAGAAATGAATTGTCAAGGTCATGGTATTCTTGTACTCGTTGCTGGAATCCCCAAATTCAGATACAGATCAATGAATCTGAATCTGATTGTACTGTTGGTAAGAGCTCGAGGACTGACCCAGGTGGTTACTCACACCAGGTGTGAACCAAAGCTCTGATACCACTTTGTAACGCCCCGAACCCAAGGATACGGAGACGTTATGGCGACTTACATACGCAGGGCAGAAAACCCTCACGTACGTACGCTAAGCCTCAGTACAATAAATAACCTCCATAATTACCTGGGGTCCAGCATGAGATAAGTACAAGAATACCTGCATGAAGAGGTCAGTGATCATAACAGATATGAAAAATAGGGACAAATAGGATAACAGAAATAAAGCACCAAGATACCTAGGAATAAACCCGATGAGGAAACTCCGATGTGACTCCAAGGCACTCTCGGTACGCGGATCTCCAATCTGGGCACGCAAATCCAGGGTCGTTAGAAAGTGACCTAGTGAGTGGTAAAATGAAGGAGGCAATAATATATAATAGTAATACAAGCACGATACTAATATATAATACATGATGTTGTACTAGTGATACCATATAATAGACATCTCATATGCAGTAAAAAGATATAAACATGTCAGATTTAATACCAGTACTACCTAGCATGTTATTATCGGGTCATGTCTATAGTCGTATCCAGTTTATATAATAAATACTGTTGTCCAGTGAAACATGCTAGTGGTGATGTGATAGCAGTGAACATGCAGCTGGGCATATGCTAACTAACCAGTATACGATGTGGTGCATAGACAGTAATGATGTATGCAAGGTATACAGAAAATAGAATATGTGTATATACGCATGAATAGTATGCCACTACAGAAAGTGTAACAAGACATGTAACATAATATTGAATAAATGATCAGGTACAACAATAAGTACAACTATACAATAGTAAACATGTATCAGGCAAGGAACAGTAACAAGTAGTAAACATGTATCAGGCAAGTCATGTCAGAGTCATGTTATTTATACAATAGTAGCCATCAGTACCACCTGATATTTTAATCAATCTCTTCTAGTGTCCCATGTTGGCCCAAAGGCCTATCACTCTAGTTTTGATGATGATCAACTCATGAAGTTATATTTACTAATGATCTTGTGTTTAATTAGTGACAGATTCATTATCAAGATCTTAGTAGGTGTGGAGCTTCAACAAAGGATTTAAAGTCAAGTTGGAAGCTAGCACCGGTTGATTCACGAGCCTATGCATCAAGACCACATCTAGAGATGAGCTCGGTGGATTGCATTTGGACCAAGTCAAGAAGATGAGAAGCCTTCAAGTGAAGACTTCAAGAAGATGAAGACTTGGGTCTAGGTATAAGATTTGTGTTTTTGTTTTAGTTAAAAATGTAAAGGATAGATAGTTGGTGGATTGCTCAAGTCTATATCACACACACACTCTTGATAGAACTCTTGATAGAATTGCTTTCATAAAAGAATTTCAGTTTTAGAAAAGACTATTTTTTATTATTATGACAAAATACTATCTTGGATTTTGGTATTTCATAGTTCATATCTTTAAACCAAAATCATGATTAGAGCTTTATGTCAAAAACATAGATATTACTTTATGATTGTGTAGTGGGTCATATCCATACACACCATGCTTTAAATGAACTTAAATATCTTGTTTTTGTATTTTGTGAAGTTATGGAAAAACAAGTTTTAGAAACACATGTTTTTAGAAAAAGACATTTTGATTAAAACTATTTTGTGGATTTACTGAGAATTTATGGGATTTTTATTGAGTGAAAAGACCTTTTTTTCAAATCCCTTAACTGCGCAGACCTGGAACTGGCTGACAGGCCTTTCCGGTCGACCGAGCGGTCGACCGCACCATGGCCGGTCGATCTCACGGTCGACCGACGTGCATAGACTTGTGCATGTCTGGCAGCACAGTGGTACGGTCGACCGGACGGTCGACCGCTCCAGAGAGTTCTGCTCTCTGGAAATCTTCAGCCGACCGGACCGGTCGACCGACAGAGAGTCTGCTCTCTGTTCCAGTGGCGCGGTCGACCGGGCGGTCGACCGATGGCTTCAACGGTCAGAAATATGACCGTTGGCCGGTCGACCGGGTGGTCGACCGACAGTTCTGACAGATCCCAACGGCTAGTTTTCTGGCAGCCTATAAATTGGGGTTTTGTCATTGTTTTCACACAAGATTTTGGAGACTTCTTGAGCCTGTTTTTCTGATACTTTTAGAAGAGTTTTCTCCACAAAATAGAGAGCAAATACTTCCCATCTAAAAGGGAGTTTTTATTAAGAGTGTGTAAAAGTGATCTTTTGAGTTTTTCACCATAGTTCTTTCCTTGCTTTTCTCACACCACACTTGAGCTATCCATTGCTATATATTCCTATAGGTGTGTTGTAGTGAGAGTATCTTTAGGTGATCAAAGTATTGTGATCACCAAAGATCATTTCTTTGTTCTTTGAGGATACGGGCGAGTGTGCTCGTTGGTGGTTGAGTTCGGTTGTGAACTCTTTGGTTTGAGGTGCGGCCTCGGCAAGCTAGAGTGCTTGCGTGTGTACGGGACTTGGGAGTCCGAGGGCTTGTAGGTGTTGCGGCACCGAGGAGAGATCCATTGGGATCTTGCATAGTGGAAAACCTTCGTGTGTCGAAGGCGGGGATGTAGAGCAAGTGTGCTCGAACCTCGAAACAAACCCTTTGTGTTTGCGATTGCTTACTCTATCTCTCTCTCTCTTTGTCTCATTTATATTTTGCATTTAATAATTGTCTTTATCATTTACTTGCTAGATATATTTCCCTTGTGCTTAAAATTGATATACTTGCTTGGGATTGCTTGTTAACACTAGTATTCAACCAAGAGAGCCAACGCGGCACCTCAACCCATTCAAGGGGAATCTATAGGAGCTTGTCCAGAGCCCTGCAAAGGGAATTCGGCAACACTCTTGTGTTATACATAAGTGTTTAATTAAAAGAAGTTTAATTTGGTCATCTTAGTTTTTAATTCCGCATCATTTGTTCATTAAGTGACCATTAGATTAGCCAACACCTATTCACCCCCCCTCTAGGTGTTATTTCATCCCATACCACTGGCAGTTCATACTGGAGCCCGCACTCCAGTCGAACCCTATCCGGACATGGCCTACGGGTACCATAATCCAAACGAGATAGTGATCAAATAACAAGTGTTCCTGATGTCACTATTGTTAGGTTATCATGCACTGGGTCTGAATAGTCAGTGCACTGAGGATGCCTCCATCATGCCGATACCCCGCGATGTGGGATTCTAGAGGTGGCCCCCACGGATTCAAGAGGTGGCCCCCACCATGTCTGTAGTGTGACACTTTATTCCGTGTGGCACTTAGTTCCACACACCATGTGCCGGACGCCAGCATGACAGTGCGTATAATGGGAATACCATGTATAACAAGAATACTGAGTCTGGTCAGTAACAATATCAATAACAAGAGCACTGGAGACATCCTTGTCACCCAACACCAGATGGAGGTGAGGATTCTAGAGGTGGCCCCCACCACGTATAGGTGTGATGTGGCACTTTGCTCCGTGTGGCACTTAGTTCCACACAAGTTCCGCCGGACGCTGGCGTGACTGTGCTAATAACTGGTATACCAGAAGATAAGTATGAACTACATAATATATCAAGTACTAGAACAGTACATGGCAGCATGATAACGGGAAAACAGGAAACAGTAGCTGTGAGATGCCACGCATCGCATATCAACAGATCATATATCCAGTAACGAGGATAACAATATCAGTAACGGGAACATGTATCCAGTAACGGAAGTGACTATATCAGTAACAGGAAAACAATCATACGACATGAATACAGTAATATGGAACAATACGACATGTAACATGAATAGGGATCCATATGACAAGAATATAAACACAAGCCATGCATGTATACTGGTGAATATATATGTGTTTCATGAACATGAAATACTAGTTTCTTCATGAACATGCAATACTAGTGTCAAGTGGAACCGTGATGTGTAAACATGGCATAACTGAGTACCGAGCAGGCATGTAATGATGAGGAAAATAATATGAAATGTTGGTCTTTCGTGCAGTGGTGCATCTATATGTCGGTGGCATATGAATACGAAATAATAGAGTGACGTGTCATAGTATCGGTGCAACATGTACATGCGATAACAGTGTCCCGTGTGACAGGATATGTAAGTCATGGTGTCCCGAGCATATGTTTAGTCTACCAAGTCTCTATGTGACAGATGGACGGGCTACCAAGTCTTTATGCAACAGATAGACGGAAGTATACAATGCGTTGTATGCAAACAACCGTGTCCGGTGTGATAGAACGTGTTCCTTATCTCATTAACTAACCAATCAGTCTGTGGACTACATCGGGTTTTATTATGCCTTAATTGCAAGGATTACACTAATTATCATTATTTACCGATAATCATGTTTTATTTTTAATTAGGCAACCAATCAAGATATTAATCATAATAAAATATAATTTATAAAAGGAAAACACTCACAAACTAGCCATAGGGTGGTAGCTCTCTTCTCCACGATCGCAACGGATCCAGAATCGCCCGAATCGGAGTCCGAATGCTCCAGATATCGTCCGAATACTAAAAATAATACAAAAGGGTTAATTATGTAATAACTAAAAAGATTCAGGGTGCTATTGGTAATTTTACAGGTGCCTAAAAGTAATTAATAATGTTACAGGGGCTAAAATGCAATTTTTACCTTAACGGGTCGGGTTTGGGTGTAAACGGGTCGGGTTTGGGTTACACCCAAAACCCGAACCCGTTGGATTTTCACCCAACAGAGCCAACAGCAGCAGCAGCGTGCGCTGCTGCTGCCGCCGCCCGCCCGCGCGCGCCCGCCGCCCAGCGCGGCGACCTGGCCGGCGCCGCTGCCCCGCCGGCACCGGCGCTGCTCCGGCGCCCCTGGCCGGGGCTCCACCGCGAAGAGGGGAGGAGAGGAAGAGGGCGTGGGTAGTGCCTCCACCACCCGCGCCTGGCCGGCGGCCGAAGGGGAGCGTCGGGTTGGGGGATCTCGGGTGGTCCGCCGCGCCGCCAGGCCTGGACGGCGAGGGACGCCGGCGGCCTGGCCGGCCATGGGTAGCAGAACAGAACAGAGAGAGTGGGGGAGAGAGAAGAGGAGAGAGAGAGAAATTGGGAGGAGAGAGAGGGTTTTGAAGAGAGGAGGGTTTTGAAGAGAGAGAGTGTGTGGGAGAGTGAGAGAGAGAGATTAGGAGAGAGAGGGAGATTTAAAGAAGAGGGAGAGAAGGCGGTGGAGAGAACAGTAAGGCGGTGGGGAAGATGCTGGAAGAAAGGAGAAGAAAAGAAAGAAGAAGAAAGATAAAAAAAAATATTATTTTAATATTATTATCTTGGCCCGAAATTTGACCAGCTCCAAACGATTCCCGAAAATTACAAAAAATAGAGAATAATATCTTGAGACGTAATATGAAAACGGTTTATAGAAATTCAATCCGAATTGCAAATTAAAAATCCTGGAAGCTGTCGCCGATACGGGCGACACCGGTTTGGCCAGATTTTTGATAAATTCAGAAAAATCCCCAAAAATACTCGAACATAGATAACACGATTCTAAGACACACGGTGAAAGCGGATTCAAAAAATTCTACTCCATTTATGAAATAAAAATCGGAAGGCCGGTTATCGGTATCGGTCGATACCGACTACGGAGATTTTCCAAAATAATCCAGAAAATCCTGAAAAATCTAAAATATTAGAAAATGATTTGTAAAACTGAAATCGGCTCAATCGGACAACCACGGAGGTCAAATCAATTTTGTACGTCTTATCGCGTACCGATACGGTGATACGTACACCGGGGAGCAGGGGGTTACATATATTCATCCTATAGGAGTGTTATTGTGAGAGTGTTTATTGGTGATCAAAGTGTTTAGATAACCAAGAGTTATTTCTTTTTTTTTGGAGAATGTAAATTTTATATATCTAAACTGTGTATACATACAAAAGTCCAAGAAACGTTCTTGGACAACAAAACAGCAAAGGACCTATGCTTCAAAACCTGACAGAAAACTGCCTTCAAAAGACCCCAGAAACCATCTTCCTAATCTATTTTGTAACCTGGAATGGCAGAATTGTGCTGCCCACTTTGGCAGCACAGTTCTGTCAGCCCAACAGTTCAGGCATACCAGAACTGCAGCAATAAGCTGCAGTTCTGGATAGAACTGAGCACAACCCCCCAATTTCCAGAACAGAACTGACCTGCAAACAGCATCAGGCAGTCAGTTCTGGCTGCCAAAGGGTAGCAGCCAGAACCAGTTCTGGCAGCAAAAATGCACAGCCAGAACAGTGTCCATGGCTGTGCATGAATATCAGTATGACAGAAAAAACTGCCCCCAAAACTATACATTGGGCAGTTAAAGTAGATCCTATACAGACAAAACAAGACACCCAAAATACAGTTAAAACTCCTCAGTGACAACCAAAATACAGACAAACAAGACAACCGAAACAAGACTAAGAGCTCTTTCTTTTTTGGAGAATGCATAGTGAGGACAATCCGAGTAGGAGCTATAGTTCCACGCCATACTGTGGACCCAAAGAATATATAGTCCTGCACACATGTAATTTGATCCTGAACACGATCCCTTCCACGTCCAAAGCATGGCCCTCAAAAATCCGGCGATTGCGGGCATTCCAAATGTGATAGACCGTACAAGCCAGGGCAGTGCGCTTAGCCTTAGCGTTGCACCCCGACCCCCTGGACTCCTTCTTGATCCACTTCAGCGCACTGTAAATGGTCGACATTGCCCTAGATATATTCAACCATGCCTTAATGCTAGTCCAGATTGACGAAGAGAAGTCACACTGAAAGAACAAATGTGCCGCAGACTCCCTGTTGCCCACACAAAGTACACAGTGTTCCTCCATCTGAAGAAACGATAGCCTATCCTTAGTTGGCAATCTCCGTCTCGCCGCCAGCCACAACGTGACTGCATGCTTCGGCGTAACCCAAGAATTCCATACCGTCCCAGGCCAAATAAGCTTGGGACCTTTCTTTCGAAAGTAATCATACCCCCTCGAGATAACCATCCTCTCACCCTCGGCCCAAGAGGACAGCCTCACTTTCGCCGCTTCGACAGAGCCTTCTAACCGGATCATGCAATCACGTATGCCAATAAGCCTCTTGATTAAAGGCGAGTCCTCTCTTGTAAAGTTCCAACCCCAAGGCGTGCCATCCCCTCTACCAAGAGTTATTTCTTGTACTTTGAGGAGGCGGACGCGTGTGTTCGCGGTGTTTCGAGTTCGCGTGTGAACTCGGTGTTTGAGGTGCGGCCTCGGCGAGCTAGTGGGCTTGCGGTGTGTTCTTGCGGGAACAAGAGAGGGACTAGAAAGTCCAAAGAGCTTGTAGGTGTTGCGGCACCAACTGATCCGGTGGGATCGATTTTAGTGAAAATCCTTCATAGTGTTGAAGGTCGGGACGTAGAGCAAGTATGCTCGAACCTCGAAACAAATCTCCCGTGTTGGCGATTGCTCTCTCTATCTCTTTGTCTTTATATCTTGCATGCTTATATTGCTTTCATCTTTATATGCTTGATATACATTGTGTGCTTAATTGTTATATGCTTGGGGCTTGTTTGCTAACACTCGTATTTAACCAAGAGAGCCAACGCGGCACCTCAACTCTTATTTAGAGGAATCTTGAGGGGTTAGTCCAGAGCCCTTTACGGGGAATCTGGCTACACTCTTGTGTTATACATGATGTTTAGTTTAAGAATTTTTAGTTTAGTGTAATAAGTTTTTAATTCCGCATTAATTGCCAATTAGATTAGCCATCACCTATTCACCCCCTCTAGGTGATTACATATCATGCAAGGATGAAGCACATTGATGTCAGGTTCCACCTTGTTCGGGAGATTCTTGAGGAGGGTGATATTGAGTTAGAAAAGATTTACACGAAGGGGAACCCCGCCGATATGCTTACCAAGGTTATTCCAAGAGTGAAGTTTGCATACTTTAAGGAGTTACTCCATCTTGAGCTCGATAGAGCTTGTTTAAATGAACTACGGGTGGCTTGATCCCTCAGGGAGGGGGTACATAAGCAACCACATTGGTGCAACCCAATTGAATCGACATGGTGCTATGTTGTGCTCGACTCATATTTGAGAAAACTTCATCGAGGTGGATAATTGTGGAGAGAGGATGTAAAATCTTAATTGCAGAGTTTTTTAACTCATCAGAGAAGATAGCGCAGATTTCAGAATTCAACAGTGTATTGTAGAAGACCAGACGCAACTGAAAACAGTGGGACGGTTGATCAGGGGAAAACCGCGCACAAAAGTGTATGTTTTGAACTTAAGATTTAAAGTGTGTGTGCTTTGACTTTCCCGATACTTCCGTTATAGCATAGAGGATGAGTCCAATCCACAAGGACGGAAGGCGATAGAAGCTTACATGGTATGTTCACATGTACGTTAATGGTTCTTCAATGTTTGAAAGAATGAAAATAAAAGAAAACAAAGAATGAAAAGAGAAGTATGGTGAAAACAAAGAAGTGAGAAACATAGAAAAGAATGTATTTGTGGTTTTTGATATTTCTAAAATAAAGTGAAAAAGAAAGAAAACTTACGGTTATTAACTACTAATGACTCCACCAACACGCTAACCTCTTAGTGATAATTGCCTCACATGTATCATTGGCCATCACTAGTCCTTAGTTCAAGAGGATTACAAAGCATGGCTCATATGTAACTCATCACATCCCAACTCAATAAAACAAGTGCAAGTTACACTTAAACTATCAAAACTAAAAGTTGAAATCACCTAGAGGGGGGGGTGAATAGGTGATGATGCTAATCAATGGAACTAAATGCGGAATTAAAAATCTAAATGCAATACACTCAAGTGTGATCAACAAATGATGCACACACAACCAAGCCAAGCAAATATGAATGAGCAATATATGATGCAAGGCACAAATTAAAGAGAGAGTTAGAGAGAGTCAATCGATCAAACGCAAACACCAAGATATGTTCTCGAGGTTCGAGCACCCAGCTCTACATCCCCGCCATCCCCAGATGGATTCTAACTCCTCTCACTATCACAAAGAAAGTTACAAGGACCACAACCTCCTCTTGAGGCAAAGGCACAAAGCCACACAAAGTAAAGGATTACAACTTAGTGGTATACAACAACAACCACAAAACAAAGCTCTTGCTACTTGGTGGTTTAAAACAACAACCACAAATAATCTCTTTTTCTCTCACACAAAGCCTATAGACAATATAGTAGATTGTAGCTCAAGTGTGGAGAAAACCAAGGGATTTGAAACTAACAACACAAAGAAAAATCTTTGGGAAATAAGTGAAATTAAGATATAGAGATTCAATCCAAAAGCTTTTCCCAAAATCCCTTTTCTTTGGTTTTTCAAACCCTAATCAAAAACACAAAAGATATTTCTCTTTGAATTCAAAAACCAATTTTGATTGCAGCACAAACTCCAGAGAGATATGAAATATTTGCTCAAAAACTTTTGAAGAAAATAAAACTCTTTTGAATTTTCTAGCAATCAATAAACCTCTTCTTAATTCCTTGTGATAATCTCTCCCCAATCACCCCTATTTATAGGAGAGGGATAGGTTAAGAGATAAAATACACTTAAGGTTAATTAAGTAATATTAGATCAGAGATAAAACCCAATTTCAAATTTTAAACACAAAAGACAAAATAAATCAGCATTTAAAAATCTGCCCGTTACTGTTCAAACGGACAGATCGGTCGACTGGCCCGGTCGACCGATAGTTCAAAAATCCGACCGTTATGAACTATCGGTCGACTGATCCAGTCGACTGATCCCTGACTGAGACTAAAGAAAATATTCCGGTCGACTGTCGGTAGACAGCCGGTCGACCGACAGACATGCACACGGATACGTGCATTCTGCCAGGACCTCGGTCGACTGGTCCGGTCGACCGGACCAGTCTGACACAGACTCGGTCGACTGTCGGTAGACTGCCGGTCGACCGGTTCTCGTCAGAAAACCAAATAAACAATATTTTAATAAATCCCATAAAATCTCTAAAAATCCACAAAAATAGTTTTGTCATTTTATATTGAAATATGAACTTGTGTTAAAAATCTCAACACAAATTTCAAACATATATGACTATTTTTGTGTCAAAGACATTTTGCGAAAAACCAAAACATGTATTTTCTAAAGCTAGGATTTTGAATAGAAAATACATATTGTCTAAAACTCATCCAAATACAAAAATATGATATTTAAACACTTTGAAGCAAGATGTATATGAATAGAAATTCAATATACAAGAAACAAATATATATCATGATTTTTGTCATTAAGTCCAAAATAATGTTTTGATAAAAATACCAAAACATAAAACTCATAAGTAGACTATCAAACTAAGTTTGTTTAAGCAATAGAAGCAAGCATGTATATAGAACAAATCATATATACATTAAACCATGTAAACTTGTTTTGATATTAAAATCTATTCATGAAAACCAAGATCGGTTAAACCAAAAACCGAAAACCAATATTCAAAACGTGAAACAAGTGTGTTGTGAACTTGAGCTTATCATACTATACTAATCTTTACAATTAAGACCTAAACCCAAACTTATGGATTCCTAAGTCTTCTTGTAGAGCGCAATCTCCAAGTTGACTCGATCCAAAAACTTGATTCGCCAAGCTCGACTCCAATGAGTGCTAGATGTCAACTTTGATGCTAAAGCTCTTGAATCAACATGTGAATGCTTCCAAATCATCTTGTTGAAGCAAATCACCTACTAAAATCTTGATTAATGATCTGAGACTAAAACACAAGATTATTAGTACACATAACTACATGAGTTAATCATCATCAAAACTAGAGTGGAAGGCCTTTGGGCCAACAATCTCCCCCTTTTTGATGATGACAAAACTCATGGAGTTATATATGCATGGATTAAAGTTAAGCTTCAAAGAAGCTCCCCCTTAACTCATGCATAAACACAAATAATAAAATATGACATAAAGCTCATAAATATGTATGCATCAATATGCATAAAACCATGAAAACATGCTTTTGATACTAATGAAACAATGCAAAACATTATCAAAACATGCTCTTGATACTAATTGCATAAAACAAGTCATTTACTAAAACATGCTCTTGATACCAATTAAAACTATTACCACAATTAAAATTATTACCAATAAAACTACTCTTGATACCAATAAAACTTATAATCACTTGATATTAAAAATAAACATAAAACTTGTTGATACCAAATGAAATAATAATGCCCAACAATACCAAATGAAATAATAATGCCCAACAATACCAAAACTTATGCATTCAAATCATGCATATAAACTCAAATTCTTCTCCCCCTTTTTGTCAATCATCAACAAAGGGGTAAATGAAAACAAACTTTTAAGATGCAAATTGCAAATTCTTCTCCCCTTTTTCAAAGAGTGAAAACAAAGTCAATATGATACCAATTTTTAAAACATGTAGCAATGAAATGCATTAGGATACCAATAATTGAAAATAACAAACATTAAGGAATGCCCAAAACCAATCAAGGCATTGAAAACAAATCATTATCTTGATACCAATTGAAATTAAAACAATTGAAATCAAAACATATTGATACCAATTTTAAGTAAGCACATAATATCTTGATACCAAAGAATATATTTATCTTTAAAACACATGATACCAATTACAATAATATTCCAATCAAAAAGTTAGGGAGTGGGAAACAAAAGCAATGGTAAACCAACTACCAATTGAAATATGAAATCAATTGAAAGGTAAAATACCAATTGAAAAGTAAAATACGAGTTTTCTCCCCCTTTATGAAATACCAAAAGAATATGTGCATAAGCTTGAAATATGATACCAATTGAAGATTAAATCAATTGAAACAAGATATTCATTGAAAACTCAAGCCTAACATAATCAAAATTTGTGCTCTAAAACATAGGAATGTAGTAGGCACATGAAGAATCATCTATATATGTATGTTAGAAATAGATACCAATTGAAATTGATACTATATGAAGTGTAAGCATACATATATAAAACAAACACATATGAGTATAAAAAAAATATGTCATATTGATACCAATTGAAAGAACTCAATGATACCAATTGAAATAACAAAATAAGGTCAAGTGTATAACTCATATCAACTACCACCCACCAAGATAAGTTTTAAATGATTTTCAAGATGAAACATACTTGATCATGGTCTCCCATCCAACCGCCCATAGATGGTAGGGGTTTTCAAAAATAGATTTGAACAATATAGTATGTTTGAAAATCACTACCTCATGAAGAATATCACAACTAGTTATGTAAGTCAACTAGTACGAAATCCTTCAGGATAAAATAAATAGATTTTTCATAAAACATGAAAATCACAAGATCACTAAACACTCAAAAACCATCCACATGGCTATTACACTAAACACTATGTATAATACCAAAGTGTAGCCGAATTCCCCGTGAAGGGCTCTGGACTACCCCTCTAGATTCCCCGTAAATAAGGGTTGAGGTGCCGCGTTGGCTCTCTTGGTTGAATACATGTGTTAGCAAATAATCCCAATAATATATGTACTCATGAAAACTAAATCATGATACTAATTTGAAAATTTAAATCATGGGAAAACATTAAGCAAGTTGAGTGTACAAGAGTTGTGAAAATCATATCATCATGAAAATTGACAATTAAGCTCAATATGAAAATCATCAAGATATGAAACATAAATGAATCATGAAATCTATGAAAGTTCATCTAGGATGTTAAATCATCATAAATCATGAAAATTACAATCAAACATGGAAATCATCACAATGATCTAAACTTCAAAGCATATGTATGTCAAGTACAAACTAAAGTATACATACATATCCTAAACATGAAGAGTCCACAAAAGAGTATGCATGAAAGCACGTGGCTCAAGGATGTATATGTATAAATGATAGTTTAGACATAATGGACATATACATGAAGTCAATCAAAACATGTGAATACAAGTCAAATTCATGAATCATCAAAACTAGACTATACTAGTACATCAAATGAATACAAATGAGCATTCAAGCACAAACATATATAAGGGTTTATTTGTAGCTCATTAGTTGCACAAGTATTAATTCTAGTCTTAATGAAAACAATCATTCAAGCAAGTAGTCAATACATGAAGCACAAAAATGAATCAACAATCATCATGATAAAATAATCATGATAATCAAAAACATGGAATATCAAAACAATTACTAAAATCCATATGATTTTTATGACAAGATCATGTGTATTAGATCTATGATTAACAAGATAGCTAAAACAAAAGAGAACACAAAATATGGGTCCATATTAAACATGGGTGTCTCAAGAACTAATCATGTAAAGCATAGTTCTAATTAACATGGTAATTATCATACTAATAATGAAACTACAAACATGCTATAAATGAATGAACATGAAAACATATGGGAGTTAGAGAATGATACCAAAACCGATGAAGGTGCATCTCTATATCTCCAAACCGCGGTGGTCCTCCCACCAAATCTCCTTGAGAGTGAAGCATCCAAATGGTTCTCATTTTAGCTTAGAACGCATCCACCTCAAGGCGCCAATACCCTCACGTGATGCGAGAGCCTCCACCTACATCAAACATCAAAGTGGTGGATCTTGGTACCCATTTTCTTGTGGGTCCATAGGGGTTAGTATCTTTCCTAACCCAAACAAGATTAGTTGCTAAATTTTCAAAATGTATTCTATCATAGCAAAATCTAGCAAGATGGCCTTTTCGACCACAATGTGTACATGTGTACACGTGAGCATACATATGATGATGGTGATCATGAGAGGCATGTGTATGCATAGATGAGTGTGCATGCAAGGTTGGAACTTGTTTCTTGCGAACCAAGGTTTCCAAACGTGAGTGATTCATGGCACAATGGCTCAAAGTGGAGCCCAAATAATCAACACTTTTCTTCAAATTGTTTATATCAATTTCTATGCTAGAAGACAAAGTGGAGCATGCAATTGGTGTGCTAGAACAAGAAGCAATATTATCATGGCACACATGCAAATCAATATCATTTTGCAAAGATTTATTTTTAATCAAAACCAAATCCAATTCTTTAGTGATAGAATCAATTTTATTTTTCAAAGTAAGATTTTCTTTGAAAACAAGATCCAATCTAGAAGACAAAACCTCATTGTGCTCAACAATATCATCACAATCATTTTTATTTTTCAAATCTTCAATTTCTTTTAAAGCAATGTCTAGTTGAGATTGTAGTGAGTCACGTTCACTAGTAATCTCTTCCTTCTCTTGCAAAACCGATTCAAAAGTTGAACATAAATCCTTCATTTCTCCTTTTAAATCAAAATGTTTCTTTTTCAAAATCTCATGTTTTTCCATAAAGCTTTCAAGTTTAGAGGCAAGTTCAACATTCAAATTTTGAACTTCACAACAACCATGGCAAAAAGAAGTAGAGCTATCATCAAGAGGGGAATCTAAATGTACCTCATGAGAGTTATTCCCATATGCCATAAAACCTCGCTCTTCGGAAGTTTCTCTCTTAGATCTCCTTATCTTGTTGATGATCACGGGTAGCTCCGGAGATGATAATATGCTCCAAACTGCAAAAGCCGAATCATATTTAGCCAAAATAGGAAAAAGATGTTCATTTAAAGATGCTAGAAGTGTCCTAAGGGCTAATGCATTGGCCTTCTTATGCTTACTAGTATTTAGGAGGTCTTCTATAGTGATAGCTTGATAAACTAGATGACCTAGATTCTTTAAATGCCTAGTCATGTCTACCTTCCATGCATCAAGTCTAAAATGATCAAACATAGGAGGGTTAGCCATAAGTGCAAACTAATATGAGTGCAAAATGAAATGCAAATGAAGATTAGCAAACCAAGATCTATTACTCCTAGGTTGTTAAACCAAAATATCAGGAGCACTAGCTCTGATACCAATTGAAATCACCTAGAGGGGGGGTGAATAGGTGATGATGCTAATCAATGGAACTAAATGCGGAATTAAAAATCTAAATGCAATACACTCAAGTGTGATCAACAAATGATGCACACACAACCAAGCCAAGCAAATATGAATGAGCAATATATGATGCAAGGCACAAATTAAAGAGAGAGTTAGAGAGAGCCAATCGATCAAACGCAAACACCAAGATATGTTCTCGAGGTTCGAGCACCCAGCTCTACATCTCCGCCATCCCCAGATGGATTCTAACTCCTCTCACTATCACAAAGAAAGTTACAAGGACCACAACCTCCTCTTGAGGCAAAGGCACAAAGCCACACAAAGTAAAGGATTACAACTTAGTGGTATACAACAACAACCACAAAACAAAGCTCTTGCTACTTGGTGGTTTAAAACAACAACCACAAATAATCTCTTTTTCTCTCACACAAAGCCTATAGACAATATAGTAGATTGTAGCTCAAGTGTGGAGAAAACCAAGGGATTTGAAACCAGCAACACAATGAAAAATCTTTGGGAAATAAGTGAAATTAAGATATAGAGATTCAATCCAAAAGCTTTTCCCAAAATCCCTTTTCTTTGGTTTTTCAAACCCTAATCAAAAACACAAAAGATATTTCTCTTTGAATTCAAAAACCAATTTTGATTGCAGCACAAACTCCAGAGAGATATGAAATATTTGCTCAAAAACTTTTGAAGAAAATAAAACTCTTTTGAATTTTCTAGCAATCAATAAACCTCTTCTTAATTCCTTGTGATAATCTCTCCCCAATCACCCCTATTTATAGGAGAGGGATAGGTTAAGAGATAAAATACACTTAAGGTTAATTAAGTAATATTAGATCAGAGATAAAACCCAATTTCAAATTTTAAACACAAAAGACAAAATAAATCAGCATTTAAAAATCTGCCCGTTACTGTTCAAACGGACAGATCGGTCGACTGGCCCGGTCGACCGATAGTTCAAAAATCCGACCGTTATGAACTATCGGTCGACTGATCCAGTCGACTGATCCCTGACTGAGACTAAAGAAAATATTCCGGTCGACTGTCGGTAGACAGCCGGTCGACCGACAGACATGCACACGGATACGTGCATTCTGCCAGGACCTCGGTCGACTGGTCCGGTCGACCGGACCAGTCTGACACAGACTCGGTCGACTGTCGGTAGACTGCCGGTCGACCGGTTCTGGTCAGAAAACCAAATAAACAATATTTTAATAAATCCCATAAAATCTCTAAAAATCCACAAAAATAGTTTTGTCATTTTATATTGAAATATGAACTTGTGTTAAAAATCTCAACACAAATTTCAAACATATATGACTATTTTTGTGTCAAAGACATTTTGCGAAAAACCAAAACATGTATTTTCTAAAGCTAGGATTTTGAATAGAAAATACATATTGTCTAAAACTCATCCAAATACAAAAATATGATATTTAAACACTTTGAAGCAAGATGTATATGAATAGAAATTCAATATACAAGAAACAAATATATATCATGATTTTTGTCATTAAGTCCAAAATAATGTTTTGATAAAAATACCAAAACATAAAACTCATGAAGTAGACTATCAAACTAAGTTTGTTTAAGCAATAGAAGCAAGCATGTATATAGAACAAATCATATATACATTAAACCATGTAAACTTGTTTTGATATTAAAATCTATTCATGAAAACCAAGATCGGTTAAACCAAAAACCGAAAACCAATATTCAAAACGTGAAACAAGTGTGTTGTGAACTTGAGCTTATCATACTATACTAATCTTTACAATTAAGACCTAAACCCAAACTTATGGATACCTAAGTCTTCTTGTAGAGCGCAATCTCCAAGTTGACTCGATCCAAAAACTTGATTCGCCAAGCTCGACTCCAATGAGTGCTAGATGTCAACTTTGATGCTAAAGCTCTTGAATCAACATGTGAATGCTTCCAAATCATCTTGTTGAAGCAAATCACCTACTAAAATCTTGATTAATGATCTGAGACTAAAACACAAGATTATTAGTACACATAACTACATGAGTTAATCATCATCAAAACTAGAGTGGAAGGCCTTTGGGCCAACAAAAGTAAGCATGGAGTAAAGTAATGTTAGCTTGTTAGTAGTTAGGAAGTTAGAGTGTTAGATCCATCATCATGAGCCATCAATGGCTCTTACAAGAGCAAGGTCAAGTAGAGACTATTAGATTCATGTGGATTATCAAATAAGAAGTTAGACTAGTTGGTGGTTAGTAGTTAGTTGTCATGAGAGAAAAGATTAGCTAAACATGTAAAAGATGTTAGATAGAAAACAAAGAGAGGTAAAGAGAGCACCTTTCATAGCTTGTCACCTTATATTATAAGCACTCTTGCATTTCACTTATGTATCACTCTTTCTCCTAATATAAGATGTAAAATAAATGAAAAATACAAAGAGGAAGAAGAAGATCTAACCTAACCTAAACTAAACTAAACTACAACATGAAATGAAAACTACCCTAAAACTCTGCATATGTTCAACTCTGGAACCTATGGGGTATTTATAGCCACCAGGGAAGAGGGCCAGGGGGACAACCTCTGGCCCAAAACGCGGCCGCGGCCATGTGATGGCCGCACGCGCGACGCTTCGAGCCACGCGTTGTCCCGTCTGTCCCCTGTTAGTTTCTGGTCCCGATTTCTGATTTGCAGCCCCTGGTTTTGACAGAATCAGCCTCCTAGGTCAATGGCTATCTTAATAGGCCTTTAATTACAAATTAAATGGTGATTTAGGGTCTTTGTCTTTATTGCACACCATGGACCTAGATTCAAGCAAGCAAAGCTTTATTAGCAGATTTTATACCAAATAAATATGCAGATGTGATAAAAATTATGTAAAATTAGGGACTAATCACACCCACACTTATCTTTTTGCTCGTCCTGAGCAAAACAAAAGAAAGAAAATTATTACACCACTTTTGCAGGTGATGCGATTGCACTGAGCATTTACAATAAGTCGTTAAACCTCTATGTTTTCCCTAGAGGAGGAGTTTTGTCTCCTGAGATTTTCAGCGGATTACACCCATAAAATCCATAAAAGAAAGAAATCAAATGTTAGTATTTTTGAAAACACATTTTGAAAAGAGAGAAAAGTGTTGAAGTATTTATGTGAAAATATAAGTGATCTAAGGTCAGAGGTTAATCATAAATTGTTCTTTCTTAAACTAAGTCAAAATGTAAAAAATCTTGTTATAAATAAAATGTAAGAATTTAAAATTGAATTGACTCTTTGACCTTTCATAAAACTCTTAGAAAATATGCACTTTGTGGACTGTGAAGATTTTAAGGATATCGACTCGAACTTTCATGCCATTTATTTATATTATTATATATATAATTCTTTTTCTTTTTCTTTCCTTAGTTTTCTTAGGCTTTCTTATTTACCCGGGTAGCGAGCCTTTAGTCGGTGACTACCAAACTAGATGATCTTTGGGCACCAAATGAGAAAACATCCCTCAAACTTAAGGACTCGAGTAAAAAGGTCACAAAACTAAAGGAGATTATTTATTTTTTTATCCACCATTTTAGGTGTGAATAATCATGCTTCCTGAGGCGTAATTATCCAACTTCAATAAGTGGTTTTTATTATAATAATAATAATTTTTTTATGGCATTTTCAGTCTTTGTTTCAATCCCAAAAATTATGTAAGCGTGGAGTGTATAAATCTAAGGCAAAAAATTCAAGATCAAATTATCTTTTCAATTTTACTTTCTTATACTAAAATTTAAATAAGATCTATTATTTTGACTCAGTTTAAAATTTCATAATTCTAGGTCTTCCTAATTCTTAAGATAATCTTAATTTTCTTAAAATAAATCAAAACTATTTATCTTGTTTCAAAATGTTTTGTAAAAAGAAAAGAAAAGAGTTTTTATATAAAAGAATTTTTTATTTTTATTTTTATTTTTTATTGAAAAGAAGTGTAAAAGAAAGAAAATGTAAAACTAATTATGTTAGTAAATCCTCCCCCACACTTATCTCATGCATTGTCCTCAATGCATCGTGAATGTGTATAGACATGAAACAAATGGAGAGGGAAGGAAGATTACCTCATGATGGTGGCTCCAGTGGTGGTCTGACTAGGCCTAGCGTTGCTACCCAATCAAGATATCGTAGATCTTCCAGAAACCCACTGATGACCTCTCTAATATGACCCAATAAAAGAATGATGGCCTGAATGGTCTTATTTAAAAATTTATTCCCATCTAATTTTCAAATTTCAAAAATAATTACTGAGTCATTTTTGTCAACATTCTTGTCCAAGAATGAAGTGTGATTTTGAAAGACAATGGATTTGGACTCAAATGGAACAAGAGTAAAAATCGATACCGACTCGGGAAGTTGACTCGGATCAAGTCGAGAGTCAACAAAGAGAGTTGAAATTGATTCAAAAATAGGGTCCAAATCAAAGAATTGATAATCATACACTTCCCCATGAATGAAGTATGATCATAAGAGATTGGTGATTCCATTTCACGGTATACTGGTATAGAATTCAATATTGACTCAGAATAGAGAAAAAATCTAGTAAAGATATCGGAGCCAATTTGAGGTTCAGGATCACTTTCAAGCTCAACTTCAATTTCGGAAAAAGGATAACTTGCCAAAATGTCAAGGATGTGATGTTGGCAAGTTCAGGTTGGTATGATGAAATTGAAGCTGGATTTTCAAAATGACATGATTCTTGGGTCCAATCGCAAAGTTAGGGATATAAGGATTGGTCAAAGATTTACAAGAAAGACTTTCCTCGCTCTCATTGATCAATTCGCTCATAAGTGAGTCTAACCTACTGATAGGCCGTGTAATAGAATTTAGATTCAGAATCATGTCTTCCATACTCTTTGCAATTAGTTCTTGAAAAAATGAGTATGGAAGTTAATTTTGAAAATTGCGGTGAATTTGTGAGTCCATTAGATTTTGATCGAACTGATGCAACGGTTCCATACTCAAGTCCAGTATTGATGGTTGTTCATTTTGGATTGGTGAGACTGGAAAAGATGAGTAGGACTCTTGAAATTTTGGTTGAGAAGATGAGTCCAACATGTTTTGCATTCTTTCACAAAAGACTTCCAAACGCTTTTCTAGCTCAAATTCTTCTTCAATTGGAGGCTCTAGAAAAGGGGTTGTGGAGTTTGATGTGGGAAGGATTGTAAATTAATTAAATTTTGAACTTGTTGTAGGGACTCTTCCATACTCCTTTCCAAATCAGATTTTTCTTCGGTTGGTGGAACAGGAAAAGAAGTATATGAACAAAAATCGGGGAATGAACTTTGTGAAAATGATGGACAAGGCGGTTGAAATTTTGACTCGGGGAAGGTGAATCCCCATGGACTCTGTAAAGAGTAAAAATTATTTTGAAAATCTTGGTCATAGGATTGGAGATATGGGTCATATTTAGTCGGATAATCCTAATTCGGCATATATTGTTGGTTCATGTTGTACATAGCCGAGTTGGAATTATCCGAGTCAAATGAGGTCGGAGTGAAATTTGGATTCATGTTATGATTGAAAGAATTATTGTTGTTAAAATCTATTTCAAATATACACAAAAGAAAACAAACAAACAAAGAAAATGAAAAAGAAAACAAGCCAATGCTAGGGTAGACTTAGACCTAGACGACTCTTAACTAGTTAGACTGTCCACGTGGGATGTATTGTCAGAATCTGACATGAGTTAATCAGCCAAGTAGGGACAAGATCGGTGGGAGGTATCTGTGCCGGAGCAACGGGCCTAATTATGTCAAACCACTGTTTTTCGAGGTTTCGTCTCTCAATCCCTAACCTTAGACACCGATTTAGTAAGAGTCAAATTCTAACAACTTTCCCTTTAAGTCAATCTCCTAAATGAGTCTGAGATGTCCCTAGGGACCAACGTCTAGCAATTTTTATTAGGCTTGGGTTGTGTGAGTGGGGAGGTGATTTTTGGGTTAAGGGAGGATAATGACTTTCCCACTTTATGTTGTTTTGAGTTTTACCCTTAAGTTAAATTTGTGCAAGTGTGCAATTAGATAAGAATGAACACAAAAAAGTGATTAAAACACTGAAATGTTTGTCCTAACTATATGCAAAGCAATATGTATACCTCCTATCAATATCACAACAACACATGAATAAAATACAGTATATTGGAATGAAAATTAACACGTGCCTAGATGCAAATGTCTAAACCGTTTTAAAGCATTCAATTATCGTATTTTAATTCTTACAATTATTTACAGTGCACAGGTGATATTAATAAAAATTAGCAGCAGAATATAAGAATGTACAAGAAGTTACCCAACCACACTAGAGCAAGTGTGGACCTCTGCAATGCTAAAAATTTAACCTGCACATCAAAAATAAAAAAGAAATGTTAACAAAAACGTGAAATCAAACCGTTCCCATCCCTAGTAACGGCGCCAAAAATTTGATCGGGAAAAAACTACGCACAAAAAGTGTATGTTTTGAAATTAAGATTTAAAGTGTGTGTGCTTTGACTTTTTCGATACTTCCGTTATAGCATAGAGGCTAAAAATGAGTCGAATCCACAAGAACAGGAGGTGATAAAAGGTTACACGGTATATTCACATGTATGTTAATGGTTCTTCAATGTTTGAAAGAATGAAAATAAAATAAAATAAAGAAAGAAAAGAGAAGTACGACAAAAACAAAGAAGTGGGAAACATAGAAAAGAATGTATTTGTAGTTTTTGATATTTCTAAAATAAAGTGAAAAAGAAATAAAACTCACGGCTACTAACTACTAATGACTCCACCAACACGTTAACCTCTTAGTGATAGTTGCCTCACATGTATCATTGGCCATCACTAGTCCTTGGTTCAAGAGCATTACAAAGCATAACCCATATGTAACTCATCACATTCTAACTCAACAAAATAAGTGCAAGCTACACTTAAACTATCAAAATTAAAAGTAATCATAGAGTAAAGTAATGTTGGCTTGTTAGTGGCTAGGAAGTTAGAGTGTTAGATCCATTATCATGAGCCATAAATGGCTCTTGCAAGAGCAATAGATTCATGTGGATTATCAAATAAGAAGTTAGACTAGTTGGTGGTTAGTAGTTAGTTTCCATGAGAGAAAAGATTAGCTAAACATGTAAAAGAAGTTAGATAGAAAACAAATAGAGGTAAAGATAGCACATTTCATAGCTTGTCACCTTGTATTACAAGCACTCTTGCATTCCACTCATGTATCACTCTTTCTCCTAATACAAGATCTAAAATAAATGAAAAATACAAAGAGGAAGAAGAAGATCTAACCTAACCTAAACTAACTACAACATGAAATGAAAACTACCCTAAAACTCTGCATATGTTCAACTCGAGAACCCAGGGGGGTATTTATAGCCACTAGGGAAGGGGGCCAGGGGGACAACCTCTGGCGCAAAACGCGGCTACGGCCATGTGATGGCTGCGCGCGCGGTGCTTTGAGCCGCGCGCTGTCCCGTCTGTCCCTTGTCAATTTCTTGTCCCGATTTCTGATTTACAACCCCTGGTTTTGACAGAATCAGCCTCCTAGGTCAATGGCTATCTTAATAGGCCTTTAATCACCAATTAAATGGTGATTTACTGTCTTCTTCTTTATTGCACACCATGGACCTACAATCAAGCAAACAAAGCTTTATTAGCAGAATTTTATACCAAATAAATAGGCGGATGTGATAAAAATTATGCAAAATTAGAAACTAATCAACGGTCGACCGACCATGACTGGACGTGCACAGGAAGAAAGGATGTGCAGCACTTGACCACCCGGTCGACTGCACAGAGGAAGCAGCAACAACAATTGACAGTCGGTCGATGGGTCAGTCGACCGACTGAGATTTAACAGCGAAAGGTTTTTTGGCGTTTTGCCCAGCAGCCGGTCGCATCAAAGAGCCGGTCGACCGAGACGCGATTTCTGAGCAGTTTTCTATTTTTATGCCGGATTCCTTCCTGATCCAAATTCAGATCTGTTGGTTTTCTTTTCTTCATGAATTCTCTGACCATATGAAGAGGAGCATTGTCCCCAACTATTGTAACATGTAGTTGTTGGTTAATAAGATCTCTCCCCTTCTACCTTGAGAACATACGCAATTGTCGAATCTCATTAAATTTATGTGTTCTCTCCTTCTTCCTCATTGCTTGTTTGTTTATGCAATTGATGACTATTCTCTAGTATATTGCAATCTTGGAGTGAGTTCTTCCTCAACAGTTCCCAAATTTAACTTCCCTCCGTTTATTTATTCATCATAAAAGATGCAGCAATTTTTTCAACAATATCTACCCCCACTCCACCAAAAACATCTCAGGGGCAACAAATTGGAAAATCAGTTGGCTCCAGTCAAATAACTCGCTTGTTATCATGACCCTTGACCACGCCAGCAAAAACCTTCCACCTCTTTTTAATTTATCCTAGTTTTACTTCCATTCTGCACTAGAAACGTGCGTGAATGCATGTCCCACACAACAATCATTTTCTCTTCCCCCGTAAAATGCGGGAGTTACCACTCAAGTCAAAAAGAGAACGCGTTGCTCCCTTCTTCCCTCTCTTCTTCTGCTTGCAGATTTAGAAAATCTTGTCAAATTTTAGAAACGAGAGAGAGAGAGAGAATCGTTGAGCGGTGGAGCTACCAATAAATCTGGGGCAGTTTGCTTCCGTTGGAGCCTTGCCTTGCTCAACTTTTCTTCTCATTTCAATCCCAAACCATCACTCACACTTCATTTGTTTTCTTTCTTTGTTTTGTTTCAACCACCAACTATTTTTTTTTACTGTTGTTGTTATTTTTATTATATTTTTTAATGAGGGCTATCTTATTATGATTGCAAAGTTCTTGTCACGGTTTGTGTGTCAAGCAAAGCAAGATGCATGAATTAATTATGGGAGTGTTTTAGGGAGCAGGTGGAATCAAGGTTGTCCTGTATATTGTTTAAGTGATTATATGATGATGAGAAATTGAACAACTTGATAAAAAAAATTATTAATCAAAAGTGATGCCTGCAAGTGCAATGAAAATTTGGTCTTGCTTGCTTTTGTTTACTAATTAAGTAGCCATGAAGCTTGAGTTAAACTCACAAGTCTATCTGTATATGTATATGTGAGTTACGAGTTATTCGTTATGTTCGGATCTGTGAAGGTAATACTTGCATATCACAAAAAAAAAACTGGAAAAGGGGAAGAAAAAACTCATCATTTATTGCTTTTTCGGGTTTTCAAGGATAATTCTAGCTCACTTGTATCAAAATCATCATCTCATCCATAAAAAGAAAAAGAAAAAAATCTTTGATGATGTTAAGAGTAGAAAGCTCACAGTAGAGCAAATGTAACTACAGTTTAGCAATTATATTTGTTATTCTTCACATGTGGACTATAGTAGGCCTTTGATATTCCATAGAATAAAAGAATAAGTAACAATCAATTTAGAGAATGCGCTTGAAATAGTTGAAACAAACTTAAGTAGAGCTCAAGGTAAGAGGCGGACAATTGTGATAAACTTAGATCTCAATTTGCTTCTAGTTTTCTAACTCTATCAATACGAGTTCTTACATAATAATCTTGTAAAACTGTCATGTCTTAAGTCAAAAAAACAAAATTCATAACCTTCTCCTTCTCCTTCTCCTTCCATTAATAGTGTCTTGTCAACTTGAAGCCTTATTTCTTTATTTCTTGTTCCTCAACATTCTCCCATCAGCTAACACAAAGCTAAAACAATCTCCATCATCAAACATCAACAAACATAGTTAAATGACCCATCATTTCCTTCCCAGCAAACAGATGATGAGGACATTGGCCCCACACTCCTCACCTCTGACCCTTTGCCAGCTTGGATTAGGTCCTTCACTGGGCTCCAATCTCAACTTCACCCTCATAATCCCCAACACAAGTACACAACACAAACTTACTCGTCTTCATGACTCTCTCTCTCTCTCACACACACACACATGCCACACTCCATGTGTCGGCGCAATGCCTTCCCAATTCGGGCATCAATTCAGCACCTTGTTCTCTTCTTTGATTAGCCTTTTTGTTGAGGGGTCATATCAATTAAGCATCCCCTCTTTCATCGCTTAGTATCCTATATCGAGTCTTTGCAGAGCAGACAATGACATCCCACTAACCCTCAAATGAGATGTTCTAGTTGGACTTAGCTCTATACCTATTCTCATGGTCCCCTCTCTCACCACCAGGCATGGTTAACACTATGATACAGGATTTTGTGAGAGATCTGACTGCACTGCTAATATCTAAGGCTGTGAAAGATCTGACTGCAGTGCACTTTGATTAGGGGTGGCAATTGGGTCGGGTCGGGTCTAATTGGGTCGGGTCTTAAATGAGTCGACCTATAATCGGGTCGGGTCGACCCGACCCATTTATTTATATGGGTCAAAAATCCAAACCCAAACCGACCCAGTATTATGCGGGTCGACCCGACCCGACCCATTTGACCCATTTAACTAAATGGGTCGGCCGGGTCGGGTCGACCCGTTAGACCCAAATGACCCATTTGAATGACATGTTTCAGTAAGAAAGCTGACAACAAAGTTATGAGATACATATTTACTCAGATACCAAGAAAATTGAAATTTATAACAAAAAGCAATGGTTCAAGAGATAAAAAAGCCGTGATGGGTTAGTACATTTCACAGATTCCACTAGAGTTTGCTCAGCTACGTTTTTTAAAGCTTCAAAATATGAAAATCTAACTCAAGCCACTGGCTTCTGTTAAAAAAAAAATTGTCACTGAACCGATTTAATAGGAAGATCAAATATTGGTCATTTATTTTTATTTTCCACCAATGTTTACGTTTTTTTTTGTTTTCTTTCTCTGGAAGAAATATTTTTGGCTACCCAGGATTTCTTTGGTTCGGATGGTGTGATAAATGATTCCCAAAAAGAAATCTCTGGATCAAAATTATAAAAAGGTAAATGGGTCTTAGCGGGTCTAGCGGGTTTGATGGGTTTGGGTCGACCCGACCCATTTATTAATTGGGTCTGGTGGGTCGACCCGATTACGACCCAAACCCGTATAGCTCAAACCCAAACTCACTTACTCTGGGTCGGGTCGGGTCGGGTCGGGTCTGAATTGCCCCCCCTAACTTTGATAGCTCGGGCAACATTCGGGCACTTTGATAGTTATTTTCTTCATTTTCCAAAGAAATTCTGTTCTTGAAGGAGCATCTAGATTACTTAGTAGATAAGTTAATCTAGTTGATTGTGATTAGGCTTTGCTTAACTTATTCCCCTAGGGGTAAGTTTTTTAATATGTTCTTGGCCAGCTCCTTTGAGAGAGAATGGTATGCATGCAAGTTTTTGGCTTGACTAAAAAGGATTACTTGTGATTGGAGAGATCATAGAATAAGGCAAGCAGTTAGTTTCTAGTGTTTTTATAGTCATAGGTTGTTTTATCTACACTCTCTGGTTGGCTGTGTGGGTGAATGAAAGATAATTTAGCAGTTGATAATACAATGCACCTAATTTGGTGGTGAAGGAACAAGTAATTAAAGGCTTGTGGAATAATCTGAAGTCAATCCATATGTATAGAAATAATCTTCAGATGAGATCAAGAACATAGCGATTACTTGTAAGGCTGCCACTTTGTTGATGGGTTGTCAAACGGGTTACAGGTCAGATGGACTCTGAACCCATGCGAACGAAACTCGGTTACCTGAAAGTTAGGGTTTTGGATATTCTTTGCATTTTGACAGACTTTTAAGATTGGATATGGATTTTCATCAAACCCGTTAGAGTCCGCACCCGAGATGCTTGAGCACAAATCTAAACCAAATGGTCCAAAACCTTCAGTTTATTGGATATGCTTGATCTATTCAGTATGTGTTGAATATTTATTGTGCATAGTTTTGTATTTTATGAAATGCTTGTTAATCTGTAAATCATATTGTTTTTAGGCCTCAAAATGTTTTTAAGCCTTTGCTTAGGCCTGTGTTAAAAACAGTCATTGTTCGTGATTAAGGATTATTACTAGAATAACAGGTGTCACTACGGAACAGTGGTAAGATTTCTTTGCAGTTGGTAAGAGATCTAAGGTTTAAATCCCGCTTACATCAGAATATGACTTATATTATCAAAAAAAATAAAGGAAATAATTATTACCATAATTTTTTCATCTTTAAAGGGATAACTTTTCCAAACAAGTTCTTAGCTACTAGCAATTTTACCCAAGACTCAGAGAGAGCATTTTGGGAACATAAAGAATGACACAAGTGCATAGCACCTCAAAAGGATAATTGTGGGTGGAGATGGGCCGGATTCATATTGCCGGGGCTCGGGTCCGTATAATTTTTTTATGCCCAACTCCGGCCCATTTATGTGTGGGGCTTAGATTTCTAGGACCCAACCTGTTTCTAAACTAAACGGGCCAATCTCGGGCCATTAACGTACTGACATATTTATATAATAAATTAACAATTTTTGTACTAATATATGTTTTTTAAACTTAATAAAAAAATAATATTCATATATTATGAATAAATTCTTAATCATGTTAAAGATAAAACATATTTGCTATTTAACAAAAAACTAATATATTTTCTTGCATTCTTATAAGATAAAAGAAAGATATTAGAATAAAAAAATCACTATCTTACAAGATTTATCTTAATATTTTATTAATAATTCAATAATTTTAATATATATATATATATATATATATATATATATATATATATATATATATATATATATATATATATATATGACAATAACAGTAATATAAATGTCTTCTTATATAAATCTTTAAAAGATTAAGCTTAAAAATTAATAAGTATAGATCCCATTTAATTTTTAGTTTTGCATATTAGGAATCCATCACATTCACATTCACTAGAAATTTCTAGGGAGAGAAAATTATGGGCAACAAAGGGCTCTTGTTCAGCACAAAATTTGTAACACAGTTTTATGACATTACAGTTGGGCCAAGGCCCAGTCTTTGAGCAAAATATATGGGCCTTGCTAGTGTTGTTTTCTTTTAGGACAAACTCTTTTCTATTTTCAGGTCCATTTCTCTCCCACGTCCTTCTTTCCAATCTTTTTCTTTATTCTATTTATATCTATATATGTTATTACTAAAAGAAAAATCTCAGTTATTACTTTTTATTATCTGTGTTTCTTTAAAAAAATTCAGCTTCTGGGTCTGTCGTATTTCCAGAGGCCATAGTGACCTATTGATTCTCATCATCTATTTTATTAACCCTAGATTATATGATCACCTCCTAAGGGATCTACTCGAGGTAGAACTCCCCGCTTCGGTTGCTATTATTTGTTCTGAGTAAGAATAGGCTTCAGTGAGGAAGAAAAGGCAGCGTCGGAGTGTGAAAAGGTGGACGTATAAAAAACTCTAGAAGTTCCTAGTCAATAATTTTCCCTTCTACACCCTTTGGGGTTGCTTGCATGCTCGATTTACGAATAAAGTGATTCTTGCTATTCTGCCGCAATCTTATTCTCTTTTTTCATTTAAGCAACTTAAACATTTCTCCAACGAACTAACCCTCTCAGCAAAAGTGAGTTTTGTTTTCGTGACAGGAGATTCTCGATGGATGTCAGGCCTATTATTAATTGTCATTTTGTTTTTCTCATCATCACTGGTTTCGACCGACTTTTATCTCGTCCGACCCTTTTTCTCTCAACAATAAATTTTGGTCTGATCCATTTTAAAAATTTTGTTATTTTGTCATTGTCATTGTCATCAAGAAAGGCAAGGAGAAAAAGAAAGAATTAAAAGGAAGAAAATGGAGGACTATTTATATATGTAATTTGATTTTAAAATAATTAATGATTTATTTCTAATTTATTGAATTACTATCCTCGAATTCGTTGAATTTTAGTATAAATTTTAATTGAATTCATTACTAAATTAAGCTAATAATTATTATAATTATTAAACATTAAACTTGGTTGTTGACGTAATCTTAGATAGGAAAAAATAACTTTTTCTCAAGCTTTTTGTTATTAAATTTAGAAAATCTATGATTTCAGAAAATTTGACAGTGTTTGGTAGATTGATTTATATTTATATAAATTATGAGATTTGAAAAAAAGTAGTGACTTGTAAGCAAAAGTTAGAGTTATTATGCTGAACTGTCGAACATTCTAAAAAAAATGATAAAAGTGATGAATGTAGAGCAGCAGGGTTTAAAATTCTTATGACAAATTCTAATAAAATTGTCTGTATTAACCAAATTGTTATTTTCTTAATAAAAAGTATTTTTTATCTTCTGTATGAAAATACAAAAGATCAATTTTCTTAAGAAAATTTATTTCTAGCCCATTGACAGAAGTTCTCTTCGTCAGAACCCCTTGGTGCCTTTTTTAATCAAAAAAGAAACCTCCTTGACCCAGTTATCCATGTGCTTATCCTCTTGTCCCCCAAAGTGGCAATACATAGTATGAAGTATTTTCGTAATCTCTATATTGTCCTTTCATGTGGGCTAGAACCTGTTTATGTAAACATGAACATGTAAGGCGCATTAAATGTGTCTCATGTTGACCCAAAACCGATCACTCAAGTTTTGATGAAAACCAACTCATGTAGTTATAGTATTAATGTTCTTGTGATATTTTAGTTTTAGGTTTAATCAAGATCACGATTTTAGTGTTTAACTTCATTAATAGACTCAAAGTGAAGTTTTGAAGCTAACTAGTGTTGATTTAAGAGCTCAAGCACAAATATCATATTTAGCACTCAAGAAGGAGTCAAGTTCAAATAAATCAAGTTTGGATGAAGTAAATATGAAGAAGAAGACTCATGTTTGTAAGGTTGTTTAGATTCTTATAAAGTTTAGATTAGAATTGATTGCTCAAGCTTACTGTAACGCCCCGATCCCGTAGGTACGGGGACGTTATGGCGACGTACATACACGAGGTGAAAACACGCTCACGCGTACGTTAAGCCTCAGTACAGTACATTACCTCCATATAGATACCTGGGGTCCAGCATGAAATAAGTACAAGAATACCTGCAGAAGAGGGTCAGTGATCATAACAGATATGAAAAATAGGGACAAATAGGATAACAGAAATAAAGCACCAAGATACCTAGGAATAAGCCCGATGAGGAAACTCCGATGTAACGCCAAGGCACTCTCTGCTACTCTGAGGACTCGGACCTCCAATCTGGGCACGCAAACCCAGGGTCGTCAGAAAGCGACCTAGTGAGTGGTAAAATGAAGGAGGCAGTAATATATACATAGTAATACAAGCACGATACTAATATATAATACATGATGTGGTACAAGTAATATTATATCATGAGCATATAGGAAGCAGTATAAATATATAAACATGTCATCTTTTGGTACCATCACTACCTAGCCGGTTATCGTCAGGTCATGACTCTAATTATATTTAGTTTATATAATAAATAATATTATCTAGTGGTGACGTAATAGCAGTGAACATGGTAGTGATGTAAATGAATATGCAGGTGGACATATGCAATATGAACATGCTACTGTGTTGTCTCTAGGCATCATATAAGCAATGCAAACTAGAATGTTTATGATGCAAGGTATACATGAGCATGAGTAGTATGCAACCATATAAAGTGTAACCAGTATCAAGTAGTGTAGCAAAGTCTACAGGTAACATGATAGCGGATACAATAACATGAACATGGACAGTAACAAGTAAGCAAGATCATAGTGAACATGATAGTAGACAAAATAACAGGAACAGTAACATGGTAGTATACAGGTATCAGGCAAGTCATGTCATTTATACAATAGTAGCAATCAGTACCACTTGGTATTTTAATCAATCTCTTCCAGTGTCCCATACCACTGGCAGTTCATACTGGAGCCCGCACTCCAGTAGAACCCATCCGGACATGGCCTACGGGTACCATTATCCAAACGAGAGAGTGACCAAATAACAAGTGTTCCCGACGTCACTATTTTGTATACTGTTTTATTATGTTACTTGGAAACTCGTAGTCGAGGAGTTCTTATCGGGTGGGTGTATCCCGTACATACCCGGGACAACGGCATTATCAGATCCCTGGCTGCTGAGACCAGGGCCAGCCCGCTAGAGCTGTAACATGTAACGGGAATTCAATGAGCATAAAACAATAACGGGATGCTCATGAGTAACAGATGGTAGCCAGCACTACCCCGTCCCCTGCAGTGGGATGTACAATGGATCCAGACATCCACCCGATATGATCTAATCAACCGTCAAGTCTCCCCCATACCCAAGTTATCATTATGATCCGATATGTCATGTATACAAGGTAACATGAATAAATACAGTACATGATACAGGTAACATGATAACTGGACCTGAGCTCTGTTGATAGCGTAAATATAACGGGAAACGGGAACCATATAACGGGAACAATATAACATGAACAATGTAACGGGAAACGGGAACAATAGATGTGGAAGTCCACATATAGCATATCAACAGCTCTCATGTCCAGTATCGGGAATATCCATATCAGTAACAGGTAACAATCATATATCATGAATACGGGAACATGGAACAATAATACATGTAATAAGCATGGTGATCCATATGACAAAAATAGGGAGAAACCATATAAGCATGTGTCACAGGTAAGCATGACATGCAATGTGTAACAGTGATATGTAAACATGTAATGCAGGCATGTGTAGCAGGGATAAGTAAACATGATATGCACGTGTAACCGTGATAGGTAAACAGGACATGCACGTGTAACGATGATATATAAACATGACATTATTGTAACAATAATATTAAATGTGGTTGTCCGTGTATTAGTCTATCCGTGTACCAGTGGGACATAGCTGTGTAGCCCTTATCTGTGTAACCTATATGCGTAGCACTAACACATGTAATAATAGTAGTTCGTGTCTCGTGTAATACCATGTCCTGTGCACGACAGTAATGGTGTCTAGCATGCAGGTCCAGTAACAGAGTAATGTCTTAGCGATATGATACATGACATCATAGTGTCCAAACATATGGTGACATAGTGGGTCGGATGTCAGAGGTCCATGAACATGACCTAATAGGTATCCAGTATTACACTCTACGTCTATTAATTATCCGGCATATTTAAGTACAGTGTTTATTACAATATTTTAATATGGTGTACCAATTAGAATTTATCGATCATTAATAAAGCAACCAAGTTCAATTAATAGACTAAAAAGATAATTTATAAAATAAAAACACTCACAAACTAGCTACAGGACTGTAGCTCTCTTCTCCACATCGCAACGGATCCAGAATCGCCTGAATCGGAGTCCGGATGCTCCAGATATCGCCCGAATACTAAAAAGCATATACAGGGGTTAATTTTGTAATAACGAAAAATATACAGGGGGCTATTGGTAATTTTACAGGGGCCTAAAAGTAATTTAAGAATTTACAGGGGTTAAAATGTAATTTTACCTTTAATGGGTCGTGTCCGGGTGTAAACGGGTCGGGTTTGGGTTTGAACCCGTACCCAAACCCATTATTGGGTTTCTTCCCCAATTGAGAAGCAGCAGCAGGCAGCAGCTTTGAGCTGCTGCTGCTGCTCACCTGCGGCCGGCGCCGCCGCGCGCGCCCGCCGCCGGCGCCGCTGCTCTGCCGGCGCCGGCACCACCACGGCGCCGGTCCGGCGTCCCAGGTAGCCGGCCCACCCGCTAGAGAGAGAAGGAGGGAAAGAGAGGTGGGGGCGCATGCGCCCCCCTCCACCTGCCCGCCGGCCTGGTGGCCAGGCCGGCCTCCGGCGCCGCCCGGCCTGGCCGGTCTCCGGCGCCGCCCGGCCTGGCAGGCCTCCAGCGTGCCGCTGTCCTCCGCCCGCAGGTGGTCCGCATAGAGAGAGAGAGGGGGAAGATATGTGAGAGAGAGAGAGAGAGAGAGAGAGAGAGAGAGAGGATATAGAGAGAGAGAGTAGAGAGAGAGAGTTTAGGGAGAAGAGAGAGAAATTAGAGGGGAAAGAGAGAGGAGGGAGGATTTAAAAAGGGGAGAAGTCGGTGGGTGCTACAGTAGGGCGGTTGGGTGGATCTCGCTGGAAGAATGGAGAAGAAGAAAGAAAAGAAAAGAAAAGAAAAGAAAAGAAAATGGGTTTTTAAATATTAAAATAATATTATTTAATTCGGCTTAAAATTCGACGTGTCCCAAACGGTGCCCAAAATTACAGAAAATAGAGAAAATTACGCTGAGACGTAATATGAAATCGTTTTGCAGAAATTATATCCGGTTTGCCAATTAAAAATCCCGGAGTGTCCCGCCGATACGGGCGACACCGGTTTGGCCGGATTTTCGATAAATTCAGAAAAATCCCCAAAAATACCCAAACCTAGATAATACGATTCTAAGACATACAGTGAAGGCCGATTCTCAAAATTGTACTCCGTTTGTGAAATAAAAATTGGAAGGCCGGTAATCGGTATCGGTCTACACCGACTACGGAGATTTTCCAGAATAATCTAGAAAAATTCCAGAAAATCCTGAAAAATCTACAATATTAGAAAATGATTTTAGAAATTGAAATCGGGTCAATCGGAATACTACAGAGGTCAAATCGAATTTGTACGTCGTATCGCGTACAGATACGGTGATACGTACACCGGGGAGCAGGGTGTTACATTTCTCCCCACCTTACAAAAAATTGCGTCCTCGCAATTTCAATCAGGTTTGAGAACAAGATTTTCAACCCCAAGGCCGAAAGGTGACGGGTCCACGACACTTCCGCTTCGCACTCTGATATCGATAAGGAACTCAGGATGTAGAAGGATGGTAATGAACGCATACTAATGGCTTGGAAGCAATAAGATGAAAGGAAATCAAGAAGGAAATCGGATGTCAACTGGAAGGAAGGAAAGAATACAAACGAATCAAGGAATGAATTGTCAATGACTTGGTATTCTTGTATTCGTTGCTGGAATCCCCAAATTCAGATACAGATCAGTTAATCTGAACCTGACTGTACTGTTGGTAAGAGCCCAAGGATTGACCCAGGTGGTTACCCACACCAGGTGTGAATCTAAGCTCTGATACCACTATGTAACGCCCCGATCCCGTAGGTACGGGGACGTTATGGCGACGTACATACGCGAGGTGAAAACACGCTCACGCATACGTTAAGCCTCAGTACAGTACATTACCTCCATATAGATACCTGGGGTCCAGCATGAAATAAGTACAAGAATACCTGCAGAAGAGGGTCAGTGATCATAACAGATATGAAAAATAGGGACAAATAGGATAACAGAAATAAAGCACCAAGATACCTAGGAATAAGCCCGATGAGGAAACTCCGATGTAACGCCAAGGCACTCTCTGCTACTCTGAGGACTCGGACCTCCAATCTGGGCACGCAAACCCAGGGTCGTCAGAAAGCGACCTAGTGAGTGGTAAAATGAAGGAGGCAGTAATATATACATAGTAATACAAGCACGATACTAATATATAATACATGATGTGGTACAAGTAATATTATATCATGAGCATATAGGAAGCAGTATAAATATATAAACATGTCATCTTTTGGTACCATCACTACCTAGCCGGTTATCGTCAGGTCATGACTCTAATTATATTTAGTTTATATAATAAATAATGTTATCTAGTGGTGACGTAATAGCAGTGAACATGGTAGTGATGTAAATGAATATGCAGGTGGACATATGCAATATGAACATGCTACTGTGTTGTCTCTAGGCATCATATAAGCAATGCAAACTAGAATGTTTATGATGCAAGGTATACATGAGCATGAGTAGTATGCAACCATATAAAGTGTAACCAGTATCAAGTAGTGTAGCAAAGTCTACAGGTAACATGATAGCGGATACAATAACATGAACATGGACAATAACAAGTAAGCAAGATCATAGTGAACATGATAGTAGACAAAATAACAGGAACAGTAACATGGTAGTATACAGGTATCAGGCAAGTCATGTCATTTATACAATAGTAGCAATCAGTACCACCTGGTATTTTAATCAATCTCTTCCAGTGTCCCATACCACTGGCAGTTCATACTGGAGCCCGCACTCCAGTAGAACCCATCCGGACATGGCCTACGGGTACCATTATCCAAACGAGAGAGTGACCAAATAACAAGTGTTCCCGACGTCACTATTTTGTATACTGTTTTATTATGTTACTTGGAAACTCGTGGTCGAGGAGTTCTTATCGGGTGGGTGTATCCCGTACATACCCGGGACAACGGCCTTATCAGATCCCTGGCTGCTGAGACCAGGGCCAGCCCGCTAGAGCTGTAACATGTAACGGGAATCTCAATGAGCATAAAACAATAACGGGATGCTCATGAGTAACAGATGGTAGCCAGCACTACCCCGTCCGCTGCAGTGGGACGAACAATGGATCCAGACATCCACCCGATATGATCTAATCAACCGTCAAGTCTCCCCCATACCCAAGTTATCATTATGATCCGATATGTCATGTATACAAGGTAACAAGAATAAATACAGTACATGATACAGGTAACATGATAACTGGACCTGAGCTCTGTTGATAGCGTAAATATAACGGGAAACGGGAACCATATAACGGGAACAATATAACATGAACAATGTAACGGGAAACGGGAACAATAGATGTGGAAGTCCACATATAGCATATCAACAGCTCTCATGTGCAGTATCGGGAATATCCATATCAGTAACAGGTAACAATCATATATCATGAATACGGGAACATGGAACAATAATACATGTAATAAGCATGGTGATCCATATGACAAAAATAGGGAGAAACCATATAAGCATGTGTCACAGGTAAGCATGACATGCAATGTGTAACAGTGATATGTAAACATGTAATGCAGGCATGTGTAGCAGGGATAAGTAAATATGATATGCACGTGTAACCGTGATAGGTAAACAGGACATGCACGTGTAACGATGATATATAAACATGACATTATTGTAACAATAATATTAAATGTGGTTGTCCGTGTATTAGTCTATCCGTGTACCAGTGGGACATAGCTATGTAGCCCTTATCTGTGTAACCTATATGCGTAGCACTAACACATGTAATAATAGTAGTTCGTGTCTCGTGTAATACCATGTCCTGTGCACGACAGTAATGGTGTCTAGCATGCAGGTCCAGTAACAGAGTAATGTCTTAGCAATACGATACATGACATCATAGTGTCCAAACATATGGTGACATAGTGGGTCGGATGTCAGAGGTCCATGAACATGACCTAATAGGTATCCAGTATTACACTCTACGTCTATTAATTATCCGGCATATTTAAGTACAGTGTTTATTACAATATTTTAATATGGTGTACCAATTAGAATTTATCGATCATTAATAAAGCAACCAAGTTCAATTAATAGACTAAAAAGATAATTTATAAAATAAAAACACTCACAAACTAGCTACAGGACTGTAGCTCTCTTCTCCACATCGCAACAGATCCAGAATCGCCTGAATCGGAGTCCGGATGCTCCAGATATCGCCCGAATACTAAAAAGCATATACAGGGGTTAAGTTTGTAATAACGAAAAATATACAGGGGGCTATTGGTAATTTTACAGGGGCCTAAAAGTAATTTAAGAATTTACAGGTGTTAAAATGTAATTTTACCTTTAATGGGTCGTGTCCGGGTGTAAACGGGTCGGGTTTGGGTTTGAACCCGTACCCAAACCCATTATTGGGTTTCTTCCCCAATTGAGAAGCAGCAGCAGGCAGCAGCTTTGAGCTGCTGCTGCTGCTCACCTGCGGCCGCCGCCGCGCGCGCGCCCCCCGCCGGCACCACCCCGGCGCCGGTCCGGCGTCCCAGGTAGCCGGGCCCACCCGCTAGAGAGAGAAGGAGGGAAAGAGAGGTGGGGGCGCAGGCGCCCCCCTCCACCTGCCCGCCGGCCTGGTGGCCAGGCCGGCCCCCGGCGCCGCCCGGCCTGGCCGGTCTCCGGCGCCGCCCGGCCTGGCAGGCCTCCGGCGTGCCGCTGTCCTCTGCCCGCAGGTGGTCCGCATAGAGAGAGAGAGGGGGAAGATATGTGGAGAGAGAGAGAGAGATAGAGAAGGATATGAAGAGAGAGAGAGTAGAGAGAGAGAGTTTAGGGAGAAGAGAGAGAAATTAGAGGGGAAAGAGAGAGGAGGGAGGATTTAAAAAGGGGAGAAGTCGGTGGGTGCTACAGTAGGGCGGTTGGGTGGATCTCGCTGGAAGAATGGAGAAGAAGAAAGAAAAGAAAAGAAAAGAAAAGAAAAGAAAATGGGTTTTTAAATATAAAATAATATTATTTAATTCGGCTTAAAATTCGACGTGTCCCAAACGGTGCCCAAAAATTACAGAAAATAGAGAAAATTACGCTGAGATGTAATATGAAATCGTTTTGCAGAAATTATATCCAGATTGCCAATTAAAAATCCCGGAGTGTCCCGCCGATACGGGCGACACCGGTTTGGCCGGATTTTCGATAAATTCAGAAAAATCCCCAAAAATACCCAAACCTAGATAATACGATTCTAAGACATACAGTGAAGGCCGATTCTCAAAATTGTACTCCGTTTGTGAAATAAAAATTGGAAGGCCGGTAATCGGTATCGGTCTACACCGACTACGGAGATTTTCCAGAATAATCTAGAAAAATTCCAAAAAATCTTGAAAAATCTACAATATTAGAAAATGATTTTAGAAATTGAAATCGGGTCAATCGGAATACTACAGAGGTCAAATCGAATTTGTACGTCGTATCGCGTACAGATACGGTGATACGTACACCGGCGAGCAGGGTGTTACATTTCTCCCCACCTTACAAAAAATTGCGTCCTCGCAATTTCAATCAGGTTTGAGAACAAGATTTTCAACCCCAAGGCCGAAAGGTGACGGGTCCACGACACTTCCGCTTCGCACTCTGATATCGATAAGGAACTCAGGATGTAGAAGGATGGTAATGAACGCATACTAATGGCTTGGAAGCAATAAGATGAAAGGAAATCAAGAAGGAAATCGGATGTCAACTGGAAGGAAGTAAAGAATACAAACGAATCAAGGAATGAATTGTCAATGACTTGGTATTCTTGTATTCGTTGCTGGAATCCCCAAATTCAGATACAGATCAGTTAATCTGAACCTGACTGTACTGTTGGTAAGAGCCCAAGGATTGACCCAGGTGGTTACCCACACCAGGTGTGAATCTAAGCTCTGATACCACTATGTAACGCCCCGATCCCGTAGGTACGGGGACGTTATGGCGACGTACATACGCGAGGTGAAAACACGCTCACGCATACGTTAAGCCTCAGTACAGTACATTACCTCCATATAGATACCTGGGGTCCAGCATGAAATAAGTACAAGAATACCTGCAGAAGAGGGTCAGTGATCATAACAGCTATGAAAAATAGGGACAAATAGGATAACAGAAATAAAGCACCAAGATACCTAGGAATAAGCCCGATGAGGAAACTCCGATGTAACGCCAAGGCACTCTCTGCTACTCTGAGGACTCGGACCTCCAATCTGGGCACGCAAACCCAGGGTCGTCAGAAAGCGACCTAGTGAGTGGTAAAATGAAGGAGGCAGTAATATATACATAGTAATACAAGCACGATACTAATATATAATACATGATGTGGTACAAGTAATATTATATCATGAGCATATAGGAAGCAGTATAAATATATAAACATGTCATCTTTTGGTACCATCACTACCTAGCCGGTTATCGTCAGGTCATGACTCTAATTATATTTAGTTTATATAATAAATAATGTTATCTAGTGGTGACGTAATAGCAGTGAACATGGTAGTGATGTAAATGAATATGCAGGTGGACATATGCAATATGAAAATGCTACTGTGTTGTCTCTAGGCATCATATAAGCAATGCAAACTAGAATGTTTATGATGCAAGGTATACATGAGCATGAGTAGTATGCAACCATATAAAGTGTAACCAGTATCAAGTAGTGTAGCAAAGTCTACAGGTAACATGATAGCGGATACAATAACATGAACATGGACAGTAACAAGTAAGCAAGATCATAGTGAACATGATAGTAGACAAAATAACAGGAACAGTAACATGGTAGTATACAGGTATCAGGCAAGTCATGTCATTTATACAATAGTAGCAATCAGTACCACCTGGTATTTTAATCAATCTCTTCCAGTGTCCCATACCACTGGCAGTTCATACTGGAGCCCGCACTCCAGTAGAACCCATCCGGACATGGCCTACGGGTACCATTATCCAAACGAGAGAGTGACCAAATAACAAGTGTTCCCGACGTCACTATTTTGTATACTGTTTTATTATGTTACTTGGAAACTCGTGGTCGAGGAGTTCTTATCGGGTGGGTGTATCCCGTACATACCCGGGACAACGGCCTTATCAGATCCCTGGCTGCTGAGACCAGGGCCAGCCCGCTAGAGCTGTAACATGTAACGGGAATCTCAATGAGCATAAAACAATAACGGGATGCTCATGAGTAACAGATGGTAGCCAACACTACCCCGTCCCCTGCAGTGGGACGTACAATGGATCCAGACATCCACCCGATATGATCTAATCAACCGTCAAGTCTCCCCCAGACCCAAGTTATCATTATGATCCGATATGTCATGTATACAAGGTAACAGGAATAAATACAGTACATGATACAGGTAACATGATAACTGGACCTGAGCTCTGTTGATAGCGTAAATATAACGGGAAACGGGAACCCTATAACGGGAACAATATAACATGAACAATGTAACGGGAAACAGGAACAATAGATGTGGAAGTCCACATATAGCATATCAACAGCTCTCATGTCCAGTATCGGGAATATCCATATCAGTAACAGGTAACAATCATATATCATGAATACGGGAACATGGAACAATAATACATGTAATAAGCATGGTGATCCATATGACAAAAATAGGGAGAAACCATATAAGCATGTGTCACAGGTAAGCATGACATGCAATGTGTAACAGTGATATGTAAACATGTAATGCAGGCATGTGTAGCAGGGATAAGTAAACATGATATGCACGTGTAACCGTGATAGGTAAACAGGACATGCACGTGTAACGATGATATATAAACATGACATTATTGTAACAATAATATTAAATGTGGTTGTCCGTGTATTAGTCTATCCGTGTACCAGTGGGACATAGCTGTGTAGCCCTTATCTGTGTAACCTATTTGCGTAGCACTAACACATGTAATAATAGTAGTTCGTGTCTCGTGTAATACCATGTCCTGTGATTGTTACACAAAAGTGCATATTTTACATCATAATTCCCATGCATATTACAAATAAATATGTGATTTTTACTCCTCTTCTCTACATATTTGCAGGTACACACTCTAATGGAGAGATATCCAAATAATCACTTAATTAACACTAATTAAGTGATTAATCCATGATTAAGATAAAGCCAAATCCAAATCAAATCCAGAGAGATCTGCGCGCAACAAACGAAGGTTCCAGATATGCCACGTGGATAACAAACTCCCAACGAACCTCCAACAGAAAGATCTGGACCAACGCCCAGATCTGGCGGCAATCCCGCGGCAATCCGCGGCAGATCTAGGCCGTTGAGATCCCGGATTTCGTGGCAACCACCTTGGCTCTCGAAGCTTCATCTCCAGCCTATAAATACTCCACCTTCACCTGCGAGCAAAAACTGAAGAGAGAGGAGAGGAGATTAGTTCTAGTTGTTGTAATTTTCATGTATTTTTCTCTAGGTTTTGTTCTTTAGATCCCTCTTCTTCTTCCCTAGAATTCAATGTAAAAGAGAGTGATTGTGAGGGAGAGAGCTTGTGTAATCAAGAGTGACACTTGAAGCAACAAGGATTGATCCATCCTCCTTCCTCTACTTGAAGCTTGGTTCTAGTTTTCTTGCATTCTTTAATTGCTTTCTTTATTTCATGCTTTAATTCCTTGCAATTTAGTTCATGTGTTGTTTTACTTCTTTAATGGCTTTTAGCTAATCTTTCTCCATGTACTAGTAACCTCTATTCTTGCCATCTTCAATAACTCATGGGTGATTGCTTTTGTTCATCTTGCAAGTGTATGATCTTCTCTTCTCCGATGGGTTAAACCACCCTTCTTGCAATGAGAAAGTAATTAGGTCAACACGTGAGACGAATCCTACGCCTATGGAGTGACAACATTAGGCAAGCTTTCATTATCACGGAGTTTGGTAAGCTTTGGCAAGCTAGTAAGGTAAGCTAGTCTTGGATTTCTTTCATTCAAGTTTTCTTTTCTTTTCTTGTGAATACCAATCCACTTCTTGATTTCTTTTCCACTTCCACCATGAACATATCCATCTTCTTTAGTTTGTTTTACACTTGCTTCATTAATTTTATAATCAAGAGAAGAATCCTCGTTTAATCACTTCACTACCACACGTCAAAGCTTCTATCGCGAGCTCTCCCTGAGATTCGACTCGGTATAGTCCTATACTATAGCGGAGACAAGAAAGGGTACAATAAATACATTTCTATACTTCATAATAGTACACCTTCTTAGTCTAATCAAAATGGCGCCGTTGCCGGGGATGACAATTCTCTAATACGGCGCATACGTATTCTTTCTTAATCAAAATGGCGCCGTTGCCGGGGAGAGCAACGTTATTTTTGGTTTAAAGTGAAGTACTAAACGATTCTTCTTCTCTGTTGCAGGTTACAGGAGAAGAAAACAGGAAAATATTCATTGCAGAAACATACAAGTGGCTCTGGGACTCTGCTCTTGAAAGCAGAGCCCAGTTGCTCTCAGTTTTGCCGCGGATCCACAAGATTTGCCGTGGGAACGCGGCACAACTGAGTTGACTACTCATGAAATTTTTGCAGGGCTTGCTTCTCTGCAAATTACATCTGCTGCTATATTTTAAATCCTGTATTTTTCACCATATACATGTTTAATTAATCAACAGTAAATCATTGGTTGTAATTGTTAATAATTGAATAGACATTTGCATCATAGGCACGTGTCTTTCAATTCTTTAATTTTACTGTTGAAGAGTGCGGGGGACAAGGTACGTAAAGCATTGCATATAGACTAGGAATCACTCTTTGATTGTTTAATTACGCTTTGGGTGATCCTTGTTTGTTTTCATCGTACACTTGCACAATTCAATTTTAAGGGCAAAACCTATAAATAAGATAAGGTGAGGGAGTTCATTACCCTTTCCTTAGCCCGAAAACCACAATCCAAGCACTCACTAACCCAAGCCTAATTTAATAAAAAAGTAGACGTTGGCCCTAGGGACATCTCGGACTCAATTAAGAGATTTTCCTAAGAGGGAAAAGTGTTGGAATTTAACTCTTGCAAAATCGGTGTCTAGGAAAGGGGTTGAGGGCCGAAAGCCCGAAGGTTGCTGGTTACTTAATTAAGGAACGTCTTCGGACGGAAAACCTCCCACCAACCTTACCCTTCCCTGGCTGATTAGCTTGTGGTTAGAGTCTACACTGAACCTCCTGTGGACGGTCTATTTGTTAGGAGTCGTCTAGGTCCTAAGTCTACCCTAACTTAGGTTAGAATTTTTTTCTTTTGTTTGTTTGTTTGTTTGTTTGTTTTTGTTTGTGATTGTGTGATATGGCCTTCAACAATTCTTTCAATAATAATCCATATTTCACACAACCACCATATTCGGATAATTCCAACCCGGTGTTTTATAATATGCACCAACCAAATACACCGGATTGGCCTTATCCGAATCAATATGACCCATACCCCCCATCTAATGATTATAATGTCCAAAATAATTTCAACTCTTTGATTAGTACACAATATTGCATATTTTACATCACAACTCCCATGCATATTACAAATAAATATGTGATTTTTACTCCTCTTCTCTACATATTTGCAGGTACACACTTAAAAGAGAGATATCCAAATAATCACTTAATTAACCATAATTAAGTGATTAATTAAAGATTAAAGATAAAGCCAAATTCAAATCCAGATCCAGAGAAATCCGCGCAACAAACGAAGATTCTAGATATACCACGTGGCTAACAACCTTGTAACTAATCTACACCAGAAAGTTGTTAGCCAACGGACTCCAAAGTGCCGCGCCTTGCCGCGCCTCCACCGCAAAATCCGGGCCGTTGGATCTCAGATTTCGTGCCAACAAACTAGATCTCGAAGCTTCACCTGGGGTCTATAAATATCTGCACTTGGACCTGCGAGCAAAGATTGATCAGAGAAGAGAGGAGATTAGTTCATTAGTTGTAATTTTCATTTTTCTCTAGGTTTTGTTCTTTAGTTCCCTCTTCTTCTCTATCCCTAGATTTCATTACAAAAGAGAGTGATTGTGAGGGAGAGAGCTTGTAATGATCAATGGTGACAATTGAAGCTATGCAAGGATTGATCCATCCTCCATTCCTCTACTTGAGTTTGATTCTAGTTCTTGTGCTTTCTTTATTGCTTTCTTTATTTCATGCAATTTACTTCAATGCTTTGTTTAGTTCTTTAATGGCTTCTTGTAGCTAGATTTTCATTCCATGTACTAGTTTACCACTAGCTTAGCCACTTCACTACTCATGGGTGTTTGCTTTTGTTAATCTTGCAAGTGTATGATCTTCTCTTCTCCGATGGTTAAACCACCATCTTGCAAATGAGAAAGTAATTAGGTCAACACGCTAGACGAATTCCAAGCCTATGGAGTGACAACATTAGGCAAAGCATTCATTATCAAGGAGTTTGGTAAGATTTGGCAAGCTAGCAAGGTAATCTAGTCATGGATTGCTTTCTTTAAGTTTCTTGTTCTTTTCTTGTGAATACCACATCCACACCACTTCTTGATTTCTTTTCCACTTCCACCATGAACATATCCATCTTCTTTTAGTTTCTTTTGCATCACTAAGTTTATAAGCCAAGAGAAGAACACTCGTTTGTTCACTTCACTAATAACACACGTAAAGCTTCCATCGCGAGCTCTCCCTGAGATCCGACTCGGTATAGTCCTACACTATAGCGGAGACAAGAAAGGGTACATCAAATACATTCTTACACACATAATAAGTACACCTTCTTAGTCTAACCAAATTGGCGCCGTTGCCGGGGAGAGCGACGTTATTTTTGTTTTAAAGTGAAGTACTAAACGATTCTTCTTCTCTGTTTGCAGGTTACAGGTAAAGAAACAGGAAAATATTGCTTGCAGTGACATATAAGTGGACCTGGGACTCTGCTCAAGAAAGCAGAGCCCAGGATCCCTCTGGAGTGCCGCGGACCCGCGGCATTTGCCGTGGAAACGCGGCACAAAAGAGATCACTACTCACGAAATTTTTGCAGGGGCTTCTGCTCTGCAAGATACAACTGCTTATATACTTGATTTTCTGTATACTTCACTGTATTCCTGTTAATTAATACAACAGTAAAAATTGGTTGATAATTGCTAAAAATTGTTTAGACACTTGCATTTTAGGCACGTGTCTTTCAATTCTTTACTTTTACTGTTGAAGAGTGCGTGGAGGCAAGGTACGTGTTTGCATTGCATATAGACTAGGACAAACTCTTGCTTGATTTTCATGCTTTGAGTGAATCTTGGTTATTTTTCTTGTACACTTGCACAATTCAAATTTAAGGGCATACCCGTAAATAAGATAAGGTGGGGGAGTTCATTACCCTTTCCTTAGCCCGAAAACCATTTTCCCAAGCACTCACTAACCCAAGCCCTAATTTAATAAAAAAGTAGACGTTGGCCCTAGGGACATCTCGGACTCATCTAGGAGATTATCCTAAGGGGGAAAAGTATTGGAAATTAACTCTTGCAAAATCGGTGTCTAGGAAAGGGGTTGAGGGCCGAAAGCCCGAAGGTTGCTGGTTACTTAATTAAGGAACGTCTCCGGACGGAAAACCTCCCACCAACCTTACCCTTCCCTGGCTGATTAGCTTGTGGTTAGAGTCTACACTGAACCTCCTGTGGACGATCTATTGTTAGGAGTCGTCTAGGTCTACGTCTACCCTAACTTAGGTTAGAAATTTTTTTTTTCTTTTGTTTGTTTGTTTGTTTGTTTGTTTGTTTGTTTGTGATTGTGTGATATGGCTTACAATTACAATTCTTTCCATCCATATGTCACACACACTCCATATTCGGATAATTCCAACCCGGTGTTTTATAATATGCACCAACCACATACACCGGGTTGGCCATATCCGAATCAATACGACCCATACACCTCATCTAATAATTATAATGTCCAAAATAATTTCAACTCTTCATCGAGTCATTGGGGATTCAAGTACCCCGAGTCAAATTCTCAAATTCCTTGTCCATCATATTCACCTTGTCCACAACATTCATTTCCAGAGTCCGCTTCATACACTCCTTTTTCTGAACCTCCATTTGAAGAAAAGTCTGACTTATTAAGGAGTTTAGAAGCCAATTTACAAAGAGCTGAGCAAACACTTCCAGAACCATTTCCTTCTCCAATTCCACAGTATTTTCAAGAGTCTTACTCAGTTCCACCATTTCCTAATGAACAACCATTTGTCATGGAACCGAGTAATGATTTCTTGTGTGAGTCCACTTTTACATCACCACACACTTTTGACTCACACTTCCAAGACAACACTTCATCTTTTCATCCAAATAATGAAGTCATCGATTATGGAAAGATGCTTGAAGACATGACTCGCGCTCAAAATGCTAGGAATCGTGACATAGATTTGATGATCCAATCTCTTCGTTCTCATTCTCTTTCTAATGTCACTAGCCACTCTAAATCTAAAGAGTCATGTAGTCTTGGAAGTCCAGATTCAATTTCAGCACACTTACCTGAACTTGTCCATACTTCAGATCCAATTGATAATTTGGCAAGTTTTCCTTTTCCTGAAATTGAACTGGAACATGAATTTGATTCTGAACTTTCACTTGATGATTCCAACTTACTTCCTGATTCAATCATGACTTCCATATCCTTACCTAATTTAAATCCATTTCCCAAGTCAGAATTGGATCCATTTCCTATCCATTGTGAAATTGAATCACCAATCTTTTATGATGATCACATAGAACTTGGCCAATTCCATACTTCTGAAAATCCCATTGATAAATTGGCAAGTTCTCCACATTTTATTGAACTACATGAAGAATGTGATCTTGAACCCCAACTTTGTGATTCAATCCTTCTTCCCGATTCAATAATGACTCCGGTATCTTTACCTCACTTCAATCCTTTCCCGGAGTCAACATTGAATCCTTTCCCAATTCATAATGAAGTTGAATCACTCATCTTTGAGGATCATATTGCACTTGCCCAATTTTACACTTCTGAAGATTCCATTAACATTTTGGCAAGTTCTCCATCTTGTGGAATTGAACTCAAATGTGACCTTGATTTTCTCAATCTCTTTACTTCTGAAACTGATTGTACAATTCTTAAGGAAGATGTTGACTTAAGTTTTGAAGAATTGTACGGTGATGAGCTTGAATTTCTTAAAATTGGAAGTAAAGAGATATCACTTTTAGAAAGTCACATTCCATCGTTGAACTCTGATTGTGGACTTGAGTTTTCATTTCTTGACTTGGACACAATTTCTGACCTCACTTCGACTCCTGAACTATCACTCGATTTAAATCATAATCCTGAGTCGATATTCCTTCCTGAGTCCAAGTCAACTGTTCTATCATGTTATATACCATTCTGGGACAAGGAAATTAATAAAAATGACTCTGAAATTATTAGGAAAATCTTGAAATTAGATGGGGTGGTCATGTATATAATTAAGAGCACACACGCATGCATCATTTTAGTGGGTCATATTTCTGTGATTTTTGGTGGGTTCCTGAAAACCCAAAGAAAAGATGATTGGGCCATGTTCCGTGGACCAATCCGACCACCACCGGAACCACCACCTTGAGGTGATTTTTCTCTCCCTTTCCATTTTGTTTCATGCATACATATATCATGATGCATTGAGGACAATGCATGAAATAAGTGTGGGGGAGGGTTTACTAACATAGAGTTTTTAGACTTTCTTTCTTTTACATTTCCTTTCTTTTACATTTCTTTAGAAATAATAATAAAAAAAATAAAATAAAAAAAAAATAAAAACTTTTTGAAATAAGAGACAAAGTTTTGTTCTATTTTTAAGAAAATTAAGATGTATCTTAGAAATTAAGAAAACCTTAATTATGACATCTTAAACCTAGTTGAAGTAATAGATCTTGTTGGAAATTATAGGCTAAGTAAGTAAAATTGGTGAGATATTTTTATCTTGAATTTTTTGCCTTAGATAAATATGCACTTCACACTTACACATTTCTTGGGATGGAAACAAAGACCAAAAAAATGCCATATATATAAAAAAAAAAAAAAAAAGAGAAAAAAATAAATATATAAATAATAGATCACTTATTAAGCTGGGAAATTGTGCCTCAAGAAGCATGATGACTCACGCCTAACAGTGATCTCACTTATTAAGCTGGGGAATTGTGCCTCAAGAAGCATGATTATTCACGCCTAACGGTGATTAAGAATAATCCCCTTTAGTTTTGTGGCCTTTTTCACTCGAGTCCTTAAACCCGAGAGATGTTTCCTCATCTGATGCCCTAAGACCATCTGGTTTGGGAGTCATCGGTTAAAGGCTCGCTACATGGGTGAATAAGAAAGCTAAGGAAACTAAGGGATGAAAAAAGAGAAAAAAGAAAAAAATATAAATATATATATAAATAAATGGCTTGATGGTTGGAATTGAAATCCCAAGAAACCTTCACTGTGCACGGTGTGCATATTATCTAGGTTTTATGAAAGATAAAGTATTCAATCCAATTTTGAACTCTTACCTTAATTGAAAACAAGATCTTGCATGGATACTAAGTTTAAGGAAGAATGATTATAGGTGGACTTATGACCTAGGATCACTTATATTTTTGCAAAAATAGTTCGTAAACTTGTCTCTTATTCAAAATGCGTTTTCAAAATACTAACATTTGTCTTCTTTCTTTATGGATTTTGTGGGTGTAATCCGCTAAAAACCCTCAGGAGACAACACTCCTCCTCTAGGGTAACCTAGAGGTTTAACGGCTTGTTGCACATGCTCAGTGCAATCGCGTCACCTGCGAAAGTGGTGTAATAAACTTGTAGCTTAGATTTTATTTTCTTTTTCTTTGTTTTTGCTCGGGACGAGCAAACGAATAAGTGTGGGGGTGTGATTAGTACACAATATTGCATATTTTACATCACAACTCCCATGCATATTACAAATAAATATGTGATTTTTACTCCTCTTCTCTACATATTTGCAGGTACACACTTAAAAGAGAGATATCCAAATAATCACTTAATTAACCATAATTAAGTGATTAATTAAAGATTAAAGATAAAGCCAAATTCAAATCCAGATCCAGAGAAATCCGCGCAACAAACGAAGATTCTAGATATACCACGTGGCTAACAACCTTGTAACTAATCTACACCAGAAAGTTGTTAGCCAACGGACTCCAAAGTGCCGCGCCGTGCCGCGCCTCCACCGCAAAATCCGGGCCGTTGGATCTCAGATTTCGTGCCAACAAACTAGATCTCGAAGCTTCACCTGGGGTCTATAAATATCTGCACTTGGACCTGCGAGCAAAGATTGATCAGAGAAGAGAGGAGATTAGTTCATTAGTTGTAATTTTCATTTTTCTCTAGGTTTTGTTCTTTAGTTCCCTCTTCTTCTCTATCCCTAGATTTCATTACAAAAGAGAGTGATTGTGAGGGAGAGAGCTTGTAATGATCAATGGTGACAATTGAAGCTATGCAAGGATTGATCCATCCTCCATTCCTCTACTTGAGTTTGATTCTAGTTCTTGTGCTTTCTTTATTGCTTTCTTTATTTCATGCAATTTACTTCAATGCTTTGTTTAGTTCTTTAATGGCTTCTTGTAGCTAGATTTTCATTCCATGTACTAGTTTACCACTAGCTTAGCCACTTCACTACTCATGGGTGTTTGCTTTTGTTAATCTTGCAAGTGTATGATCTTCTCTTCTCCGATGGTTAAACCACCATCTTGCAAATGAGAAAGTAATTAGGTCAACACGCTAGACGAATTCCAAGCCTATGGAGTGACAACATTAGGCAAAGCATTCATTATCAAGGAGTTTGGTAAGATTTGGCAAGCTAGCAAGGTAATCTAGTCATGGATTGCTTTCTTTAAGTTTCTTGTTCTTTTCTTGTGAATACCACATCCACACCACTTCTTGATTTCTTTTCCACTTCCACCATGAACATATCCATCTTCTTTTAGTTTCTTTTGCATCACTAAGTTTATAAGCCAAGAGAAGAACACTCGTTTGTTCACTTCACTAATAACACACGTAAAGCTTCCATCGCGAGCTCTCCCTGAGATCCGACTCGGTATAGTCCTACACTATAGCGGAGACAAGAAAGGGTACATCAAATACATTCTTACACACATAATAAGTACACCTTCTTAGTCTAACCACTCTTCACCGAGTAATTGGGGATTCACATACCCTGAGTCAAATTCTCAAATTCCTTGTCCATCATATTCACCTTGTCCACAGTATTCATTTCCCGAGTCCACTTCATATACTCTTTTTGAAGAAAAATCTGAGTTACAAAGGAGTATAGAAGCCAATTTACAGAGAGTCGAGCAACAACTTCAAAAATCATTTGTCTCTCCAATTCCACAGTATTTTCAAGAGTCTTACTCAGTTCCACCCTTTCATAATGAACAACCATTTATGAGTAATGATTTCTTGTGTGAGTCCACTCTTCCATTACCACACATTTTTGACTCACACTATTCACAAAATTTCCAACTTCAAGATTCCTATACTCCCATTCTAGAGCAGCCATCTGTAGAACTATCACATCTAGAAAAGAGTATAGGCATCTTGCAAGAGTCTTTGTTACAATATCAAACAACACGTGCCGAGTCTTTCAATAGTGTGAAAGAACAACTGGATAAACTTCTTAGGAATGAGGAAACTCTATCCTATAAAACTTTGACTAATCCAGTTATACCACACTCTATTGATAAGACCCAAGACTCTTGTCATTTTGGAAATCCAGATTCAATTTCAGCACACTCATCTGAACTTGCCCATCCAATTGACAGTTCGGCAAGTTTTTCATTTCCTAAAATTGAACTTGTCCAAACTTCAAATCCAATTGACATTTTGGCAAGTTTTTCAAATCCTAAAACTGAACTTGTCCAAAAATCAAATCCCATAGACATTTTGGCAAGTTTTCCTTTTTCTGAAATTGAACTTGAACATGATGATCCTGAACTTCCACTGGATGATTCAATGTTACTTCCTGATTCAATTATGACTCCAGTATCTTCACATGATTTCACTTCATTTCCTGAGTCAGTATTGGATCCAGTTCCAGTCCATTTTGAAATTGAATCACCAATCATTCATGATGATCACATTGAACTTGACCAATTCTATACTTCTGAAAGTCCCATTGATAAAATGGCAAGTTCACATTTTTCTGAAATTGAACTACATAAGGAATGTGATCTTGAACCCCAACTTCGTGATTCGATCCTTTTTCCTAATTCCATAATGACTCAGGTGTCTTTACCTGACTTCAATTTTTTCCCGGAGTCAACCTTGGATCCTTTCCCAATTCACAATGAAGTTGAATCACCCATCTTTGAGGATCATATTGAACTTGCCCAATTCTACACTTCTGAAGATACAATTGACAAATTTGCAAGTTCTCATTTTTGTGGAATTGAACTCAATGAAGAATGTGACTTTGACCCTCAAGTTTGTGATTTCGTTCAAATACCTGAATCATTATTGACTCCTGTTTTGTTGCCCAATTTGAGTAACATTTTCGAGTCAATTTTGATTCCCAACCATCCTGAACTTGAATCACTAATCTTAGATAGTCACATTCCATCATTGGAAAATAATTGTGGACTCGAGCTTCATTTTCTTGACTTGGACCAAATTACTGAATTCCCCCCGACTCCTGAACCTTTACTTGACTTCATTCACTTCCCTGAGTCGGTACTCCTTCCTGAGTCCAAGTCAACTATTCTAGTGGAATGTGACCTAGAATCTCATAATCTCTTTACTTCTAAAACTGATTGTACAATTCTTAAGGAAGATGTTGACTTAAGTTTTGAAGAATTGTACGGGGATGAGCTTGAATTTCTTAAAATCGGAAGTAAAGAGATATTACCTTTAGAAAGTCACATTCCATTGTTGGACACTGATTGTGGACTTGAGTTTCCATTTCTTGACTTGGACACAATTTCTGACCTCACTTCGACTCTTGAACCATCACTTGATTTAAATCATAATCCTGAGTCGGTGTTCCTTCCAGAGTCCAAGTCAACTATTCTATCATTTCATTCACCATTCTGGGACAAGGATCTTGACAAATTTGATTCTGAAATTATTAGGAAAATCTTGAAATTAGATGGGGTCATGTACATAATTAAAATTTTTCACTCATACATCATTCTAGTGGGTCATATTCTAGAAATTTTTGGTGGGTTCCTGAAAACCCAAAGAAAAGTTGATTGGGCCATGTTTCGTGGACCAATCAGACCACCACCGGAACCACCCCCTTCAGGTAATTTTTGTCCTTCCCTTTTCATTACTTGTTTCATGCATACATATATCATGATGCATTGAGGACAATGCATGAAATAAGTGTGGGGGAGGGTTTACTAACTTAGAGTTTTTAGAATTTCTTTCTTTTACATTTCTTTTAATGAAAAAAAAATAAAAAATAAAAACTTTTTGAAATAAGAGACAAAGTTTAGATCTATTTTTAAGAAAATTAAGATGTATCTTAGGAATTAAGAAAGCCTTAATTATGACATCTTAAGCCTAGTTGAAATAATAGTTCTTGTTTGAGATTATAGGCTAAGTAAGTAAAATTGGTGAGATATTCTTATCTTGAATTTTTTGCCTTAGATAAGTATGCACTTTACACTTACACATTTCTTGGGATGGAAACAAAGACCAAAAATGCCATATAAATAAATAAATAAAAAAAAAGAAAAAAATAAAAAAATCACCTATTAAGCTGGAAAATTGTGCCTCAAGAAGCAAAATTACTCACGCCTAACGGTGATTTCACTTATTAAGCTAGATAATTGTGCCTCAAGAAGCATGATTATTTACGCCTAACGGTGATCATAAAAATAATCCCCTTTAGTTGTTGTGGCCTTTTCTACTCGAGACCTTAAACCCGAGGGATGTTTTCTCATCTGGTGCCCTAAGACCGTCTGGTTTGGGAGTCATCGGTTAAAGGCTCGCTACAAGGGTAGACTAGAAAGCCTAAACTAAGGGAAGAAAAAAAAATAAAAAAAATAAAAAAAAATATAAATAAATAAATGGCTTGATGGTTGGAGTTAAAATCCCAGAAATCTTCACTGTCACGGTGTGCATACTATCTAGGTTTTATGTAAGATAAAATATTCAATCCAATTTTGAATTCTTACCTTAATTGAAGACAAGATCTTGCATGGAGACTAAGTTTAAGGAAGAATGATTATAGGTGGACTTATGACCTAGGATCACTTATATTTTTGCGAAAATAGTTCGTAAACATGTCTCTTATTCAAAATGCGTTTTCAAAATACTAACATTTGTTTTCTTTCTTTATGGATTTTGTGGGTGTAATCCGCTGAAAACCCTCAGAAGACAACACTCCTCCTCTAGGGTAACCTAGAGGTTTAACGGCTTGTTGCACATGCTCAGTGCAATCGCGTCACCTGCGAAAGTGGTGCAATAAAAATGATAGTTAGGATTTTCTTTTCTTTTCTTTGTTTTGCTCGGGACGAGCAAAAGAATAAGTGTGGGGGTGTGATTGTTACACAAAAGTGCATATTTTACATCATAATTCCCATGCATATTACAAATAAATATGTGATTTTTACTCCTCTTCTCTACATATTTGCAGGTACACACTCTAATGGAGAGATATCCAAATAATCACTTAATTAACACTAATTAAGTGATTAATCCATGATTAAGATAAAGCCAAATCCAAATCAAATCCAGAGAGATCTGCGCGCAACAAACGAAGGTTCCAGATATGCCACGTGGATAACAAACTCCCAACGAACCTCCAACAGAAAGATCTGGACCAACGGCCCAAATCTGGCGGCAATCCCGCGGCAATCCGCGGCAGATCTAGGCCGTTGAGATCCCGGATTTCGTGGCAACCACCTTGGCTCTCGAAGCTTCATCTCCAGCCTGTAAATACTCCACCTTCACCTGCGAGCAAAAACTGAAGAGAGAGGAGAGGAGATTAGTTCTAGTTGTTGTAATTTTCATGTATTTTTCTCTAGGTTTTGTTCTTTAGATCCCTCTTCTACTTCCCTAGAATTCAATGTAAAAGAGAGTGATTGTGAGGGAGAGAGCTTGTGTAATCAAGAGTGACACTTGAAGCAACAAGGATTGATCCATCCTCCTTCCTCTACTTGAAGCTTGGTTCTAGTTTTCTTGCATTCTTTAATTGCTTTCTTTATTTCATGCTTTAATTCCTTGCAATTTAGTTCATGTGTTGTTTTACTTCTTTAATGGCTTTTAGCTAATCTTTCTCCATGTACTAGTAACCTCTATTCTTGCCATCTTCAATAACTCATGGGTGATTGCTTTTGTTCATCTTGCAAGTGTATGATCTTCTCTTCTCCGATGGGTTAAACCACCCTTCTTGCAATGAGAAAGTAATTAGGTCAACACGTGAGACGAATCCTACGCCTATGGAGTGACAACATTAGGCAAGCTTTCATTATCACGGAGTTTGGTAAGCTTTGGCAAGCTAGTAAGGTAAGCTAGTCTTGGATTTCTTTCATTCAAGTTTTCTTTTCTTTTCTTGTGAATACCAATCCACTTCTTGATTTCTTTTCCACTTCTACCATGAACATATCCATCTTCTTTAGTTTGTTTTACACTTGCTTCATTAATTTTATAATCAAGAGAAGAATCCTCGTTTAATCACTTCACTACCACACGTCAAAGCTTCTATCGCGAGCTCTCCCTGAGATTCGACTCGGTATAGTCCTATACTATAGCGGAGACAAGAAAGGGTACAATAAATACATTTCTATACTTCATAATAAGTACACCTTCTTAGTCTAATCATCCTGTGCACGACAGTAATGGTGTCTAGCATGCAGGTCCAGTAACAGAGTAATGTCTTAGCGATACGATACATGACATCATAGTGTCCAAACATATGGTGACATAGTGGGTCGGATGTCAGAGGTCCATGAACATGACCTAATAGGTATCCATTATTACACTCTACGTCTATTAATTATCCGGCATATTTAAGTACAGTGTTTATTACAATATTTTAATATGGTGTACCAATTAGAATTTATCGATCATTAATAAAGCAACCAAGTTCAATTAATAGACTAAAAAGATAATTTATAAAATAAAAACACTCACAAACTAGCTACAGGACTGTAGCTCTCTTCTCCACATCGCAACGGATCCAGAATCGCCTGAATCGGAGTCCGGATGCTCCAGATATCGCCCGAATACTAAAAAGCATATACAGGGGTTAATTTTGTAATAACGAAAAATATACAGGGGGCTATTGGTAATTTTACAGGGGCCTAAAAGTAATTTAAGAATTTACAGGGGTTAAAATGTAATTTTACCTTTAATGGGTCGTGTCCGGGTGTAAACGGGTCGGGTTTGGGTTTGAACCCGTACCCAAACCCATTATTGGGTTTCTTCCCCAATTGAGAAGCAGCAGCAGGCAGCAGCTTTGAGCTGCTGCTGCTGCTCACCTGCGGCCGCCGCCGCCGCGCGCGCCTGCCGCCGGCGCCGCTGCTCTGCCGGCGCCGGCACCACCCCGGCGCCGGTCCGGCGTCCCAGGTAGCCGGGCCCACCCGCTAGAGAGAGAAGGAGGGAAAGAGAGGTGGGGGCGCAGGCGCCCCCCTCCACCTGCCCGCCGGCCTGGTGGCCAGGCCGGTCTCCGGCGCCGCCCGGCCTGGCAGGCCTCCGGCATGCCGCTGTCCTCCGCCCGCAGGTGGTCCGCATAGAGAGAGAGAGAGGGGGAAGATATGTGGAGAGAGAGAGAGAGATAGAGAAGGATATGAAGAGAGAGAGAGTAGAGAGAGAGAGTTTAGGGAGAAGAGAGAGAAATTAGAGGGGAAAGAGAGAGGAGGGAGGATTTAAAAAGGGGAGAAGTCGGTGGGTGCTACAGTAGGGCGGTTGGGTGGATCTCGCTGGAAGAATGGAGAAGAAGAAAGAAAAGAAAAGAAAATAAAAGAAAAGAAAAGAAAATGGGTTTTAAATATTAAAATAATATTATTTAATTCGGCTTAAAATTCGACGTGTCCCAAACGTTGCCAAAAATTACAGAAAATAGAGAAAATTACGCTGAGACGTAATATGAAATCGGTTTGCAGAAATTATATCCGGTTTGCCAATTAAAAATCCCGGAGTGTCCCGCCGATACGGGCGACACCGGTTTGGCCGGATTTTCGATAAATTCAGAAAAATCCCCAAAAATACCCAAACGTAGATAATACGATTCTAAGACATACAGTGAAGGCTGATTCTCAAAATTGTACTCCATTTGTGAAATAAAAATTGGAAGGCCGGTAATCGGTATCGGTCTACACCGACTACGGAGATTTTCCAGAATAATCTAGAAAAATTTCAGAAAATCCTGAAAATCTACAATATTAGAAAATGATTTTAGAAATTGAAATCGGGTCAATCGGAATACTACAGAGGTCAAATCGAATTTGTACGTCGTATCGCGTACAGATACGGTGATACGTACACCGGGGAGCAGGGTGTTACATTTCTCCCCACCTTACAAAAAATTGCGTCCTCGCAATTTCAATCAGGTTTGAGAACAAGATTTTCAACCCCAAGGCCGAAAGGTGACGGGTCCACGACACTTTCGCTTCGCACTCTGATATCGATATGGAACTCAGGATGTAGAAGGATGGTAATGAACGCATACTAATGGCTTGGAAGCAATAAGATGCAAGGAAATCAAGAAGGAAATCGGATGTCAACTGGAAGGAAGGAAAGAATACAAACGAATCAAGGAATGAATTGTCAATGACTTGGTATTCTTGTATTCGTTGCTGGAATCCCCAAATTCAGATACAGATCAGTTAATCTGAACCTGACTGTACTGTTGGTAAGAGCCCAAGGATTGACCCAGGTGGTTACCCACACCAGGTGTGAATCTAAGCTCTGATACCACTATGTAACGCCCCGATCCCGTAGGTACGGGGACGTTATGGCGACGTACATACGCGAGGTGAAAACACGCTCACGCATACTTTAAGCCTCAGTACAGTACATTACCTCCATATAGATACCTGGGGTCCAGCATGAAATAAGTACAAGAATAGCTGTAGAAGAGGGTCAGTGATCATAACAGATATGAAAAATAGGGACAAATAGGATAACAGAAATAAAGCACCAAGATACCTAGGAATAAGCCCGATGAGGAAACTCCGATGTAACGCCAAGGCACTCTCTGCTACTCTGAGGACTCGGACCTTCAATCTGGGCACGCAAACCCAGGGTCGTCAGAAAGCGACCTAGTGAGTGGTAAAATGAAGGAGGCAGTAATATGTACATAGTAATACAAGCACGATACTAATATATAATACATGATGTGGTACAAGTAATATTATATCATGAGCATGTAGGAAGCAGTATAAATATATAAACATGTCATCTTTTGGTACCATCACTACCTAGCCGGTTATCGTCAGGTCATGACTCTAATTATATTTAGTTTATATAATAAATAATGTTATCTAGTGGTGACGTAATAGCAGTGAACATGGTAGTGATGTAAATGAATATGCAGGTGGACATATGCAATATGAACATGCTACTGTGTTGTCTCTAGGCATCATATAAGCAATGCAAACTAGAATGTTTATGATGCAAGGTATACATGAGCATGAGTAGTATGCAACCATATAAAGTGTAACCAGTATCAAGTAGTGTAGCAAAGTCTACAGGTAACATGATAGCGGATACAATAACATGAACATGGACAGTAACAAGTAAGCAAGATCATAGTGAACATGATAGTAGACAAAATAACAGGAACAGTAACATGGTAGTATACAGGTATCAGGCAAGTTATGTCATTTATACAATAGTAGCAATCAGTACCACCTGGTATTTTAATCAATCTCTTCCAGTGTCCCATACCACTGGCAGTTCATACAGGAGCCCGCACTCCAGTAGAACCCATCCGGACATGGCCTACGGGTACCATTATCCAAACGAGAGAGTGACCAAATAACAAGTGTTCCCGACGTCACTATTTTGTATACTGTTTTATTATGTTACTTGGAAACTCGTGGTCGAGGAGTTCTTATCGGGTGGGTGTATCCCGTACATACCCGGGACAACGGCCTTATCAGATCCCTGGCTGTTGAGACCAGGGCCAGCCCGCTAGAGCTGTAACATGTAACGGGAATCTCAATGAGCATAAAACAATAACGGGATGCTCATGAGTAACAGATGGTAGCCAGCACTACCCCGTCCTCTGCAGTGGGACGTACAATGGATCCAGACATCCACCCGATATGATCTAATCAACCGTCAAGTCTCCCCCATACCCAAGTTATCATTATGATCCGATATGTCATGTATACAAGGTAACAAGAATAAATATAGTACATGATACAGGTAACATGATAACTGGACCTGAGCTCTGTTGATAGCGTAAATATAACGGGAAACGGGAACCATATAACGGGAACAATATAACATGAACAATGTAACAGGAAACGGGAACAATAGATGTGGAAGTCCACATATAGCATATCAACAGCTCTCATGTCCAGTATCGGGAATATCCATATCAGTAACAGGTAACAATCATATATCATGAATACGGGAACATGGAACAATAATACATGTAATAAGCATGGTGATCCATATGACAAAAATAGGGAGAAACCATATAAGCATGTGTCACAGGTAAGCATGACATGCAATGTGTAACAGTGATATGTAAACATGTAATGCAGGCATGTGTAGCAGGGATAAGTAAACATGATATGCACGTGTAACCGTGATAGGTAAACAGGACATGCACGTGTAACGATGATATATAAACATGACATTATTGTAACAATAATATTAAATGTGGTTGTCCGTGTATTAGTCTATCCGTGTACCAGTGGGACATAGCTGTGTAGCCCTTATCTGTGTAACCTATATGCGTAACACTAACACATGTAATAATAGTAGTTCGTGTCTCGTGTAATACCATGTCCTGTGCACGACAGTAATGGTGTCTAGCATGCAGGTCCAGTAACAGAGTAATGTTTTAGCGATACGATGCATGACATCATAGTGTCCAAACATATGGTGACATAGTGGGTCGGATGTCAGAGGTCCATGAACATGACCTAATAGGTATCCAGTATTACACTCTACGTCTATTAATTATCCGGCATATTTAAGTACAGTGTTTATTACAATATTTTAATATGGTGTACCAATTAGAATTTATCGATCATTAATAAAGCAACCAAGTTCAATTAATAGACTAAAAAGATAATTTATAAAATAAAAACACGCACAAACTAGCTACAGGACTGTAGCTCTCTTCTCCACGATCGCAACGGATCCAGAATCGCCTGAATCGGAGTCCGGATGCTCCAGATATCGCCCGAATACTAAAAAGCATATACAGGGGTTAATTTTATAATAACGAAAAATATATAGGGGGCTATTGGTAATTTTATAGGGGCCTAAATGTAATTTAAGAATTTACAGTGGTTAAAATGTAATTTTACCTTTAATGGGTCGGGTCCGGGTGTAAACGGGTCGGGTTTGGGTTTGAACCCGTACCCAAACCCATTATTAGGTTTCTTCCCCAATTGAGAAGCAGCAGCAGGCAGCAGCTTTGAGCTGCTGCTGCTGCTCACCTGCGGCCGCCGCCGCCGCGCGCGCGCCCGCCACCTGCGCCGCTGCTCTGCCGGCGCTGGCACCACCCCGGCGCCGGTCCGGCGTCCCAGGTAGCCGGGCCCACCCGCTAGAGAGAGAAGGAGGGAAAGAGAGGTGGGGGCGCAGGCGCCCCCCTCCACCTGCCCGCCGGCCTGGTGGCCAGGCCGGCCTCCGGCGCTGCCCGCCTGGCCGGTCTCCGGCGCCGCCCAGCCTGGCAGGCCTCCGGCGTGCCGCTGTCCTCCGCCCGCAGGTGGTCCGCATAGAGAGAGAGAGGGGGAAGATATGTGGAGAGAGAGAGATAGAGAAGGATATGAAGAGAGAGAGAGAGAGAGAGAGTAGAGAGAGTTTAGGGAGAAGATAGAGAAATTAGAGGGGAAAGAGAGAGGAGGGAGAATTTAAAAAGGGGAGAAGTCGGTGGGTGCTACAGTAGGGCGGTTGGGTGGATCTCGCTGGAAGAATGGAGAAGAAGAAAGAAAAGAAAAGAAAAGAAAAGAAAAGAAAAGAAAATGGGTTTTTAAATATTAAAATAATATTATTTAATTCGGCTTAAAATTCGGCGTGTCCCAAACGGTGCCCAAAAATTACAGAAAATAGAGAAAATTACGCTGAGACGTAATATGAAATCGGTTTGCAGAAATTCTATCCGATTTGCCAATTAAAAATCCCGGAGTGTCCCGCCGATACGGGCGACACCGGTTTGGCCGGATTTTCGATAAATTCAGAAAAATCTCCAAAAATACCCAAACGTTGATAATACGATTCTAAGACATACAGTGAAGGCCGATTCTCAAATTGTACTCCATTTATGAAATAAAAATCGGAAGGCCGGTAATCGGTATCGGTCTACACCGACTACGGAGATTTTCCAGAATAATCTAGAAAAATTCCAGAAAATCCTGAAAAATCTACAATATTAGAAAATGATTTTAGAAATTGAAATCAGGTCAATCGGAATACTATAGAGGTCAAATCGAATTTGTACGTCGTATCGCGTACAGATACGGTGATACGTACACCGGGGAGCAGGGTGTTACACTTACACATACACTAAATTTTGATATTGGTTTTCAAGATCAAAATTTTCAATTCAAAATTATCAATTTTGAATTTGTGGTTTAAACAAAATGTGTAACGCCCCGATCCTGCGGGTACGGGGACGTCACTGCAACGTATATACGCAAGTCAGAAGTACTTTCACGTATATACGCTAAGCATCAGTACAGGCAAGAATCAGAGTACGGAAGCAAGTGGTGCATTATACATTCCAACACATGAGTACAATTACAGAGTTATCACCAGAGGTGATCCAATATTACATGAATATTACATCACTGATATGCGCAATTGCGGGAATACAAGAGATATACAAGAGTAAACAGTAAAAAGGGCACTCACGAGTTTACTAAAGGAAAACTCGAGAGGCACACAGGGGGCCTGGAAGGATGGAGCTCCGAACGGTCTGCTGTAGATCCACGCTACCGCTGCGCTACTCTAATCAGCAACTGGGAGAATCCACACGCTCCAAGCTCCAAAACCTGGACATGAGAATCCAGGGGAGTCAGATGAAACTCCCCAGGCGAGTGGTGATACAAATGCCAGGTGGCGAGCCAGGATGAGCACAAGTGTGAATATAACAATGATATCAAGTACAGGAGACAGGAGGGTTAGAATACAAATATAGCAGGTATGAATAAGAATAACATAACCATCATGAAACAGGAAATCCGATAAAAACCCGATTACGAGCAAAACCGATTGTACAAGCTTAGGTCACGGCTTCATGAGACTAGTACGTCGAAGGAATAATCCAAACAAGGAAACCCTCATATATATACCTTTATCTCATATCATCGTAATCCAAGCATATAGAATCAGAGTTGCAAAGTGGTCATAACAGGAATACATAACAGGCATAACAGGAGTACATAACGGGAGTCATAACAGAAATTATAATAGGATTAACAAGAGTACATAACGGGCATAACAGGGATCATAACAGGCATCATAACGGGAATCATAACAGGCATGATAGGAGTCTATTATTATTATTACTCGTCTGACTCATATATCTAGGTATGTGTCCTGGTGTACATTCCAACACACATACATCCATATATAAGCAAGGCGAGGGTTGTTACTGGAAGATGATGAAGAACTGATAGCTCTTCTTATAGTAGTTCCCGTACACCCGGGACCAGCTTGAGGGCCTTAAATCCCCCTAACACGCATCTTCTGAGGGCCTTAAATCCCTCTAACACGAATCGTCAGTTCAGGTATTCTACTACTATAAGCAAGGCATCATTCCGGCATCCATCACTTCCTCCCATTCCCCGTGCAAGTTATCCTTTTTATGGCTTATCAATATTATCAAATTACGGGAATAATAGGTCATGATAGGAAAAATAGCCCTACAGATTCAAGAGGTGGCCTCCACCGAGTATGATGTGGCACTTTATTCCATGTGGCACTTTGCTCTGAGGGGATGGATTCTAGAGGTGGCCCCCACAGATTCAAGAGGTGGCCCCCACCGAGTATGGTGTGGCACTTTGTTCCGTGTGGCACTTAGTTCCATTCAGGATAACAAGGTAGGATTCCCGTAATGGTGATAATCACAAGGTCAAGTAGATCATGCTGGGTGTCAAGAGATAGCATGACAAGATGATGATATTTGGCAGGTGACAAGTCATGTCAAGTGATTGATATTGTTAAGGATCAACTCATGTTAACAACATAAAATATGCAATACAAGTACCGAGGATAAGGTCCATATTCAAGAAGGTGATCAACCACAGCAGGCAACCAGAGTTAGTCGACTAGGGAGAATATGTAGTCGACTTGAGAAGAAGTAAGTCGACTATAAGGAGGGTCAAGTCGACTTAAGAAGGCTGCGTTTCAAAGGGCTGCGTTTCAAGAGGAAGATTAGTCGACTAGGGCATTTGGGTTAGTCGACTGATCAAGGCTGCGTCTCAAAGAGCCGCGTCTCAGGGAGCTGCGTTAGTCGACTAGGAATAATAGTTAGTCGACTAATAAAGTCCGCGTTTCAGAGAACCGCGTCTTCAGAAGAAAAGTTAGTCAACTAGGGGCGATTGCCAAGTCGACTAGGGATGCTGCGTTTGCAAAAAGGGTGCGTTTCAGAAGAGGGTTAGTCGACTGGGGAAAGCATATAGTTGACTAATCAGAGTTGCGTCACAAGAAATCAGGCTGCGTTTCAAGGGGTTAGTCGACTTATGAATTGGTCAAGTCGACTAATACTGCAAAACAGTGAGCAGAACTAACTTTGAGAGTTGTGATCTTTTGTTGATAAAAATACAAGTTATTCGGGACATTAGCGAGGAAAAGCACTCGCATAACCAGTGAAGTAGGAGATCAAGAGGAAAGCGAGATCACTCACCTAACAATGATCTTTGCCGCGTCCAACGAAGGGAGGTTCGGCCCCAATCCAAAAGGAGGGTACCGGCCCTAAGTCTTGCCACCGGAGAAGAACGCGGCCTCAATCCAAAGGAGTGGCCGGTTTTCACAAAGTGATGGAGAGAGGTTGAAGGTGCAAGTCTAGTTCAAGTTGCCGAAATGGGATTTTGCAAACATAGTTGCGGGGAGCGACGAGTTAGCTAGAATGAAAGAGCTCGCCGTGGAGGTGAAGGTGGTATGCTTGGTGGTGGCCAAGGAGGTGTAGGTGGTATGCTTGGTGGAGATGAAGGAGGAGTTGGTGGAGGTTAAGGCTTTGGTGAAGTGGTGAAGAGAAAAATGAAGTGGAATGGAGAAGGAAAGGTATTTATAGGATTTGGATTGTGAAGGTGATGCAAATAAATAAAAGAGAGGGGGTTTTTGTAAAATTGGAGAGATTAGGTGTCTCTCTTGGTCACTTGGCCGGTTATGAAGATGAGAGGGGAGTGGGGGTATCTTGGAAAAGACATTTTGGAAGAGAAGGAATTAATGAAGAGAGAGAAGGGAGAATATAATAATGTAGCACACCTTTTAAAACAAAAGAAACCAAAGATGAGAATCTTGCGTTTCTCTCACTCAAACGCAGCTCCCAAACCTGCGTTTAGGCCAAAATGGGCCAAACACAGGGATTAAAGCCGCGTTTAGGGAAAACATGAAGGCTGCGTTTAACAGAGGAGAGAGAAAGTCATAATGACTTGATGGGATTGAGCTGAAGTGCATTAAATGCAGCATGGGGAGGTGAGGAGAGGATCTCTGCATTAAATGCAGAATCCCAGGTAGGTGAACGCCGCATTTGAAGAAAGAGAGAGAAAATGGAGAAAAGACAAAAGTGGAATATTGGAGCAATCTCCTCGGTATCTGAGAAAATAGTGAAAACTCCGGAAAAGCCCAAAAATGAAATAGCTCGGAAAGTTTCTCAAAAATTCTCAAAAATAATAAATATTATAAAATGATTTTTGGTGAAGTCGGTTTTCAAAGATTCAATCTCATTTTCTAGTTAAAAATCCTGAAGTCAACCGTCAATCTCGGTATACACCGGATTGGCCGGGTTTTCAATAAATTCAGAAAATTCTCAGAAAAAGTATTTAAATGAGAAATGTGATTTTAAGAAATAAGGTCAAAAGGCACTTTTAGAAATTCTAAACCGTTTGTAAATTAAAAATCCGGGTATCGGTCAACGGTATCGGTCGACACCGGTTTTGAAGATTTTCAACTTAATTCAGGAAAATTCCAGAAAATCATAGAAAATCTAAAATATTAGAAAATGATGTTTAAAACTGAAATCTGTCAAATCTAAATACCAGAAAGATCAAATCGAGTAATACACTAGGATCGAGTCCCCGGTTCAGAGAAGGGCAGACTCTGAGTCCACGAATCCGGATCCAAAACCAAATGATCATATAAAGAATTCATAATACAAAACAAATACAAGAAGTAAATTGAAAAATACGATCGAAAAATCTGAATACGCAACTAAGTACGTATTCCGGGAGCGGGGTATTACAATCCATCCACCTTACAAAAAATTGCGTCCTCGCAATTTCGATAAGGGGTTAATTGAACACAGAGGGGACATGGGTGGAAATTATAACAATTATGATATGAAGCACTATAGGTAGGGCTCTCAAGTGGCCTGAACAATAATCAGAATATAGATATCTTCTGCACCTCAGGCTGTATAAATTTTGAACGGTACCAAATAATACTGATCTGATGTCGTTGCTTTGCAATAGAATTCCGGTTGTACTGCATACTTGATAGCCCCCCGAGAATAAGCCAGAATACTGAAGATAAAAGAAACCCTGATAGTCCTGAGCATAATAAAGAAGACTGATAATTAAGAATTCTGAAGACCAGGCATCAATCATTCTGAAAGATATAGCCGAGAATATAGAATGTCCGTAGAGAATCCCGAGTACTGACTTCTGAAAGATAACCCGATTGGGATCAATTCTGAGAATACTGAGCTTCATAGAGTTGGCCGAAGAGATCATGTCATAGCTTCATTCAGAACCAGCCACTACCTCTCTAGTTTATCATATCTTAATGTTGGTATAAAGGCTTCATAAAACCAAAACAGGAGATATATGGAAGGGATTAGGAATCAAAGGAAAGATGATCAAGAAAAATAGATAACTCTGCACTTGTAGTTGGAATGTATAACCAAGACTCAAGCATTCTGGACGTACTGAGGAAGTGAGAGCCTAAGCTCTGATACCACCCTGTAACGCCCAGATCCTGTGGGTACGGGGACGTCACTGTAACGTATATACGCAAGTCAGAAGTACCTTCACGTATATACGCTAAGCATCAGTACAGGCAAGAATCAGAGTACGAAAGCAAGTGGTGCATTATACATTCCAACACATGAGTACAATTACAGAGTTATCACCAGAGGTGATCCAATATTACATGAATATTACATCACTGATATGCGCAATTGCGGGAATACAAGAGATATACAAGAGTAAACAGTAAAAAGGGCACTCACGAGTTTACTAAAGGAAAACTCGAGAGGCACACAGGGGGCCTGGAAGGATGGAGCTCCGAACGGTCTGCTGTAGATCCACGCTACCGCTGTGCTACTCTAATCAGCAACTGGGAGAATCCACACGCTCCAAGCTCCAAAACCTGGACATGAGAATCCAGGGGAGTCAGATGAAACTCCCCAGGCGAGTGGTGATACAAATGCCAGGTGGCGAGCCAGGATGAGCACAAGTGTGAATATAACAATGATATCAAGTACAGGAGACAGGAGGGTTAGAATACAAATATAGCAGGTATGAACAAGAATAACATAACCATCATGAAACAGGAAATCCGATAAAAACCCGATTACGAGCAAAACCGATTGTACAAGCTTAGGTCACGGCTTCATGAGACTAGTACGTCGAAGGAATAATCCAAACAAGGAAACCCTCATCTATATACCTTTATCTCATATCATCGTAATCCAAGCATATAGAATCAGAGTTGCAAAGTGGTCATAACAAGAATACATAACAGGCATAACAGGAGTACATAACGGGAGTCATAACAGAAATTATAACAGAAATTATAACAGGCTTAACAAGAGTACATAACGGGCATAACAGGGATCATAACAGGCATCATAACGGGAATCATAACAGGCATGACAGGAGTCTATTATTATTATTACTCGTCTGACTCATATATCTAGGTATGTGTCCTGGTGTACATTCCAACACACATACATCCATATATAAGCAAGGCGAGGGTTGTTACTGGAAGATGATGAAGAACTGATAGCTCTTATAGTAGTTCCCGTACACCCGGTTCCAGCTTGAGGGCCTTAAATCCCCCTAACACGCATCTTCTGAGGGCCTTAAATCCCTCTAACACGAATCGTTAGTTCAGGTATTCCACTACTATAAGCAAGGCATCATTTCGGCATCCATCACTTCCTCCCATTCCCCGTGCAAGTTATCCTTTTTATGGCTTATCAATATTATCAAATTACGTGAATAACAGGTCATGACAGGAAAAATAGCCCTACAGATTCAAGAGGTGGCCCCCACAGATTCAAGAGGTGGCCCCCACCGAGTATGATGTGGCACTTTGTTCCATGTGGCACTTTGCTCTGAGGGGATGGATTCTAGAGGTGGCCCCCACAGATTCAAGAGGTGGCCCCCACCGAGTATGGTGTGGCACTTTATTCCGTGTGGCACTTAGTTCCATTCAGGATAACAAGGCAGGATTCCCGTAATGGTGATAATCACAAGGTCAAGTAGATCATGCTGGGTGTCAAGAGATAGCATGACAAGATGATGATATTTGGCAGGTGACAAGTCATGTCAAGTGATTGATATTGTTAAGGATCAAGTCATGTTAACAACATAAAATATGCAATACAAGTACCGAGGATAAGGTCCATATTCAAGAAGGTGATCAACCACAGCAGGCAACCAGAGTTAGTCGACTAGGGAGAATATGTAGTCGACTTGAGAAGAAGTAAGTCGACTATAAGGAGGGTCAAGTCGACTTAAGAAGGCTGTGTTTCAAAGGGCTGCGTTTCAAGAGGAAGATTAGTCGACTAGGGCATTTGGGTTAGTCGACTGATCAAGGCTGCGTCTCAAAGAGCCGCGTCTCAGGGAGCTGCGTTAGTCGACTAGGAATAATAGTTAGTCGACTAATAAAGTCCGCGTTTCAGAGAACCGCGTCTTCAGAAGAAAAGTTAGTCAACTAGGGGCGATTGCTAAGTCGATTAGGGATGCTGCGTCTACAAAAAGGGTGCGTTTCAGAAGAGGGTTAGTCGACTGGGGAAAGCATATAGTTGACTAATCAGAGTTGCGTCACAAGAAATCAGGCTGCGTTTCAAGGGGTTAGTCGACTTATGAATTGGTCAAGTCGACTAATACTGCAAAACAATGAGCAGAACTAACTTTGAGAGTTGTGATCTTTTGTTGATAAAAATACAAGTTATCCGGGACTTTAGCGAGGAAAAGCACTCGCATAACCAGTGAAGTAGGAGATCAAGAGGAAAGCGAGATCACTCGCTGTAATACCCCGTTCCCGGAATACGTACTTAGTTGCGTATTCGGATTTTCCGATCGTATTTTTTGATTTACCTTCTGTATTTGTCTTGCTTTATGAGTTACTTATATAGTTGTTTTGTTTTGGATTTGGATTCGTGGACTCGGAGTCAGCCCTAGTTTGAACCAAGGGCCCGATCCTAGGGTATTGTTCGTTTTGGATATTCTGGTAATCCGATTTGACCGATTTCAGTTTTAAACACCATTTTACAATATATTAGATTTTCTATAATTTTCTGGATTTTTCCTGAATTAAAAGGAATTTCTTCAAAACCGGTGTCGGCCAGTGTCGCTGACCGATCCCTGGATTTTTATTTCACAAACTGTTTAGAATTTCATGATGGTCCTTTAGACATTATTACTTGGAATCGTATTCCTTACTTACATTCTTTTTCTGAGGATTTTATGATTTTATGGAAATTCCAACGGAGTCGGTAAATTACTGATTCCGGGATTTTTAGTTTTAAAACTACAAAGTATTTCTTCAAACGGATTTTACTATTGGTCTTTATACATTATTATTGATTTTTGGTAATTATTTCGAGTCGTTCCGAAATACTTGAATTTCGGACGATTTCGGTATTTCCCAATTGTTTTCCGCATACATGATTTAAACCCAGGAACCTGTATTTTCATCTGTTTCATTTTGAGTCTAAGAGCTTTATCCTTTCTTTTCCATTTTTCCTTTTCCTTATTTCTTTCTCTCCCCTTCAACCCACAATCTTTTCCATTTATCAAAAATCCTAATATTTTCAAAAATCCCTCATCCACACAAATTCTCACCTACTCCCTCATTTAATGCATCTCTCTCTCTCTCCCCCATGGCCGGCCAAGTGGCCAAGTGAGGGACACCTCACCCCTCCCCTCTTTGCACAAAAAACCCCTTTCATCTATTTTAATTGCAACTTCTTCACAAAATCCAAATGCTATATAAACATCTCCTTTTCATTTTAGCCCTCTTTCCCACTTCACTTCAACAAAGAGAAACCCTTCACCAAAATCCCTCTTCCATCTCCTCCTCCAACTTCAAGAGCTCATCTAGGGCATCACAAGGTTTTCATCTTCAACCACCATCTCCCAAAGCTACAACAAGATCATCTTCTACATCTCAAGAGACAACCACCTTGGACTTGGATCACAACTTCTTGCCTTGGTGTTAATTGTTTAAAGCTTCTCATAACAAATCCAAGTGAGTATTTTTACTCACCAAGACTAGATAGCTTCCTTGTACACTTACGTTGCCAATTCATGATCATTTGAACCATAAAAATCACATTTTTAGGCCATTAGATAAAACCCTAGAAATCTGTTTTGCACTCTGTTTTTCCCACGATTAGTCGACTAGACATAGGACCTAGTCGACTAACTCCCCTTAGTTGAAAACGAAGTATTCCTGATTTCACAGTTTTAGTCGACTAATCTTACCTATTAGTCGACTATAGGTCATTGTTAGTCGACTAATCTATTACTCTAGTCGACTCCTGAAACAAAACTTGACTTTCTGTAAATTTGCTTCTAGTCGACTTAGCCTAGATATCAGTCGACTATAGACCCCTAGTCGACTACCATTTTTAACCTAGTCGACTTACCTTTTCCTGAACCAAAACCTTAACTCTCTGTATCACAGATTCAGTCGACTTAAGTATCTGTTAGTCGACTTGACCCTCCTATTAGTCGATTACCCAATAATGTTAGTCGACTAACTTTCCCTGAATCAGAAACCTAACTCTCTGGAACACAGTATTAGTCGACTACCCTAATTTCCTAGTCGACTAACCCCTTCTATTAGTCGACTACTCACTTGACCTAGTCGACTAACTTTGTCTGATTGATATAGTTGATTCCTATCTAAACTTTGGATCATATACTTGGTTCATGTAAATGTATCTTGTACTTCATGACCTATTACTAGAAGTACATCACCTCTAGTCACTTCATATTATCATACTTATGTATTGCCATGCAATTGCTTGTTTTATTTTTATACTTATACCTAGTCTGTGTTATTCTTGCTTCTTTATTGTATGCATGCGTGGCAGACCCTTCGAGGTCGTTGGACTCTGTAATTGCTCCTATGTTTCCACTTGCCTTACCTTAATACAGACCTGTCAGTTACTTATTTCCTTTTAACACATGTATATCACCTAACATCCAGTGTGTTATCCCATGACCACCTGACATGCCACTACCTTGCTAGACCCTCTTATTAGGTCATGACTGACCTGGATTATTATTAATCTCTTGTTATGTTTTATGGCTTGTTATATATCACCACCTTGTCATGCTATCCTTAAAACCAAGCATGACACACTAGACCTTGTAATTATTATGTTTACGGGAACCCTGCCTTGTCTTATGGAACTAAGTGCCACACCATACCCGGTGGGGGCCACCTCTAGAATCCACTCCCTCAGAGCAAAGTGCCACATGGAACAAAGTGCCACACCACACGGTGGGGGCCACCTCTTGAATCTATGGGGGCCACCTCTTGAATCTGCAGGGCTACCACTGTTATGACTGTTTATTTCCCGTAATCTAATAATCTTAAGCTACAACTTGTATGGGTATGGGAGGAAGTGATGGATGCCGGAATGATACCTTGCTTATAGTGATGGAATAAAGTGTATATATATACATATATATATATATATACTGGCGGTAGTGAATCTGTTTACTGAATAGGGGGACTTTGGGCCTCCAAAGCTGGTTCCAGGTGTATGGAAACCACTATAAGAAGCAATATCAGTTCTCCATCTACTTCCGATAACGACCCTCGACTTTCTTATATATGGATGTATGTGAGTTGGGATCGATACCGAAACACATACCTAGATATATGGGTTAGACGAGTAATAATAATAATAATAATTGATATTGTCATGGACATTGTTATGACTCTTGATATTCCAGTCATGTTTCTAGTTATATTCCTAGTTGGGATACTTATCATGATTTCCGTGATTCCAGTGATGATTCCGGTTATTGACCTATGTCATTTCTTATTATGATTCATGTCTTTCTCGTTATGGTTACTATATGATTTGCGACTCTGATTCTATATACTTGGATTACTGTGGCATGAGATAAAGGTATATAGATGAGGGTTTCCTTGTTTGGATTATTCCTTCGATGTACTAGTCTCATGGGACAGTGACTTAAGCATATACAATCACTTTTGCTCGTGATCAGATTTACTTTGCATTCCTGTTTTATGATTATGTTATACCTAACCTTGTACACCTCACTTGTGTTCTAAACCCTATTCATGTCTCTTAGCCACTTGGCTGTGGTTCATATTTGTTATATGTCTTGACCCCTTGGATTTGTACATTCAGATTCCGAAGCTAGATCGAAGTGGAGTTGTCCATCGTAGATCGACCCATTCTTAGCGAGCAGGCATCCCAGCTTCAGCTCCTTGTGCCTGACTTCTTTTGACTCACGGGATCTCCATCCTACTCGTGAGCTCTTTTGTACTTTTGCTGTATATTTTACTTTTGGGACTTGGTTGTGATAACTGATACATGTATAATGTAATGTTTATCATATACTGTGATGACTTTGTATTGTACCTTTATGTTGGCATATGTGTGTATACCACGCTTTGTGTTGCACTCTGATCCTTTCTTGTTGTACTTTATGCTTAGCGTATATACGTGGGGGCATTTCCTGACCTACGTATATACGTCGCAGTGACGTCCCCGTATCCGTGGAATCGGGGCGTTACAGGATGGTATCAGAGCCTAGGCTCTTACCTCTATAGTACAAACAAATAGCAAATTCTAGTAATTTGCGGATGCCAACATCAATGTACAAAGTTGTCTAGTCCTTTTGATTTATCTGATTCTTCTTGATTCCTTCCTTCATATCCTGAAATCCTTCCATTCCATTTTCCAGCTCCTTCCAGTCTATCTATACCTAGTATCGATGGAGAGGAGATCGGGTCGCAGCAACTCCGGATCAGCATCGAATGGAGCAGCGGGAGAGAATGTGGGCATATTGAGGGTTATCCAGATAATGATGGAGAACCAGCAGCAGCAGACCGAGCTTCTCCGGCAAGAGATAGCAGCACCTAAGGCACAGAGGCCGGGGAACATTTCAGACTTCAGGAGGCTGCAGCCAGCCATATTCACGGGTGGAGAGAAACCCTTGGATGCTGAGCAATGGCTAACGGACACATCAGACTTGTTGAATGCAGCCAGAATCCCAGAAGAGAACCAAGTGGAAGTTGCCAAGATTCAGCTGAAGGATATAGCCAGGACTTGGTGGCTAGCAGAGGAGGCAAGACTGGAGAAGCCTGTCACTTGGGACACCTTCTCCAAGAGTTTCTACAGCAGATTCTTCCCTGTCACAGCTCAGAAGGACATGGAAGAACAGTTCATCAGACTTCAGCAGGAGAGTAAGTCCGTGGACGAGTATGCCGCGGAGTTTCTCAGATTGAGCCGCTTTGCCCCGTATATGGTGACGGATGAAGAGAAGCGGGCAAGCAGATTTCAGCAGGGCTTGCAGATGGACCTACAGGTATTCCTGATGCCCCAGCAACTGAAGACATATTCAGAGGTTCTCACCATAGCTCGGGAAGTGGAGCGTGGGCTAGAGAAGAAGAGATTGACCCAGATGAGAAACCAGGCCAAGAAGAGGCCTTTGGAGATGATGGATGAGGAGGATACAGATAGGGCAACCCAGGGCCCGATGATGAAGAGACCATTCCAAACTCCTTCTCCTCAGATTGTATGCAATTATTGCCACAGACCTGGGCATTATAAGAGAGATTGTCGAGTAGCCCAGAGATTGTGTTTGGCTTGTGGGTCAGGGGGACATATGCTAAAGGATTGCCCACACAGAAAGTTTATACACGTGGCACCAGTCAGACCAGCACATCCCGCCCCAGCACTTCCAGCGCCGCCACTGAGGAGGAACCCTGAACCTGTTGATCGAAGAGTTCCATTTCCACCCCAACGGTATGATCATCAGCAGAGGGGAATGAGAGCCAGAGCAGATCAGGGCAGAGGCCAAGTTCACGTCATGGCAGCAGAGACCTCCGGCGATGCAGCAGAGTGTGGAGATCAGTATCCAGATCAGGAGCCTTAGGATATCATGGTAACCACTACCCCATTTCTTGTATTTGAGTTGGTTATCATTCTTAATATTTTTCCATTGTCAATCTATCATTGTTCATCATGGTCCTTCATGTATTCATCTTATCTCCTGCTTTGGTTTTATGAGGCCTTTATTCCAGCCCTTGTCCCCTTGGTATTCAAATTGCCCCTTAACGAAATTGCGAGGACGCAATTTTTGTAAGGTGGGTGGATTGTAATACCCCGTTCCCGGAATACGTACTTAGTTGCGTATTCGGATTTTCCGATCGTATTTTTCGATTTACCTTCTGTATTTGTCTTGCTTTATGAGTTACTTATATAGTTGTTTTGTTTTGGATTTGGATTCGTGGACTCGGAGTCAGCCCTAGTCTGAACCGAGGGCCCGATCCTAGGGTATTGTTCGTTTTGGATATTCTGGTAATCCGATTTGACCGATTTCAGTTTTAAACACCATTTTACAATATATTAGATTTTCTATAATTTTCTGGATTTTTCCTGAATTAAAAGGAATTTCTTCAAAACCGGTGTCGGCCAGTGTCGCTGACCGATCCCTGGATTTTTATTTCACAAACTGTTTAGAATTTCATGATGGTCCTTTAGACATTATTACTTGGAGTCGTATTCCTTACTTACATTCTTTTTCTGAGGATTTTATGATTTTATGGAAATTCCAACGGAGTCAGTAAATTACTGATTCCGGGATTTTTAGTTTTAAAACTACAAAGTATTTCTTCAAACGGATTTCACTATTGGTCTTTATACATTATTATTGATTTTTGGTAATTATTTCGAGTCGTTCCGAAATACTTGAATTTCGGACGATTTCGGTATTTCCCAATTGTTTTCCGCATACATGATTTAAACCCAGGAACCTGTATTTTCATCTGTTTCATTTTGAGTCTAAGAGCTTTATCCTTTCTTTTCCATTTTTCCTTTTCCCTTATTTCTTTCTCTCCCCTTCAACCCACAATCTTTTCCATTTATCAAAAATCCTAATATTTTCAAAAATCCCTCATCCACACAAATTCTCACCTACTCCCTCATTTAATACATCTCTCTCTCTCTCCCCCATGGCCGGCCAAGTGGCCAAGTGAGGGACACCTCACCCCTCCCCTCTTTGCACAAAAAACCCCTTTCATCTATTTTAATTGCAACTTCTTCACAAAATCCAAATGCTATATAAACATCTCCTTTTCATTTTAGCCCTCTTTCCCACTTCACTTCAACAAAGAGAAACCCTTCACCAAAATCCCTCTTCCATCTCCTCCTCCAACTTCAAGAGCTCATCTAGGGCATCACAAGGTTTTCATCTTCAACCACCATCTCCCAAAGCTACAACAAGATCATCTTCTACATCTCAAGAGACAACCACTTTGGACTTGGATCACAACTTCTTGCCTTGGTGTTAATTGTTTAAAGCTTCTCATAACAAATCCAAGTGAGTATTTTTACTCACCAAGACTAGATAGCTTCCTTGTACACTTACGTTGCCAATTCATGATCATTTGAACCATAAAAATCACATTTTTAGGCCATTAGATAAAACCCTAGAAATCTGTTTTGCACTCTATTTTTCCCACGATTAGTCGACTAGACATAGGACCTAGTCGACTAACTCCCCTTAGTTGAAAACGAAGTATTCCTGATTTCACAGTTTTAGTCGACTAATCTTACCTATTAGTCGACTATAGGTCATTGTTAGTCGACTAATCTATTACTCTAGTCGACTCCTGAAACAAAACTTGACTTTCTGTAAATTTGCTTCTAGTCGACTTAGCCTAGATATCAGTCGACTATAGACCCCTAGTCGACTACCATTTTTAACCTAGTCGACTTACCTTTTCCTGAACCAAAACCTTAACTCTCTGTATCACAGATTCAGTCGACTTAAGTATCTGTTAGTCGACTTGACCCTCCTATTAGTCGACTACCCAATTCTGTTAGTCGACTAACTTTCCCTGAATCAGAAACCTAACTCTCTGGAACACAGTATTAGTCGACTACCCTAATTTCCTAGTCGACTAACCCCTTCTATTAGTCGACTACTCACTTGACCTAGTCGACTAACTTTGTCTGATTGATATAGTTGATTCCTATCTAAACTTTGGATCTTATACTTGGTTCATGTAAATGTATCTTGTACTTCATGACCTATTACTAGAAGTACATCACCTCTAGTCACTTCATATTATCATACTTATGTATTGCCATGCAATTGCTTGTTTTATTTTTATACTTATACCTAGTCTGTGTTATTCTTGCTTCTTTATTGTATGCATGCGTGGCAGACCCTTCGAGGTCGTTGGACTCTGTAATTGCTCCTATGTTTCCACTTGCCTTACCTTAATACAGACCTGTCAGTTACTTATTTCCTTTTAACACATGTATATCACCTAACATCCAGTGTGTTATCCCATGACCACCTGACATGCCACTACCTTGCTAGACCCTCTTATTAGGTCATGACTGACCTGGATTATTATTAATCTCTTGTTATGTTTTATGGCTTGTTATATATCACCACCTTGTCATGCTATCCTTAAAACCAAGCATGACACACTCGACCTTGTAATTATTATGTTTACGGGAACCCTGCCTTGTCTTATGGAACTAAGTGCCATACCATACCCGGTGGGGGCCACCTCTAGAATCCACTCCCTCAGAGCAAAGTGCCACATGGAACAAAGTGCCACACCACACGGTGGGGGCCACCTCTTGAATCTATGGGGGCCACCTCTTGAATCTGTAGGGCTACCACTGTTATGACTGTTTATTTCCCGTAATCTAATAATCTTAAGCTACAACTTGTATGGGTATGGGAGGAAGTGATGGATGCCGGAATGATACCTTGCTTATAGTGATGGAATAAAGTGTATATATATACATATATATATATATACTGGCGGTAGTGAATCTGTTTACTGAATAGGGGGACTTTGGGCCTCCAAAGCTGGTTCCAGGTGTATGGAAACCACTATAAGAAGCAATATCAGTTCTCCATCTACTTCCGATAACGACCCTCGACTTTCTTATATATGGATGTATGTGAGTTGGGATCGATACCGAGACACATACCTAGATATATGGGTTAGACGAGTAATAATAATAATAATTGATATTGTCATGGACATTGTTATGACTCTTGATATTCCAGTCATGTTTCTAGTTATATTCCTAGTTGGGATACTTATCATGATTTCCGTGATTCCAGTGATGATTCCGGTTATTGACCTATGTCATTTCTTATTATGATTCATGTCTTTCTCGTTATGGTTACTATATGATTTGCGACTCTGATTCTATATACTTGGATTACTGTGGCATGAGATAAAGGTATATAGATGAGGGTTTCCTTGTTTGGATTATTCCTTCGATGTACTAGTCTCATGGGACAGTGACTTAAGCATATACAATCACTTTTGCTCGTGATCAGATTTACTTTGCATTCCTGTTTTATGATTATGTTATACCTAACCTTGTACACCTCACTTGTGTTCTAAACCCTATTCATGTCTCTTAGCCACTTGGCTGTGGTTCATATTTGTTATATGTCTTGACCCTTGGATTTGCACATTCAGATTCCGAAGCTAGATCGAAGTGGAGTTGTCCATCGTAGATCGACCCATTCTTAGCGAGCAGGCATCCCAGCTTCAGCTCCTTGTGCCTGACTTCTTTTGACTCACGGGATCTCCATCCTACTCGTGAGCTCTTTTGTACTTTTGCTGTATATTTTACTTTTGGGACTTGGTTGTGATAACTGATACATGTATAATGTAATGTTTATCATATACTGTGATGACTTTGTATTGTACCTTTATGTTGGCATATGTGTGTATACCACGCTTTGTGTTGCACTCTGATCCTTTCTTGTTGTACTTTATGCTTAGCGTATATACGTGGGGGCATTTCCTGACCTACGTATATACGTCGCAGTGACGTCCCCGTATCCGTGTAATCGGGAAGAAGCAATATCAGTTCTTCATCTACTTCCGATAACGACCCTCGACTTTCTTATATATGGATGTATGTGAGTTGGGATCGATACCGAGACACATACCTAGATATATGGGTTAGACGAGTAATAATAATAATAATTGATATTGTCATGGACATTGTTATGACTCTTGATATTCCAGTCATGTTTCTAGTTATATTCCTAGTTGGGATACTTATCATGATTTCCGTGATTCCAGTGATGATTCCGGTTATTGACCTATGTCATTTCTTATTATGATTCATGTCTTTCTCGTTATGGTTACTATATGATTTGCGACTCTGATTCTATATACTTGGATTACTGTGGCATGAGATAAAGGTATATAGATGAGGGTTTCCTTGTTTGGATTATTCCTTCGATGTACTAGTCTCATGGGACCGTAACCTAAGCGTATACAATCACTTTGCATGAAATCAGTTTTACCTTGGATTTCCGGTTTCCTGATGATTATGTTATACCGTTCATATTCATACATATATATTTCATTTGTGTTCTAACCCTCCTGTCTTCTGAGTTTGTCACTTGTGCCCCTCCTGGCTCGCCACCTGGCATTGTATCATACTCGCCTGGGGAGTGCCACTGACTCCCCTGGATTCTCATGTCCAGGTCCTGGAGCCCGGAGCGTGTGGATTTCCCCCTTTGCTGCTCAGAGTAGCGCAGCGGTAGCGTGGACCCCCAGCAGACCTTTCGGAGCTCCATCCTTCCAGACCCCCTTTGTGCCTCTCGAGTTTTCCCTTAGCAAACTCGTGAGTGCTCTTTTATACTTTTCATACTTGTACGTCCTTGTATACTTGTATGCGAGTTCCTTTTTATACTGTTCATATGTTGTATATTCTTGTACTCTCGCATTTGCGCATGTCTGTGATGTTATATTATTGTAATATTCATCACCTCTAGTGATAACTCTGTGATTGTATACATATGTGTTGGAATGTATAATGCACCATTTGCTTCCGTACTCTGATTCTTGTCTGTACTGATGCTTAGCGTATATACGGGAAGGTACTTCGGACTTACGTATATACGTTGCAGTGACGTCCCCGTATCCGTGGAATCGGGGCGTTACACTCGCCTAACAATGATCTTTGCTGCGTCCAACGAAGGGAGGTTCGGCCCCAATCCAAAAGGAGGGTACCGGCCCTAAGTCTTGCCGCCGGAGAAGAACGCGGCCTCAATCCAAAGGAGTGGCCGGTTTTCACAAAGTGATGGAGAGAGGTTGAAGGTGCAAGTCTAGTTCAAGTTACCGAAATGGGATTTTGCAAACATAGTTGCGGGGAGCGACGAGTTAGCTAGAATGAAAGAGCTCGCCGTGGAGGTGAAGGTGGTATGCTTGGTGGTGGCCAAGGAGGTGTAGGTGGTATGCTTGGTGGAGATGAAGGAGGAGTTGGTGGATGTTAAGGCTTTGGTGAAGTGGTGAAGAGAAAAATGAAGTGGAATGGAGAAGGAAAGGTATTTATAGGATTTGGATTGTGAAGGTGATGCAAATAAATAAAAGAGAGGGGGTTTTTGTAAAATTGGAGAGATTAGGTGTCTCTCTTGGTCACTTGGCCGGTTATGATGATGAGAGGGGAGTGGGGGTATCTTGGAAAAGACATTTTGGAAGAGAAGGAATTAATGAAGAGAGAGAAGGGAGAATATAATAATGTAGCACACCTTTTAAAACAAAAGAAACCAAAGATGAGAATCTTGCGTTTCTCTCACTCAAACGCAGCTCCCAAACCTGCGTTTAGGCCAAAATGGGCCAAACGCAGGGATTAAAGCCGCGTTTAGGGAAAACATGAAGGCTGCGTTTAACAGAGGAGAGAGAAAGTCATAATGACTTGATGGGATTGAGCTGAAGTGCATTAAATGCAGCATGGGGAGGTGAGGAGAGGATCTCTGCATTAAATGCAGAATCCCAGGTAGGTGAACGCCGCGTTTGAAGAAAGAGAGAGAAAATGGGGAAAAGACAAAAGTGGAATATTGGAGCAATCTCCTCGGTATCTGGGAAAATAGTGAAAACTCCGGAAAAGCCCAAAAATGAAATAGCTCGGAAAGTTTCCCAAAAATTCTCATAAATAATAAATATTATAAAATGATTTTTGGTGAAGTCAGTTTTCAAAGATTCAATCTCATTTTCTAGTTAAAAATCCTGAAGTCAACCGTCAATCTCGGTATACACCGGATTGGCCGGGTTTTCAATAAATTCAGAAAATTCTCAGAAAAAGTATTTAAATGGGAAATGTGATTTTAAGAAATAAGGTCAAAAGGCACTTTTAGAAATTCCAAACCATTTGTAAATTAAAAATCCGGGTATCGGTCAACGGTATCGGTCGACACCGGTTTTGAAGATTTTCAACTTAATTCAGGAAAATTCCAGAAAATCATAGAAAATCTAAAATATTAGTAAATGATGTTTAAAACTGAAATCTGTCAAATCTAAATACCAGAAAGATCAAATCGAGTAATACACTAGGATCGAGTCCCCGGTTCAGAGAAGGGCAGACTCTGAGTCCACGAATCCGGATCCCAAACCAAATGATCATATAAAGAATTCATAACACAAAACAAATATAGGAAGTAAATCGAAAAATACGATCAAAAAATCTGAATACGCAACTAAGTACGTGTTCCGGGAGCGGGGTATTACAAAATGGTTTTTGAATTTTGTTTGACTTGTTTTTATGTTTTTAAAATGAATTTGATATTACAAAAAAAAGTTCAATTGTTTGTAATATGTGATGATTATTGATGACACATATTTATGAATATTATTTATAAGAACTTACTTTTTTCGAATTTATCGGAACTTATTTGGATTTTTAAAAAATTTTTCAAACTATAAAAGAAATTGTGTTTTTGGGCTGAAGTTAGTCGACCACCTATAGGATCTATAAACAAGGAAATACAAATACTAGAGGGGGAGTGAATCGTGTTAATAAACTTTTAATAACAAAAAATAAACTACTTGCAGGAAAGTAAATGAACAGAATAAATCTCAAAAATTTCAAACGCAAATAAGAGAGATTTTATCTTGATTCGGTTCTTGTGACCTACGTCCAGTCCTCAAGCAACCCACTTGAGATTTTTTTTATCTGATTTTAATATACCTCAAAATCAACTCCTGTACACCACTTGACAAAGTACTATTCGTCAAATCTATACAACTCTTCTTTACACTAAGAAAACACTTTCTTTGATGAATTACAATGTAGCCTATAAGCTTGAAACTATATGTGGTTGTGAACAAGGTATCTTATAGGAGGACTCTTAGAATTCTTCACAAGAGAATTAGAATTGTGTGAAGAACAGAAAGTAAAAAATAGTTTTCTGGAAAACAGAACTTTTGAATAGAATTTAGACAGAAAACTAATAACATTTTAATTGGTGAATTCATCCAAGGATACTATCCCCATTTATAGGTGAAAAACAATGGTCAGATAGAGAAGTTATCAATTCAAAATTTGAAAATTAAAATGTTGAAAAAACACCAAATTCTGAAAACTGAATAACAGTCCAGAAATTAAACTTAGTCGACTAGGATATAGGATTAGTCGACTAGTGTAAGGATTTTTGCTTGAATTAGTCGACTAACTTAAACACAGATTAATAAGTCTCTGAAAACTGAAGCTAGTCGACTATATAAGGGGATTAGTTAACTAACTTTGAGTATAGTTGAAAGACAGAGAACAGACAATTTTCTATGAATACACTTAATTGACTATTGAAGATAGTAAGTCGACTATATGATATGTTCGACTATAGAAGGGTATAAGTCAACTATAAAACTATTTTGTGTGCGTGATCAAAGCTTTTAACAATCTTCTAAAAATAAAAAAATACACAAAATAGTAAATACCATTGTATAATCTTGTGCTGCAAGAACTCAGTACTAACTCTTCAAATTGAGATCCAATGTACCTGCATCACAATTATTATCATCAAAATTTAAGTTCTAACATTTTTTCCCTTTTTTATGATGACAAGATGTGTATGCACAAACTCCCCCTACAGAGAACATGTATAACAAATATAGAATGTCCATGTATATGTTCTCCGCCTGCATGAGACATATATCACAGAGAACATATGTTCATACGTACATAAGCATATATAAGCATATTGTTGGCCCAAAGGCCTATCACCCTAGTTTTGATGATGATCAACTCATGAAGTTATAATTACTAATGATCTTGTGTTTAATTAGTGACAGATTTATTATCAAGATCTTAGTTGGTGTGGAGCTTCAACAAAGGATTTTAAGTCAAGTTGGAAGCTAGCACCGGTTGATTCACGAGCCTTTGCATCAAGACCACATCTAGAGATGAGCTCGGTGGATTGCTTGGACCAAGTCAAGAAGATGAGAAGCCTTCAAGTGAAGACTTCAAGAAGATGAAGACTTGTGTCTAGGTATAAGATTTGTGTTTTAGTTTTAGTTAAAAATGTAAAGGATAGATAGTTGGTGGATTGCTCAAGTCTATATCACACACACACTCTTGATAGAACTCTTGATAGAATTGTTTTCATAAAAGAATTTTATGTTTAGAAAAGATTTTTCATTATGACAAAATATCTACTTTGGTTTTTGGTATTTCTATTATATATCTTTCAAACAAAACCAAGTTTAGAGCTTTATGATAAAAAACATAGATATTTCATTATGATTGTGTAGTGGATCATATCCATACACACTATGCTTTAATAAGTTCAAAATATCTTGTTTTTGTATTCTGTGAAGTTATGGAAAAACAAGTTTTAGAAAAACATGTTTTTAGAAAAACAGTTTTTATTTTGATTGAAACTATTTTTGTGGATTTACTGAGAATTTATGGGATTTTTATTAAGTTATAAGACCTATTTCCAAATCCCTTAACTGTGCAGACTGAGGACTGGCTGACAGGCCAAGTCGGTCGACCGGGCGGTCGACCGCAGCAAGGTCGGGTCGACCGTCCAGTCGACCGACGTGCACAGCCCTGTGCACGTTTGTCAGCACAGTGGTCCGGTCGACCGTACGGTCGACCGCTGCAGAGAGTTCTGCTCTCTGTTTGTTCGGGTCGACCGGGCGGTCGACCGGAGGCTTCAACGGTCGGATTTTTGACCGTTGGCCAGTCGACCGGCCGGTCGACCGGCAGCTCTGACAGATCCCAACGGCTATATTCTGGCAGCCTATAAATTGGGGGTTCTTGTCATTGTTTTGAGACAAGATTTTGGGGACTTCTTAGAGCCAGTTTTTCTAAGTCATTTCAGAAGTTTTCTCCACAAAATAGAGAGCAAATACTTCCCATCTAAAAGGGAGTTTTTATCAAGAGAGTGTTTAAGTGATTCTTTGAGTTTTTCATCATAGCTTTCTTTCCTTGCTTTCTCACACCACACTTGAGCTATCCATTGTCTACTAATCCTGTAGGTGTGTTGTAGTGAGAGTGCTCTTTAGGTGATAAAGTGTTGTGATCACCAAAGATCTTTTCTTTGTACTTTGAGGAGGCGGGCAAGTGTGCTCGCGATGGTTTGAGTTCGTGTGTGAACTCTTTGGTTCGAGGTGCGGCCTCGGCAAGCTTGTGGGGCTTGCGTGTGTACGGGACTTGGGAGTCCGAGGGCTTGTAGGTGTTGTGGCACCAAGGAGAGATCCATTGGGATCTTGCATAGTGGAAATCCTTCGTGTGTCGAAGGCGGGGATGTAGAGCAAGGGTGCTCGAACCTCCAAACAAACCCTTTGTGTTTGCGATTGCTTACTCTATCTCTCTCTCTCTCTCTCTCTCTCTCTCTCTCTCTCTCTGTCTCTTTTATATCTTGCATTCAATAATTGTCTTTATCATTTACATGCTTGATATATTCCCTTGTGCTCATAATTGCTATACTTGCTTGGGATTGTTGTTAACACTAGTATTCAACCAAGAGAGCCATCGCGGCACCTCAACCCATTCAAGGGGAATCTAGAGGAGCTTGTCCAGAGCCCTGCAAAGGGAATTCGGCAACACTCTTGAGTTATACATAAGTGTTTAATTAAAAGAAGTTTTACTTGGTCATCTTAGTTTTTAATTCCGCACCATTTGGCATTGAGTGACCATAAGATTAGCCAACACCTATTCACCCCCCCTCTAGGTGTCATTTCAATTGGTATCAGAGCTAGTGCTCTTGATTTGGGTCAACAACCTAAGAGTTAAAGATCCTCATTTGTAGGCTAATCACATATCTTGTACACACACCATGGACTTCATGTCAGCACCCACCTTTGACATTCTTAACATCCAAATTTGAAAGGTTAAGATGTCTATGTACCTCAAGGCCCTAGGCATTCATGTCTATCTTGCTACATTTAATGATTCATATATTAACAATAGCAAGTATATTGAGGGTAATGCAAAAGCCCTTCATGCTTTAAAGTCAACCCTAAATGATGAATATTTATGTAGGGTTTCTAATGTTGATTCGGCTTTTGTAGCTTGGAACATCATCACCTCCCTTGGCGAAAAGGATCTATATTATGCCGGGAGCGATTCGGACGTTGGAAGCAACACCTCCAACGCATGCTTTATGGTCCAAGGGGATAACCCCCTTGAGGTAACTTCCGAATCCGAGGAAGATGATACTATGTCATATGATGAACTCAATTCTTTTTGCCAATTATTGCTTGAGAAATATGACATGAAAAAGAAAGAAATTAAAAATTTGAAAAAGAACATTGCTTGCATGCATATAGAACAAGACTCATTTAGAGATAACATTGCATGCTTAGAAAAAGATAACAATAGTTTGAAAAAGAAATTTGATTACATGCATGTAGAAAATGATTCTTTTAGAAATAAACTTGCATGTTTAGAAAAGGAAAATGAAGATTTGAAAAATGAGAATATTTCCTTGCTTGCAAAATTGAATGATTTATGTGAAGGAAATATAGTTTTGAAAAATGATATTGCTATGGTGGAAAAACAAAAGGAAGTTGTTTTTCAAGAAAATAAGACTTTGAAAAGAAAGATTTGTGAAAAAGAAAAAGAAGATGTTTGTAAAAAGAAAAAGAAAAATGATCATATATCTCACCATGCTTTACATGCCACCACTAATGAGATTAAGAATTTGAAAAATAAAATGGATGGTTTGAGTTCAACCTTGAACTCTTGTGCTTTTAATCATTCTAGGTTGGAGTCAATGTTTTCAAAGAAACAAACTCCACACATTCATGCACATCATAACCATGCATTTGCTTATGTTACACAACATGATCATACTCCTACACATAAGCATACTAAGGTGTACACATGTACACATTATGGCCGCAAAGGCCATTTAGCAAAATATTATTTTGATAAGAAACCTCATTGATATTTTGCTAAGTATAAAAGATTTTGGGATCCTTACAATAAAACTAACCCCAAAGGACCCAAGAAAATATGGGTACCAAAACCCCCACCTTTTGCTTTTGATGTAGGTGAGGGCTCTCACAAAAGGTGAGAGGATTGGTGCCTTGGTAGCGATGCAATGGACATGATTGACAAACATTTGGATGCATTGCTATCAAGGAATCTTGGTGGGAAAGACCACCATACTTGGAGCTTTGGAGTTGGTAACAATTTTTAAACTCCTATTTTTTTTTATGTTCATGCTTGTTCATCCATAATATTCATAGCATGTTCATGTTTTATGATTTTTGAGCTTCATGTGGTATTTACATGCTTAGATGTAGAATTTGTCAAGCTTGTATTTATACATGTACAAATAGTGAACTACAACTGATTCATATATGATTGAACTTCATGCTCACTTGTATCCACTTTATGCATATGTATAGACTAGTTTTGATGATTCTCCTTTATACATATTTTTGCCTACTTTTTTAGTGATTTACTTCATGTATATGCATGTTTAATTCAAATCTAATAAATATACATGTATACCCGTGAGTCTCTTGCTTCCATGCAAATACATTTAATAGACTCTTTTATTTTTGGGATATGTATGCATATTGTTAGATCTGTATAAATCATACATATACCATAAAGATTGCTATTTTTAAAAAAAAATGATTTTGAGTTGATTTGTTTCGATGAAAATGATTTCTATGTGTTGTTTAATAAAAAAATGTTAATCATATTTGATTTGAGCTTAAATGACTACTTTCATAAAGATACTATTTACATAACCTTTGAACACTCATCTTTTTAAGAAAAGAGATAATTTTGAGCTTTATGGACTATGAGTGCTTGAACTTTTATGTATTTAGTATTATTCATGAAAAACATATGACTTTATATTTTTGAAGGATCTTTAACTAGTTTGTCAAAAATCCATTTAAACTAGTTATCTATTCTTCAATTGATGCACATGATTCTATTTTTTTATGGATAAAAATACTTTATGATTTCAAAATTTACTCACACTTCATGACGTGAATATTAGTTTAAATGTTAGTATTTATCAACACTAGGATTTATACTTGTACACATTATGGACCACAAATAAATCTATATATGATTGTGTTTGATTGCTTATTTGTGTCCATTAGGTGTGCTAGTATAGCCTAGTTTTGATGATCATTACATTTTTAAACTTGTATTCCCATTTTGGATTTGTGATTTGACCATGTGCTTTTCATTTCATGTATATGCATATTTTGCCAAAACATTAAGATATACATGGATACCCCTTGAGTCATTTGCCTTTAATGCAAATCTATTTATATGGACTCAATTATGTTTTAGGGATATGTATGTATGCTTATTGTGTTGTCAATATATACATATACCTTGAAATATAAATTTGGTTGTGATAATAAAAATTTGTAATGATTTTCATGTATTCATGCTTTGAAGGAATATTGAGCTTTATTGCCATTTTCATGATGCCTTGTTCCACACAACACTAGTGCACTCACTTCTTTTGAATATGGACTTTATGGATACTAGAGTGTTTTTAGTGCCATGTGATTTACTTGTGTTTCATGAAAACTTCTTGATTTATTCCTTGGTTGAAGGATTCCTTACTAGTTGTTAAAACATTTTCATTTAACTAGTTTGAATTCTTCATGTGATAGATTATGTGATATATACACATAAGCTTATTTTTCTATCGGTATCATTGGTTATTTGCAATTGGTATTGATTGGTAGTCAAAAGTGCATTTTTATCATCATATTTACCATCACATTTTCATATTTATTCATTTAATTCTGCACATTTATTAATAATTTGTAATTTATTGTGTGCAGGCCTCGAATTATTATTTTAACAATAAATAAAGCTTAAAGAGCCCAAAAGCCCAGATCCAAGCCCATATTTGAAGCCCAAGAGTCAGAGTGCAAATATCAATTATCAAAATTGCAAATACACAAGGGCCAAAGTTGCAAATACAAAGAAGAGGGAAGGATAGACTTCTATTCAACCCTAAATCCTTGCAGGATGAAGATAAAGGAGATAAAGTCCTAAAAGATGAAGGGGATAAAGCTAATCCTAAAGATAAAAGGAGAAGAGTTTAAAGATAAATTCGGATTCAGACTGTACACATTTTAGTATTCAGATCATATCTTTTGCTACAGATATGCAAATCTGATGATTCAAGATGCTCCAGAAAGAAGACTGGAAGACCTAAAACTCTTATGTTGATCAAACTTTCCAATTCAATCCGCAGATAAGACATATTCGGTGATCAAGATGATAACAAGTTGCAGGACAGAGTTGTACTGGGACTCTACTTCTTCCAGCTCCTATAAATATCCCTGCAGTGCAACCAAGAAAAGCGTCCAGCGAAGAGCCAAGGGCCAAAGTTAGGTTTTTTAGGGTTTTCTCTCTTTTAGTTTTGTAGTTAGGGTTTCTTTTTATTTTAAAGAGAGAGAGAGGATTATATTGAGCGTGACACCGATGTACCTCCTTCTTCTCTGCTGATCAATAAAGGTATAATTTTTATTTTGTTCTTTATTCTTATGTGTACTTTTATTTTGTTTTTCTTTTCTTTTTCTCTGTGATCTATGTTGGTTTGTATGAGCATGCAAGTGATTTCTGAAGCACGAGTATAACGAGTCTTAGCGAGAGCCAACGATATTTCATGGAGATGTTCTCCTCCTCAAGGTGCGTATCGATTCATGCTTGCAAGTCTTGATGATCTAAATGCGAACAGGGGACTGAGATCGATCCTATGCCTTATGCGTTCATGCCTCCAAAGCAAGGTAGAAAGTGTTAAGATTTCATAATTTCTTCAACCAAGGTTAGTTTTCTATTCTTTTCTTTTCTTTTCTTTTTAAAATCCATCTCTCTCCAATATTCTTTTCTTCCGACCCATTGTAAATACCATTGTAAATACCACTACTAATAATAAAAATAAAAGCTTTAGAGTATAACTTGCTTAACGCTTCCATCGCAGTCCCTCCTTGAGGATCACGACCCGCATAGCCCTGCTACCGCGGATTAGAACTGATTCCTCGCACGATCTATTTCTAAATCTAATATCTTTACTTTTGTGTGCAGGAAAAATCAGTCAACAAAATTGACGCCGTTGCCGGGGAGGGACGGTAAGTTATTCTCTAATAAAAAAATATTTTTTATTAACTTATTCTTTATTCTTTTCTGTTGCAGGTTACAGGTGAAGAAACAGGATTTTTGCAACTGCAGTAACATATAAGTGGACCTGGGCCTCTGCTCCAGAAAGCAGAGCCCAGGATCCCTCCAAATTGCCGCAGAAACGCGGCAAAAGCCGCGGATCTGCGGCAAGGAGGAGTTCACTCCTGACAATTTTTCTGCAGGGTCTTCAGCTCTGCAAAATACAGCTTCTGCAATACTTATCTTCCTGTATTATTCACCATATACCTGCTAATTTAATCAACAGTAAAAATTGGTTGCAATTAAAAATTGTTTAGACAATTGCATTCTAGGCACGTGTCTTTCAATTCTTTTTTATTTACTGTTGAAGAGTGCTGGAGACGCAAGGTACGTACGCATTGCATGTAGAATAGGATTCATCTCTTGGTTGATTTTCTGCTTTGAGTGATTCTTATCTATTTATCTTGTACACTTGCACTAATTCATCTTAAGGGCATAACCCATAAATAAGATAAGGTGGGGATTTCATCACCCTTCCTTAGCCCAAAAATCATATCCCGAGCACTCACTAACCCAAGCCTAACATAAAAATAGTAGACGTTGGCCCTAGGGACATCTCGGACTCAATAGGAGGTTATCCTAAGGGGGAACAGTGTTGGAAGTTGACTCTTGCCAAATCAGTGTCTAGGAAGGGGATTGAGGGCCGAAAGCCCGAAGTGTGGTGGTTATTTAATTAAGGAACGTCTTTGACGGAAAACCTCCCACCACTCTTGCCCCGACCTGGCTGATTAACTTGTGGTCAAAGTCTACACCCTACCTCCCGTGGACAGTCTAACCAGTTAGGAGTCGTCTAGGTCTAGGTCTACCCTAACTTAGGTTAGAATTTTTTTTTTGTTTGTTTATTTGTTTGTTTTGTTTGTGTTGGTGTGATATGGCATATAATAATAATTCCAATTTTAATCCATATTACACCCCTAACTATTATTCGGATATTACCAACCCGGCATACCCTAATTTTGACCAATCTAGTGTGCCGGAATGGTCTTATCCGAATGAATATAACCCACACCCTCCATCTTATGACCATAATTTTCATACTTTCAACTCTTCACAGAGTCAATGGGGATTCAATACCCCTGAGCAATATGGTCAACCACCTGTTCAACCATTATCGTCATATATGTCTTTTCCCACATCACCAAGGTTTCAGTCCACCATTGATCTATTTGATGGGATAGAAGAAAAAGTGGATCGGTTGCAAGATACAATGAATGATCAAATTTCTAGACTTTCCAACATTCTTGACCAAGTTGATAGGAACCAAGAATCATTCTGTCTAGAAGACCTTGATAAAAATTCAATTTCATCACATCAATATGAACTTGATCAATCCCAATCTTTGGATAAATTGGCTAGTTTGAATTTCAATGAGATTGAATTAGATTATGAGTGTGAACCCGATTCCCAACTTTGCGATTCAGTTTCCATCTTCGAATCTATGTTGACTCCGGTATCCTTACCCAATTTGGACCAATTTCCCGAGTCAACATTGGATCCTATTCCAATTCATTATGAAATTGAATCACCCATTTTAGATGATCATATTGAACTTGACCTAGATTCTCACAATCTCTTTACTTCTGAAATTGATTGTACAATTCTGACGGACGATGTTGACCTTAGTTTTGAAGAATTGTATGGCGATGAGCTAGAATTCCTTAATATTGGAAGTAAAGAGATATCACACATATTAGGTCACATTCCATTGTGGGAAGAAGATTGTGGACTTGATCTTCACTTTATTGATTTGGACCCACTTCATGAACTTAGCCCGACTCCTGAGCCCTTACTTGATTTGAGCTTCTTCCCTGAGTCGGTATTCGTTCCCGCACCTATAATGTTCAAGTCAATAATTCCATCTTTTCATATTCCATTTTGGGACAAGGAGGTTGACACAATTGACTCTGAAATTAATTATGAATTATGGAAATTTGATGGGGTGAAAATTCTAAAAAATGATTATATATATATTTTAGTGGGTTATGTAAGGAAAATTTCTGGTGGGTTCCACCAAATATTATGTTATCTTGATTGGGTAGCAACGCTTGGCCCAATTAGACCACCTCCGGAACCACCACCTTAAGGTAACTTCCGCCTTCCCTTGTTCTGTTTCATGCATATATGCATACATTCATACATTGAGGACAATGCATGAGATAAGTGTGGGGGTGGGCTTTACTAACATACTAACATAGGTAGAAACTAACAAAAATTGCTAAAAAAAAAATTTAAAAAAAAAATGTTATAAAAAGGAAGTATTTTGACTTATTTTTTGAAAGAAATCTAAGTTAGTTTTAAGGATTAGGAAAATCATGATTAGGATTTCTAAAAACTTGGTCAAAATAAATAAATTGTTTAAATTTTAGGTATAGGAGAGAAATTGAATAAATAATTAGTCTTGATTTTTACCTTAATGAAATATTGCATACCTAATGCATATCTAGGATTCTAAGACAAAGACCCTTGTGCCTCATATATATAAAGCAAAAAAAAAAAATAAAAAAATTATATATCAAACCACTAATTAAGCTGGATACATGTGCCTCAAGAAGCATAAGTATTCACGCCTAAAGGTGAGTGTAAAAAAAATATATATATAAAACCTTAGTTTCGTGGCCTAGTTCACTCGAATTTGAGTCCGCGGGGTGTTTTCTCACCTGGTGCCCTAAAGCCGACCGGTTTGGGAGTCACCGACTTTAAGTTCGCTACATGGGTGGATTAGAAAGCCTAAGGAAACTAAGAAAAATTACTTATATGTATTAACACATCTAATAATCAATTAGTTAGGTATTAGGGCCTCAGGAAGCCTTGATACTTACACGAAAGAATATTAGATGAGTTATACATATCAAAAAAAAATAATAATATATATGTATTAAATAAAGAGGCATGAGAGTCCAAGTTAAGGAATTCCTAGTAAAAACATAAGGATGCATATGATTTTTGGTAACGAAAAAGACTATATTAGAAATTCAATTTAATTCTTACCTAAAATGGAAAACAATTAACTTTATAAAGACTAGGTTTGAGGAATGAATAAAAATGAGGATCCTAAGACTTATAGACTACTTAGTCTCTTCAAATATAAGTCAAATATTTTCCTTTTTATGGATTTTGTGGGTGCAATCCGCTGAAAACCCTCACGAGACAACACTCGTCCTCTAGGGTAACCTAGGGGTTTTAACGGCTTGTTGCACATGCTAAGTGCAACCGTGATTCCTACGAAAGTGAGTTAGCTAGGTTAGATTTTTCTCTTTCTTTTTGATTTTTACTCGAGGACGAGCAAAAAGATAAGTGTGGGGGTGTGATTGGTAGTCAAAAGTGCATTTTTATCATCATATTTACCATCACATTTTCATATTTATTCATTTAATTCTGCACATTTATTAATAATTTGTAATTTATTGTGTGCAGGCCTCGAATTATTATTTTAACAATAAATAAAGCTTAAAGAGCCCAAAGCCCAGATCCAAGCCCATATTTGAAGCCCAAGAGTCAGAGTGCAAATATCAATTATCAAAATTGCAAATACACAAGGGCCAAAGTTGCAAATACAAAGAAGAGGGAAGGATAGACTTCTATTCAACCCTAAATCCTTGCAGGATGAAGATAAAGGAGATAAAGTCCTAAAAGATGAAGGGGATAAAGCTAATCCTAAAGATAAAAGGAGAAGAGTTTAAAGATAAATTCGGATTCAGACTGTACACATTTTAGTATTCAGATCATATCTTTTGCTACAGATATGCAAATCTGATGATTCAAGATGCTCCAGAAAGAAGACTGGAAGACCTACAACTCTTATGTTGATCAAACTTTCCAATTCAATCCGCAGATAAGACATATTCGGTGATCAAGATGATAACAAGTTGCAGGACAGAGTTGTACTGGGACTCTACTTCTTCCAGCTCCTATAAATATCCCTGCAGTGCAACCAAGAAAAGCGTCCAGCGAAGAGCCAAGGGCCAAAGTTAGGTTTTTTAGGGTTTTTCTCTCTTTTAGTTTTGTAGTTAGGGTTTCTTTTTATTTTAAAGAGAGAGAGAGGATTATATTGAGCGTGACACCGATGTACCTCCTTCTTCTCTGCTGATCAATAAAGGTATAATTTTTATTTTGTTCTTTATTCTTATGTGTACTTTTATTTTGTTTTTCTTTTCTTTTTCTCTGTGATCTATGTTGGTTTGTATGAGCATGCAAGTGATTTCTGAAGCACGAGTATAACGAGTCTTAGCGAGAGCCAACGATATTTCATGGAGATGTTCTCCTCCTCAAGGTGCGTATCGATTCATGCTTGCAAGTCTTGATGATCTAAATGCGAACAGGGGACTGAGATCGATCCTATGCCTTATGCGTTCATGCCTCCAAAGCAAGGTAGAAAGTGTTAAGATTTCATAATTTCTTCAACCAAGGTTAGTTTTCTATTCTTTTCTTTTCTTTTCTTTTTAAATCCATCTCTCTCCAATATTCTTTTCTTCCGACCCATTGTAAATACCATTGTAAATACCACTACTAAAAATAAAAATAAAAGCTTTAGAGTATAACTTTCTTAACGCTTCCATCGCAGTCCCTCCTTGAGGATCACGACCCGCATAGCCCTGCTACCGCGGATTAGAACTGATTCCTCGCACGATCTATTTCTAAATCTAATATCTTTACTTTTGTGTGCAGGAAAAATCAGTCAACAGGTATCAATATGAACCTTTTTGGTATATACTCATATTTTGCTTTTCATATATATGTATGCATCACTTTCTATTGATATAATTCCTTCATACACATATATGATTTGTTGTGAGCTTAAGATAAAATTGTTTTACATATTTAAAGTACAAAGATTGTTGATGCTAAGATTAATTTCAAATTGATATTCTTATAAGCTTATGCATCGTGATTTGATATTGGTATCAAAAAATTCAAAATTTGGTTATTTTTACAATTGGTACCTTGAAAATTTTGTTAATTGATATCTTAAAATATGATCTTTTCTAAGATATCTCAAATTTGTTCTTATTGAGAAAAAGTTAAAAATTTTTCATTCTTGATTTATATTGTCTATATGCAAGGATAGCTTAACATCTCTTCTACGTATAGATTCATGTTGAGTGTATTGTGTATTGAGGAGCTTAACATCTCTTCTTCATGTGGTACACGTGTGTAGGGGGAGCTTCACATCTCCTCTTATGCATTACATAATATGTGTTATGTGAGTTAGGGCTTGTCATCCCTTCTTCATGTAATGCATATGTGTAGGGAAGCTAACTTAGCATCTTCCTCTTCATGAATATATATCGCATATAGATCTTCTTGATTGATTTAGATTACCCCTCCTTGATTTCTTTATTTTTGACAAAAAAGGGGGAGAAAAATTTGTTTGATTTGATTTCACTTTGAACCCTTTGTTGATGATTGACAAAAAGGGGGAGAAGTATTTTAGAGTATTTGAGTATATGCATGTTTTCATTGCTTAAGGGGGAGAAGTATTTGTCTTTCTTGTTAGTTATGCATATATGTTTTGCTTTGCAAATGTATGGAGATAAGATTTATGATTATTTGGCATGTTATATTTGCATACATTTGCATACATATTTATGAGCTTCATGTCATATCTATTTATATTTTGTGATGCATGAGTTAAGGGGGAGCTTCCTTGAAGCTTTACTTTAATCCATGCATATATAACTTCATGAGTTTTGTAATCATCAAAAAGGGGGAGATTGTTGGCCCAAAGGCCTATCACCCTAGTTTTGATGATGATCAACTCATGAAGTTATAATTACTAATGATCTTGTGTTTAATTAGTGACAGATTTATTATCAAGATCTTAGTTGGTGTGGAGCTTCAACAAAGGATTTTAAGTCAAGTTGGAAGCTAGCACCGGTTGATTCACGAGCCTTTGCATCAAGACCACATCTAGAGATGAGCTCGGTGGATTGCTTGGACCAAGTCAAGAAGATGAGAAGCCTTCAAGTGAAGACTTCAAGAAGATGAAGACTTGTGTCTAGGTATAAGATTTGTGTTTTTGTTTTAGTTAAAAATGTAAAGGATAGATAGTTGGTGGATTGCTCAAGTCTATATCACACACACACACTCTTGATAGAACTCTTGATAGAATTGCTTTCATAAAAGAATTTTATGTTTAGAAAAGATTTTTCATTATGACAAAATATCTACTTTGGTTTTTGGTATTTCTATTATATATCTTTCAAACAAAACCAAGTTTAGAGCTTTATGATAAAAAACATAGATATTTCATTATGATTGTGTAATGGATCATATCCATACACACTATGCTTTAATAAGTTCAAAATATCTTGTTTTTGTATTCTGTGAAGTTATGGAAAAACAAGTTTTAGAAAAACATGTTTTTAGAAAAACAGTTTTTATTTTGATTGAAACTATTTTTGTGGATTTACTGAGAATTTATGGGATTTTTATTAAGTTAAAAGACCTATTTCCAAATCCCTTAACTGTGCAGACTGAGGACTGGCTGACAGGCCAAGTCAGTCGACCGGGCGGTCGACCGCAGCAAGGTCGGGTCGACCGTCCAGTCGACCGACGTGCACAGCCCTGTGCACGTTTGTCAGCACAGTGGTCCGATCGACCGTACGGTCGACCGCTGCAGAGAGTTCTGCTCTCTGTTTGTTCGGGTCGACCGGGCGGTCGACCGGAGGCTTCAACGGTCAGATTTTTGACCGTTGGCCAGTCGACCGGCCGGTCGACCGGCAGCTCTGACAGATCCCAATGGCTATATTCTGGCAGCCTATAAATTGGGGGTTCTTGTCATTATTTTGAGACAAGATTTTGGGGACTTCTTAGAGCCAGTTTTTCTAAGTCATTTCAGAAGTTTTCTCCACAAAATAGAGAGCAAATACTTCCCATCTAAAAGGGAGTTTTTATCAAGAGAGTGTTTAAGTGATTCTTTGAGTTTTTCATCATAGCTTTCTTTCCTTGCTTTCTCACACCACACTTGAGCTATCCATTGTCTACTAATCCTATAGGTGTGTTGTAGTGAGAGTGCTCTTTAGGTGATCAAGTGTTGTGATCACCAAAGATCTTTTCTTTGTACTTTGAGGAGGCGGGCAAGTATGCTCGCGGTGGTTTGAGTTCGTGTGTGAACTCTTTGGTTCAAGGTGCGGCCTCGGCAAGCTTGTGGGGCTTGCGTGTGTACGGGACTTGGGAGTCCGAGGGCTTGTAGGTGTTGCGGCACCGAGGAGAGATCCATTGGGATCTTGCATAGTGGAAATCCTTCGTGTGTCGAAGGCGGGGATGTAGAGCAAGGGTGCTCGAACCTCGAAACAAACCCTTTGTGTTTGCGATTGCTTACTCTATCTCTCTCTCTCTCTTTGTCTCTTTTATATCTTGCATTCAATAATTGTCTTTATCATTTACATGCTTGATATATTCCCTTGTGCTCATAATTTCTATACTTGCTTGGGATTGTTGTTAACACTAGTATTCAACCAAGAGAGCCATCGCGGCACCTCAACCCATTCAAGGGGAATCTAGAGGAGCTTGTCCAGAGCCCTGCAAAGGGAATTCGGCAACACTCTTGAGTTATACATAAGTGTTTAATTAAAAGAAGTTTTACTTGGTCATCTTAGTTTTTAATTCCGCACCATTTGGCATTGAGTGACCATAAGATTAGCCAATACCTATTCACCCCCCCTCTGGGTGTCATTTCACATATATCTTCTCCCCTTTGTCATTACCAAAAAGAGAGAAATATCATAAAGTCACACATAGAGCCATATTATAGAGACACAAACATAGTTTGTAGAATATAAAGTATCAGTTATTATAGCAAAGAGTCATAAAATAAAGACACAGCGTAAGAAAACAGAAAAACATAGCTTAAAAGTCAACAAAGTTGGACACATATAGAAGATACATAAAATCTTTGGATAAAGCAAGAACTCCAAAACCATGTATAGCAACACCAAAAAGTCCAACGCCATGTGCATCATATGTTGGATTTGGGAGGAGGAGGTGGTGAAAATGGGTCTTGAGGTGATCCAGTATTTCTAATTGTATGGCTTCAAAGGAGTCCATTTTCAGTTGCATATTCATCAAATGCTTCATAAGCAAGGATCGATTGTTGAGTAATGCAGACTAAGGGGCCATCATAGAGGATTGTTGGGTTTGTAGTGCAAAAATTTTAGTAGAGAGAGAATTATAAAAGACATCAAGAAAGGAAAGATGTGTTTGAGTTGAAGAGGGTTCAGTAAATGGAGGTTTAGTTGAGGAGGAAGGAGTTGGAGTAGAGCTTTGTGGAGGAGAAGAGGGTGGATGTTGAGGCTATGGTTGAAGTTGAGGGAAATCATTGAGTTTCATGTAATAGAGAATGACAAGATCAAATGATTCGGATAACTTGACGACACTAGTTTCAGAAGTAAGATCTATTTTAAATTTCTGAAACACATGAGATAGAAGAGCTCCACAGGGTAAGAAAGAAGTATGTTCTTTGATAATGTTATCAAATATGATCTTAACCGAATTGACTTCAAGTCCTTGTTGGCCCAAAGGCCTTCCACTCTAGTTTTGATGATGATTAACTCAGTAGTTATGTGTACTAATAATCTTGTAATGTTTAAGTTTCAGATATTTAACAAGATATTAGTTGGTGAAAGCTTCCACACATCTTTCACATGTTGATTCAAGAGCCTAAGCATCAAAGATGATATCTAGCACTCATTGGAGTCTTGCTCGGTGAATTAAGTAGTTTTGGATCAAGCCGACTTGGAGATTACGCTCTATAAGAAGACTTGGAGATTGCGCTCTACAAGAAGACTTAGGTATCCATAGTTTTAGTTTGGGTTTAGATCCTAAATTGTAAAGATTAGAATAGTATGATATGCTCAAGTTCACAACACACACGTTTCATGTTTTGAATATTGGTTTTCGGTTTTTGGTTTAACCGATCTTGGTTTTCATGAATAGATTTTATATCAAAACAAGTTTACATGGTTTAGTGTATATATGATTTGTTCTATATACATGCATGCTTCTATTGCTTAAACAAACTTAGTTTGATAGTCTACTTCATGAGTTTTATGTTTTGATAATTCTAACAAAACATATTTTTGTATTTGGATGAGTTTTAGACAAAAGGTATTTTCTATTCAAGATTCCACGTTTTAGAAAATACAAGTTTTGGTTTTTGGTTAAAATGATAAGATACAAAAATAGTTCATAATGATTGATATTTGAGCTAAACTTTTTATCACAGGTTTATATATCAATGCAAAATGTGAAAACTATTTTTGGGGATTTTTTACAAGAGTTAAAAAGATTTATTGAAATATTTTTGACTCAGTTTTTCTGACCTGTTTGCTGTCTGCCAGGCAAGGTCGGTCGACCGATCGGTCGACCGCACCAAGTAGCCAGTCGACCGGGCGGTCGACCGACGTGCACGGATATGTGCACGCTGGCTACAGCCGTGGCCGGTCGACCGGACGGTCGACCGACTGAGAGCAGATTTGCTCTCTGTTTGTTTGGGTCGACCGGGCGGTCGACCGGGTGTTGCAACGTTCAAAAATTCGAACGTTGGGCGGTCCACCGACCGGTCGACCGACATGGTTATTTCTGGCAGTTCTGCTGCCAACGGCTATTTTCCAGATTTGTCTATAAATACCCCATTTGAAAGAGTTTTTCTCTAAGATTTTTTGTGCGAATTTTTCCATTCTCTCTGGTGTTTTTACTGCAATCAAAATAGGTTTTTGGATTCAATTTGAACAATCTTTTTGGAGTTTTTATAAGGGTTTGGAAAATCATAGAAAAGGGATTTTGGGAAAAGCTTTTGAATTGAACTTCTCTATCTTGGTTTCATTTATTTCCCAAAGATTTTCTTTGAGTTGCTGGTTTCAAATCCTTTGGTTTTCTCCACACTTGAGCTAAAATCTACTATCTTCTCAATAGGATTTTGTGTGGGAAAAAGAGATTGTTTTGTGGTTATTGTTTGAAACCACTAAGTTGTAAACCCTATCTTTAGCTTGGCTTTGTGCCTTTCCCTCATTGTGTTGAGGAAGTTTGGCTATTGGGTTGTATCCCTCAAGGTTGTGAGGTGATCCTTGTATTGGGTTGTGGAAATCCCTCAAGTTGTGAGGTGATTGTTGTTTGGCTTGGAGTTGTGCCTCAAGGAGGAGGTCGTGTTTGTAAGGAGAGGAGTTGGGTACTCCTTGTAATTGTGATTGCCCCAAATCCTCGGTAGAGGTTCCCTTTGTGAGAGTCCTTTGTGGACAAGCTAGTAGATTAGAATCCTTCTAGGGAAGGCGGGGAGTAGAGCTGGGTGCTCGAACCTCGATAACATATCTTGTTGTTTGCGCTTGATCCATTGGCTCTCTCTCTCTCTTTCTCTTTACTTTGTGCCTTGCATCTATTTATATTGCTAATTCATATTTGCTTGGCTTGGTTGTGTGCATCACTTGTTGATAGCACTTGAGTGTGAATTGCATTAAGTTTTTAATTCCGCATTTAGTTCCATTGATTAGCATCATCACCTATTCACCCCCCCTCTAGGTGATTTCAATTGGTTTTAGAGCTAGTACTCCTGATATTTAGGTTTAACCAACTAGGAGTAAGATCTTGGTTTGCTAATCTTCACTTGCATTTTTCATTTGCACTCATACTAGTTTGCACTCATGGATAGCCCTCCTATGTTTGACCATTTTAGACTTGATGCTTGGAAGGTGGACATGACTAGGCATATAAAAACACTAGGTCATCTAGCTTATCAAGCCATTACTATAGAAACCCTCCCAAATAGTAGCAAGCATAAGAAGGCCAATGCACTTGCACTTAGGGCACTTAGAGCATCTCTTAATGAACATCTATTACATGTTTTTGGTCGATATGATTCGGCTTTTGCAGTTTGGAGCATTTTGATGTCTCCGGAGCTACCTGTGATTATCAACAAGATGAGGAGATCTAAGAGAGAAGTATCCGAAGAGCATTGCTTCATGGTCCAAGGGAAGAACTCCCTTGAGGTACATTCGAATTCTCCTTTAGATGATAGCTCTAGTTCCTATTGCTATGGTTGTTTAGAAGTTCAAACTTTAAATATGGAGCTTGCTCAAAAGCTTGAAAATTTATTGGAAAAACATGATTTGTTGAAAGAGGATAACCTTGTTTTGAAAAATGAATTAAAGGATTTGTGTTCTAATTTTGAATTGATTTTGCAAGAGAAGGAAGAGATTACTAGTGAATGTGACTCACTAAGATCTCAACTAGACATTGCTTTAAAAGAAATTGATGTTTTAAAAGGTAAAAATGATTGTGAGGATGTTGTAAAGAACAATGAGGTTTTATCTTATAAATTGGATCTTGTTTTTAAAGAAAATCTCACTTTGAAAAATGATATTGACTCTATTACTAAAGAATTGGATTTGCTTTTGATTAAAAATAAATCTTTGCAAAAAGAGATTGATATTCATGTTTGCCATGCTAGTATTGCTTCTTGTTCTAGCACACCTATTGCTTGCTCCACTTTATTTTTTAGCATTGAAAATGATATAAATAATTTGAAGAAAAGTGTTGATTGTTTGGGCTCCACTTTGAGCCATTGTGCCATGAACCACACTCGTTTGGAATCCTTGGTTCGCAAGAAACAAGCTCCAACTATGCATGCACACCCAACACGGCATACACATGCTCATCACGGACACAATCATAACACGTATGCTCATGTGTACACATGTACACATTGTGGTCGAAAAGGCCATCTTGATAGATTTTGCTATGATAGATTACATATTGAAAATTTAGCAACTAATCTTGTTTGGGTTAGGAGAGATACTAACCCCCGTGGACCTACAAGAAAATGGGTACCAAGATCCACCTCTTTGATGTTTGATGTAGGTGGAGGCTCTCGCATAACGTGAGAGTGTTGGTGCCTTGAGGTGGATGCGTTCTAAGCTTAAATGAGAACCATTTGGATGCTTCACTCTCAAGGAGATTTGGTGGAAGGACCACCATGGTTTGGAGTGAAAATCACCTAGAGGGGGGGTGAATAGGTGATGATGCTAATCTAAGGCCAATTTAAAAATTAATAGACAAACTAAATGAAATGCAATGCAACAATCTCCCAAAACAAGACTAAGAGCCGTATGCCCAGTGACGGGTTCTGAACTCCTTCCTCCGGCTTCCCCGTAAATAAGGGTTAGAGGTGCGCAATGCAACCTTGTTGTATGGGAACTTGATTGACAATATGAATGATGATGAATGAAGCAATGACAATCAAAAGCACAAAGTAATTGCAAGGAAAGTAAACCAATCGCAAACACAAGGATATGATATCGAGGTTCGAGCACCCAGCTCTACGTCCCCGCCTTCCCCAGAAGGATTCTAACTACTTCACTATCACAAAGATCAAATTACAATGGAGTACCCAACTCCTACGATTTCAGCACAATTGAATTCCTTAGCAATCAAAAGATCACAAACTCTCTCTTTCAAATATCTCTTCCCTTACAAAGGTCCTTAGAGAATATTGAGAAGGAATGAAGCTCTTGTGTAAGTGGAAAAAGAAATCAAATCAGAGAGTATTATCAAGAAACACTTCTGAAATGAATGAGAATTATCAGCACAAAAACCAAGAAAAATAGCTCTTTTGAAATTGCCAAACTTTGAATTTTTCTCTTGAAAATAATTGTTGTAAAGATCTCTCCCCAAACACCCCTATTTATAGGAGAGGGATAGGGTTTAGGGTTAGGATTTAATTACTGAAATTTAGGAGGTAATTAGTTCCAAAAATACCCTTAAACGGATCTTTAAATTCAAAAATCAAATTTAAACAGCTAATAAAAATCTGCCCGTTTACTGTTCAACGGACACATCGGTCGACTGGCCCGGTCGACCGATAGTTCAAAAATCTGACCGTTATGAACTATCGGTCGACTGATCAGTCGACTGATGAAAAACAGAGAGCAAAATATTACCACCGGTCGACCGATCCGGTCGACTGGAAAGATACAGAGAGCAATTAAACTATTTCGGTCGACTGTCGGTCGACTTCCGGTCGACCGACAGACATGCACACGGATACGTGCACTCTGCCAGGTCTCCGGTCGACTGCCCCGGTCGACCGACAGATATGCACATGGAAACGTGCACTCTGCCAGGACATCGGTCGACTGGTGGAAGAATTCCGGTCGACCGGCTCAGGCCAAAAGATGAAATAAAAAGGGAATTTTGAAGAGATTAAAATTTTTATTAAAACAATTTTAAACACAAATTCAGTATATAACATAATAAAGAATTTGTAGAAGTAAGATTTGGTATTAAAATATTTTTGTATATTTTATGGGAAATAAATTTGGAAACAGTATACGCGTGAAAACGTGTGTGTTTGAGCTTCAAACCTAATCACTATTCTTTAACATACTATAAAGCTAGAAAATAAAACCTAAGGACCTCTGAAGCAATCTTTGAGCCATCCAATGCCTTGCTAGTGCCTTCTCTTCTATGATCCGTCCTTGATGTGCAATTTGCCTTCAATGCTTGTTGGAACTTAGAAGTTTTTTCAAAAGCGAAGCGAATGAGCTAAAACCTGAAACTTATCTTAGATAAAAGATTAGTACCAAATAGCACTTATTTGGTTTGTTATCATCAAAACACAAAACAATGGAGAGTGTAACCTCTTGGGCTAACAATCTCCCCCTTTTTGATGATGACAAAACAAATAGGCTATTTACAAAAATATAGGGAGGAGAAAAACTCCCCCTCAAATTATGCTATATTTAAAACATAAAATTATGCTCTAGATACCAATGATTGAAATGATAACCAATTGAAACATCAATACAATAAAACTTGAAACTTGTACTTGATATCAAAAAATACCAAAATCAAAACACATATATTGATACCAAAAATCAAAAATTACCAAGAGATACCAAATATCAAAAATTTGCTCCTTGATACCAATTTAAACTTAAAAACACAAAGATTCATTGAAAACACATAAAAACTCATAAAACTCATAAATTCATATGGAACCAAGACCAAATGAACTTATTTTTGTCCATGTAAACTTATTCTCCCCCTTTTTGTCATACATCAAAAGGGTTATGAAAGACATGTTTAATCAATAATACACAAATTTAATTCTCCACAAATAAACGAAAATCTAGCAAAATCAAGAGGTTTTGTGAAAATATCGGCTAGTTGAAAATCGGTGGAAACATAATCAATATCTATATCACCTTTCTCAAAATGATCTCTAAGAAAGTGATATCTAATCTCAATGTGCTTGGTCTTACTATGTTGATTTGCATTTTTTTGTTAAATGAATAGTACTTGTATTATCACAAAATATTTTAATATTTTTATAATGCAAATCATAGTCAAGGAGAGTATGTTTCATCCAAAGGACTTGTGCACAACAAGCCCCCGCGGCAACATACTCCGCCTCAGCGGTTGATAGAGCTACGGAATTTTGCTTCCTAGAGGACCATGAAACAAGACAATTACCGAGAAATTGACATGTTCCACTAGTGCTCTTTCTATCTACTCTACAACCCGCATAGTCGGCGTCCGAATAACTAATCATAGAAAAATCTATAGTTTTCGGATACCAAAGACCTAAACCAATCGTTCCCTTAACATATCGAATAATGCGTTTTACGGCAATTAAATGAGATTCTTTGGGACACGATTGAAATCTAGCACAAAGACACACACTAAACATGATATCCGGCCTACTTGCCGTTAAATATAAAAGACTACCTGTAACGCCCCGATCCCAATGATACGGGGGCGTCACTGCGACGCATATACGTAGGTCAGATGGTGCCCCCACGTATATACGCTAAGCATAAGTACAACAAGTATCAGAGTACAACACGGATGCGTGGTATAATCATATGCCAACATACAAGAGATAAATACAAAGTTATACAAGTTATGATAAACAAAAATCACTTTACAAGTGTCCTTTATCACAACCCAAGTCCAAAAAGGAACAGGATACAACCAAAAATACAAAAGTGCTCACGTAAGGATGGAGATCCGTGAGCCAAAAGGAAGAGTCGAGTGCGAAGGAACTAGATCTGGTCCGCCTGCTCAGAGAGATAGGCCCGGTCCTCGGTGGAAGGCTCCACTTCGACCCAAGCCTCAGAATCTGAATATGCAAATCCAAGGGTCAAGACATAATACAAGAAATAAAAGATAGTCAAGTGACAAGGATCATGAATAGAGATGAAGAAGTAGCACTAAGTAACAATGTATAGCAAGATATGTAAGCTAAATAAGATAAAGACATGTGCAATAAAGTTACAATGGATGTCTTATTATTATTACTTGTCTTACCGTGATATCTAGCTATGTGACCCAGCGTCCCAGCACACATAGATCCATATCCTGGTGAAACAAGGTTGTTATTGGAAACAGCGGTTGTATCGACGAACTATGTTTACAGTGTGTCCCGTGCATGCCCGGGACCACGGCCCAGTATTGTTCCGTTGCTTGAAGACGGAACCTGCCGCTAGGCTAACAGGAAAGTCATGACAGTAAACAGGAAAGGGAGGAAGCACTCCCCTCGGTCCCCTGGAGTACCGCAGGTAAGACCGGAAACATGGTGCACATCCTAATACCACTGTAAACACGAACACATACCGATATCCGCATATTTCCCCCTGACCCAGTGTAAGTTGGTGCTTTTTATGTAAAAGTCAAGTGTATCATGCTTTGTTTTAAGAGATGGCATGATAAGTGGCGATATTGTTATTAAGCATGTCATGATACAAAAATATACAATGTCTAGTCATGGGGAAACATGAAGTATATCCATTCAGTAATATGTCATGAAATCTCAGTATTGAAGCATGAACAAGCAAGAAATGATTCACATGTAACAAGTATAAGAACTAATTTTAGAATAGAAATTAACTATGCCACACAGTCAGAATTAGTCGACTAGGGGTAAGGATTAGTCGACTAATAGGAGGCACTAGTCGACTAACAGACACTTAAGTCGACTGGGTTTGCTGATGCAGGAAGTGGGTTTCTGGTACAGGGAGGATTAGTCGACTAGGTCAAGGAAGTAGTCGACTAATAGGGGGATTAGTCGACTAGGTGGATTCAGGAGTCGACCAGTATAGGTTTCCAGAGAGTTTACTAGTCGACTAGTATTGTGGGCAAGTCGACTAATACTAGGTCTTCCAGAAAAACTAAGTTTTAGCTAAGTGTTCTAGTCGACTAGCTCCTAGGGTTAGTCGACTAATAGGGGAAAAATCAGTGTACAGGACAGGATTTCTGAAATCGTGTTTGATGGTCCAAATCATGGTTTTAGGTAACCTAAGTATGCAATAGGAGTAGATACAAATACTTTTGAGCTAATACAAGTCTTGGTGAGTGGTACATTCACTTGGAAGGGTTGGATGGGGGTTTAGATGGCCTAAAAATAGGATTTTTATGTCATAATTGTACATGGATCTCTACCCTAAGCACATGGAGAGTAATTAGGGTCTTGGTGAGTAAGAACTCACCTGGATGGGTTGGATCAGAGTCTTGATTCAAGGATTGAGGTGGTGAAGGCTTCAATCCACACTTTGATGAAGCTAGGGTTGAAGGATCTCCACTTGGTGTTGCCTTGATGAAGTAGTGGTTGAATCTCTTGTGATCTTGAGGTGGAGGTGAAGCTATAGAGGTGATCTCTTGAAGCTAGGGTTCTTGAGGAAGAGGATGATGAGGGAGTCCTCTTCTCTTGATGAAGTGAAAGAGAGAAAAAGGAGTGAATTGCAAAGGGATGGGAATTTATAGTTTGGGATTTTTGTGAAGGGAATGGAATTTTGATGGAAGTGGAGGGCTTTCTTGCAAAATTTGTGGGGTGAGGTGTCCCTCCACTTGACACTTGGCCGGCCATGGGGAAGGGTGAGAGTGAGTGGGGTTAGGTAGAGAGGTGAGTGGGAAATGAGGTGGAAATGAGGTGGAAAAGGATTTTTGCAAATTTTGGAAAAATGCCCGAAATTCAAGTATCTCGGATTGGCTTGAAAATTTTACCAAAAATCAAGAAAAATATTTGAAGACCAATGGTGAAATTTGTTTGAAGAAATACTGTGTAGATTTTTAATTAAAAATCCCGGAATCAGTTATTTACCGACTCCGAAAGAATTTTCATAAATTTATAAAAATCTCAGAAAAAGATTAGAAGTAGGAAATATGATTCTAAGAAATAAAGTCTAAAGGACTTCCTAGAAATTCCTAACAGTTTGGAAGATAAAAATTCGGAAATCGGTCAGCGGTACTGGCCGACACCGGTTCCTGAGGAAATCCATTTTAAATTCCAGAAAATTCCAGAAAATCACATAAAATCTAAAATATTGGAAAATGATTTTTGAAGTTAAAATTGGTAAAATACGGAAGGTATATCAGAAAATACGGTCGAAAGACTGAATACGTAACTAAGCACGTATTCCGGGAAAGGGGTATTACAATCTACCCACCTTACAAAAAATTTCGTCCTCGAAATTTCATAAGGTGAAAGATAACAGGAAAAGCAACAGATAGATACGGATACAAGGGAAGATAACGGTAGAGAAGAGTGGAAGGAAAAGGTCTTACCCAATCAAGAGGTGAAAAGTTGAGGATAACGCTCCCTGATAACGTCCTCTCGTTCCCAAGTGGCCTCTCCTGGTGCATGCCTGCTCCAAGACACCAATACCAATGGAATGGCCCTGCTCTTCAGTGTCTTGACACTCCTGTCCAGAATGGCCAACGGCTGCTCTTGGTATGATAAATCAGGTTGAAGCTCCAGCTCGGAATGATCCAGAATATGGCTGTCATCCCTGACATACTTCCTCAGCTGAGACACGTGGAAGACATTATGCACTCCGTCCAAGGATGGCGGCAACGCTAATCTATAAGACATATCTCCCACACGATCCAGGATCTCGAATGGGCCGATATACCTCGGACTTAGCTTCCCACGTGTACCGAACCGGATAACTCCCTTGGAAGGAGATATCTTCAAGAATACATGGTCTCCGGTCTGGAACTCCAATGGCCTCCTCCGAGTGTCTGCCCAACTCTTCTGTCTACTCTGAGCAGCCCTGAGATGATCTCTGATAACCCTGACCTTCTCTGTCGTCTGTATCAGGATCTCTGGTCCCAAAAGACTCCTCTCACCGACTTCATCCCAACAAATCGGTGATCGGCACTTCCTCCCATACAATGCCTCAAAGGGTGCCATCTTAATACTCGCCTGGTAGCTGTTGTTATATGAAAACTCGGCCAAGTGAAGATGGTCTTCCCACGATCCTCCGAAGTCAATCATGCAAGCCCTCAACATATCTTCAAGGATCTGGATAGTCCTCTCGGATTGTCCGTCTGTCTGAGGATGATAAGAAGTGCTGAACTTCAGACGAGTCCCCAGACTTGCTTGGAGACTCTCCCAGAAATGAGACCTGAATCTGGTGTCTCTATCTGATACAATACTGACTGGAACTCCATGCAGACGAACAATCTCCATCAAATACTTATCTGCCAGAACCTCTGTCGACTGACCCACTCTGAATGGTATGAAGTGAGCTGACTTGGTGAGGCGATCAACGATCACCCACACCGCATTATTACCCCTGGGACTCCGAGGCAATGCCGTCACAAAGTCCATGGTGATGTGCTCCCACTTCCATTCGGGTATCGGCAAAGGTTGAAGAAGTCCAGCTGATCTCTGGTGCTCGATCTTTATCTGTTGGCAAACCAAGCACTTAGCAATGAACTGGGCTATCTCCCTCTTCATGGCATTCCACCAAAAGTGCTTTTTCAGGTCCTGATACATCTTGTTTCCTCCTGGATGTATAGAATAAGCTGAACTGTGTGCTTCCTCCAAAATCTTCTGTCTGACTTCTCCTTGAGGAACACAAAGTCTACTTCCAAAGCACAATGCACCATCCGGACGAATACAGATATCAGTCCTCAATCCAGCCTCCACTTGAGCTCTGAATGTCTGCAATCTGGGGTCCTCCTTCTGAGCCTCCTTGATCTCATCTATCAATGTGGGCTGGACCTGCAAAGCCATGAGCTGCCCAGCCTTATCACCCCCTTGCACCAACATCAAATCCAGTCTGATGAATTCCTGAATCAACTCCCTCTGCTGCGTAAGGTGGACTAGCACTCTGTTCTCTGGCATCCTGCTCAGTGCATCTGGAACGGTATTGACTTTGCCTGGATGGTATTGCAAGTCAATATCGTAGTCCGCCATAAGCTCCAACCACCTCCTCTGCCTCATATTCAGCTCCTTCTGCGAGAAAATATACTTGAGGCTCTTGTGGTCTGTATATATCAGCACCTTGTCTCCCAGAAGGTAGTGTCTCCAGATCTTCAAGGCAAATACCACAGCTGCCAACTCCAAGTCATGAGTTGGGTAATTCCTCTCATGCGGCTTCAACTGCCTAGATGCATATGCTATAACATGATCATGTTGCATAAGCACACACCCCAGGCCCTTACCTGATGCATCACAGAAGATGACCATCCCTCCTCTTCCTGAAGGGGTCCTCAAGATTGGAGCTGATATAAGCCTCTGCTTCAACTGCTCAAAAGCTGCATCACATTCTTCTGTCCATATGTATCTCTCCCCTTTTCTGGTGAGCCTGGTCAACGGAGCTGCAAGTCTAGAGAAATCCTGGACAAAGCGCCTGTAATATCCGGCTAGTCCAAGGAAGCTCTTTATCTCAGTCACCGTCTTCGGAACTGGCCAATTCTGCACTGCCTGGACTTTGCTAGGATCAACTGAAATTCCTTCTGCTGAAACTATATGTCCAAGGAAAGCTATGCTGTCCAACCAGAATTCACACTTGCTCCTTTTGGCATGAAGCTGCTCCTGCTGAAGTGTCTGCAACACAATTCTCAAGTGCTCTGCATGCTCCTTATAACTCCTGGAATAGACCAAGATGTCATCAATGAAGACAACCACGAACTGATCCAAGTAAGGAGAGAACACCCGGTTCATCAGGTCCATGAAGACTGCAGGGGCATTTGTGACTCCGAAAGGCATAACTAGAAACTCGTAGTGGCCATATCGGGTCCTGAATGCCGTCTTCGGAACATCCTCCTTCTTCACCCTCAGCTGATGGTAACCCGACTGCAAATCTAACTTAGAAAATACACGGGCTCCATGAAGCTGATCAAACAAGTCATCAATCCTGGGCAAGGGATACTTGTTCTTGATGGTGACCTTGTTCAACTCCCTATAGTCAATACAAAGCCTCTTACCACCATCCTTCTTATTCGCCAATAGCACTGGAGCTCCCCATGGTGAAGTGCTTGGCCGAATCAATCCCTTGTCCGAATACTCCTGCAGTTGCTTCTTCAAGATCTCCAACTCCGTCGGTGCCATCCTGTACGGAGCCTTGGATATAGGAGCTGTCCCTGGAACTGTATCAATGGAGAACTCCACTATCCTCTCCGGTGGAAGCCCTGAAATCTCCGCAAAGACTTCTGGAAATTCATCCCACACTGGCACTCCCTTCTGAACCTCCGAAGTGGTCATCTGAATCTTCTTCTTAGCAGGCTTCACCTCTCCGCTAAACTGGAACTCCGGTTGCTGCGGGATCCTGAAATTGATCTTCCTTCCTCTACAGTCAATCACTGCATAGTACTGACTGAGCCAGGTCATACCTAAGATTACGTCGTACCCTTTGGTGTCTAGCACGAGCATATCTATGGCCAAGATCTTCCCACAAAGCTCCACTGGACAGTCAGCACAAACTCTAGAAGACACAACTACCCCATTCCCAGTACTGATCTCCCACTTGTGGTCTAAAGCCTTAACAGGTATGGAATGAAAAGCCACAAAATGGTCGGAAATGTAACAGTGGGATGCACCTGAATCGAAGAGTGCGAGAACAGGTATAGAATGAACTCTGATGTTACCTGTAATCACCTCCTCTGAAGCCTCAGCCTCCTCTGCTGTCAGGTTGTAGGCCTGACCTCTGCCACGTCCTGCTGCCGTCCTGGCCCCTCTCTGCACTGGGCGAGCAACATGCGGTGGAGGAAGGGGAAGGGCTCTCCTCATCACTGGTCCCTGCTGCCTCTGTCCAACTGGCCCTGGTAGTACCCTCTGTACATTCTGCCCTTGAGGTGCCGGCAAGGTCTGAGTAGCATACCCCACTCTCCTGTGCGGACAGGTCTCCACGGCATGGTCTCGAGCTCCACACACCAAACACCATCCGTTTGCCCTCCGGCAATTCTGCTGGGAGTGTCCTGGCTTCTGGCAGAAATTGCAGATAGGACCTGGTCGAGCCACCTGGTAAGGAACTGCCCTGAATGGTTGCCTGGCCTGGACCTTCGCTGCCCTGGACGGTCCTCCTCTGCCCACCGGTACAAACGGCCTCTTCATGGCCTGGTTCTCCTGCTTCTTCTGGAATCCACGCTCCACCTCTCGAGCGATAGTGAGAACCTCAGCATAGGTCTTCAACTGCTGTGGCATCAGATACATCTGGATCTCCATCTGCAGACCTTGCTGGAACCTACTTGCCCTCTTCTCTTCATCTGACACCATGTAAGGGGCGAAGCGACTCAGCCGGAGAAACTCTGCAGCATACTCATCCACAGATCTATCCCCCTGCTGCAACCTGATGAACTGCTCCTCCATGTCCTTCTGAGCAGTGGCGGGGAAGAACCTGCTGTAAAAGCTCTTGGAGAAAGCATCCCAGGAGATAGGCTTCTCCAATCTGGCCTCTTCGGCCAACCACCAAGTCCGAGCGATGTCCTTCAGCTGGATCTTAGCTACCTCCACTTGGTTCTCCTTAGGCACCTTGGCGGCGTTCAGCAGATCGGTGGTGTCTGTCAACCACTGTTCAGCCTCCAATGGCCTCTCAAGTCCCGTGAATACGGCCGGCTGTAGCCGTCGGAAGTCCGAGACGTTCCCCGGCTTCTGCTCCTTCGGGGCTGCCAACTCCTGCCTGAGGAGCTCAGTCTGCTGATGCTGATTCTCCATCTGCTGTTGCTGGTTTCCCAGCATAGTCTGGATGATCCTCAGGATATCAGCGCCCTCTCCTCCTGCGGGTCCCCCTACGGGTCCATTCGGTACTTGCCCGACATTGTTGCGACCCGAACGTCTCTCCATACCGAAAGGATAAGATCTGGAATTGGAAACAAAGGAAGGGAGTTTAGGACACGAAGGAATTGGTCGACGAAGGAAGCAAGAAGGACTATATAACTTTGTACATTGTAGTTGGCATTAGCAAATCACTAGGATTTGCCACTTGATTGTACTTTTAGGTTTGAGAGCCTAGGCTCTGATACCAACCTGTAACGCCCCGATCCCAATGATACGGGGGCGTCACTGCGACGCATATACGTAGGTCAGATGGTGCCCCCACGTATATACGCTAAGCATAAGTACAACAAGTATCAGAGTACAACACGGATGCGTGGTATAATCATATGCCAACATACAAGAGATTACAAAGTTATACAAGTTATGATAAACAAAAATCACTTTACAAGTGTCCTTTATCACAACCCAAGTCCAAAAAGGAACAGGATACAACCAAAAATACAAAAGTGCTCACGTAAGGATGGAGATCCGTGAGCCAAAAGGAAGAGTCGAGTGCGAAGGAACTAGATCTGGTCCGCCTGCTCAGAGAGATAGGCCCGGTCCTCGGTGGAAGGCTCCACTTCGACCCAAGCCTCAGAATCTGAATATGCAAATCCAAGGGTCAAGACATAATACAAGAAATAAAAGATAGTCAAGTGACAAGGATCATGAATAGAGATGAAGAAGTAGCACTAAGTAACAATGTATAGCAAGATATGTAAGCTAAATAAGATAAAGACATGTGCAATAAAGTTACAATGGATGTCTTATTATTATTACTTGTCTTACCGTGATATCTAGCTATGTGACCCAGCGTCCCAGCACACATAGATCCATATCCTGGTGAAACAAGGTTGTTATTGGAAACAGCGGTTGTATCGACGAACTATGTTTACAGTGTGTCCCGTGCATGCCCGGGACCACGGCCCAGTATTGTTCCGTTGCTTGAAGACGGAACCTGCCGCTAGGCTAACAGGAAAGTCATGACAGTAAACAGGAAAGGGAGGAAGCACTCCCCTCGGTCCCCTGGAGTACCGCAGGTAAGACCGGAAACATGGTGCACATCCTAATACCACTGTAAACACGAACACATACCGATATCCGCATATTTCCCCCTGACCCAGTGTAAGTTGGTGCTTTTTATGTAAAAGTCAAGTGTATCATGCTTTGTTTTAAGAGATGGCATGATAAGTGGCGATATTGTTATTAAGCATGTCATGATACAAAAATATACAATGTCTAGTCATGGGGAAACATGAAGTATATCCATTCAGTAATATGTCATGAAATCTCAGTATTGAAGCATGAACAAGCAAGAAATGATTCACATGTAACAAGTATAAGAACTAATTTTAGAATAGAAATTAACTATGCCACACAGTCAGAATTAGTCGACTAGGGGTAAGGATTAGTCGACTAATAGGAGGCACTAGTCGACTAATAGACACTTAAGTCGACTGGGTTTGCTGATGCAGGAAGTGGGTTTCTGGTACAGGGAGGATTAGTCGACTAGGTCAAGGAAGTAGTCGACTAATAGGGGGATTAGTCGACTAGGTGGATTCAGGAGTCGACCAGTATAGGTTTCCAGAGAGTTTACTAGTCGACTAGTATTGTGGGCTAGTCGACTAATACTAGGTCTTCCAGAAAAACTAAGTTTTAGCTAAGTGTTCTAGTCGACTAGCTCCTAGGGTTAGTCGACTAATAGGGGAAAAGTCAGTGTACAGGACAGGATTTCTGAAATCGTGTTTGATGGTCCAAATCATGGTTTTAGGTAACCTAAGTATGCAATAGGAGTAGATACAAATACTTTTGAGCTAATACAAGTCTTGGTGAGTGGTACATTCACTTGGAAGGGTTGGATGGGGGTTTAGATGGCCTAAAAATAGGATTTTTATGTCATAATTGTACATGGATCTCTACCCTAAGCACATGGAGAGTAATTAGGGTCTTGGTGAGTAAGAACTCACCTGGATGGGTTGGATCAGAGTCTTGATTCAAGGATTGAGGTGGTGAAGGCTTCAATCCACACTTTGATGAAGCTAGGGTTGAAGGATCTCCACTTGGTGTTGCCTTGATGAAGTAGTGGTTGAATCTCTTGTGATCTTGAGGTGGAGGTGAAGCTATAGAGGTGATCTCTTGAAGCTAGGGTTCTTGAGGAAGAGGATGATGAGGGAGTCCTCTTCTCTTGATGAAGTGAAAGAGAGAAAAAGGAGTGAATTGCAAAGGGATGGGAATTTATAGTTTGGGATTTTTGTGAAGGGAATGGAATTTTGATGGAAGTGGAGGGCTTTCTTGCAAAATTTGTGGGGTGAGGTGTCCCTCCACTTGACACTTGGCCGGCCATGGGGAAGGGTGAGAGTGAGTGGGTTAGGTAGAGAGGTGAGTGGGAAATGAGGTGGAAATGAGGTGGAAAAGGATTTTTGCAAATTTTGGAAAAATGCCCGAAATTCAAGTATCTCGGATTGGCTTGAAAATTTTACCAAAAATCAAGAAAAATATTTGAAGACCAATGGTGAAATTTGTTTGAAGAAATACTGTGTAGATTTTTAATTAAAAATCCCGGAATCAGTTATTTACCGACTCCGAAAGAATTTTCATAAATTTATAAAAATCTCAGAAAAAGATTAGAAGTAGGAAATATGATTCTAAGAAATAAAGTCTAAAGGACTTCCTAGAAATTCCTAACAGTTTGGAAGATAAAAATTCGGAAATCGGTCAGCGGTACTGGCCGACACCGGTTCCTGAGGAAATCCATTTTAAATTCCAGAAAATTCCAGAAAATCACATAAAATCTAAAATATTGGAAAATGATTTTTGAAGTTAAAATTGGTCAAATACGGAAGGTATATCAGAAAATACGGTCGAAAGACTGAATACGTAACTAAGCACGTATTCCGGGAAAGGGGTATTACACTACCTATCATGCTTCTAAACAATTTTATATCAACATTTTTACCTTGTTCGTCCTTATCAAGCTTGGTTGTAGTTGCCATGGGAGTGTTGCAAGCTTTAGCGTCTTCAAGTCCAAACCTCTTCACGAGTTCCTTAGCGTATTTGGCTTGAGAGATGAAGTTCCCATCATGCAATTGCTTGACTTGGAGTCCAAGGAAAAAGTTGAGCTCACCCATGGAGGACATTTCAAATTCTTGTTGCATTACCTTTTCAAAATCCTTGCATAAAACTTCATTAGTAGAACCGAAAATAATATCATCAACATAAATTTGGACAATTAAAATATCATTATCAACATGCTTAGTGAATAGAGTAGTGTCTACTTTGCCTTTAATAAAATTGTTAGAAATTAGAAAACTTGAAAGCCTTTCATACCAAGCTCTTGGAGCTTGTTTTAAACCATACAAAGCCTTATCAAGTTTGAAAACAAAATCGGGATGAACATGATCAATAAAACCGGGAGGTTGAGAAACATAAACTTCTTCATTAAGAAAACCATTTAAAAATGCACTTTTTACATCCATTTGAAAAAGTTTGAAATTTTTAAAAGAAGCATAAGCTAGTGTTATCCGTATGGCTTCAAGCCGTGCTACGGGTGCAAAGGATTCCTCAAAGTCGATTCCCTCAACTTGAGTGTAACCTTGGCTACTAACCTAGCTTTATTCCTAATGACATTTCCGGACTCATCCAACTTATTCCTAAAGATCCACTTAGTACCAATTATTGGTCTATCGTGGGACTTAGGAACAAGGTGCCAAACTTGGTTGCGCTCAAATTGATTGAGTTCCTCTTGCATGGCAAGCAACCAATATGGGTCCGTCTCGGCTTCGAGAATGCCTTTGGGTTCTACATGAGAAATGAAAGCAAAGTTACCACATAGGTCATGGAGTTTGGAGCGCGTTGTGACTCCTTTGGAAGCATCACCCAAAATGAGCTCCTTCGGATGATTTGTAGCGTATCTCCAAGCTTTGGGAAGTGGTTGCGCACTTTCCTCATTATCCTCTTGAACTTCACCTAAAGGTTCTTGCTTATCTTCTTGCGCGGGTGAGTCCTTCAAGGATAGTTTCTCCATGCTTTCACCTAATGGTTCAATCTCTACAACATTCTCAACAAACACATTAGACTCTTCAAACTTAACATGCATAGTTTCTTCAATAGTTAGTGAAGATCTAATAAAAACTCTATATGCTTTGCTTGTAGAGGAATATCCTACAAAGATAGCCTCATAAGCCTTAGCATCAAATTTACCCAAATTCTCTTTTGTATTTAAAACAAAACACTTGCATCCAAAAACTTTGAAATAGGAAACATTTGGTTTTCTAAAATGATACATTTCAAAAGAAGTTTTTGAAGAATTTTTGCATAAATAAATACGATTCGATATGTAGCATGCGGTGTTTACGGCCTCGGCCCATAAATATTGAGGGAGGTCGTATTCACTTATCATTGTCCTAGCCATCTCTTGAAGTGTTCTATTTTTCCTTTCTACAACTCCATTTTGTTGTGGAGTTCTAGGACAAGACATTTCATGCTTAATTCCCTTTTCATCACAATAAGTTATGAAGAGTTGGTTAACAAACTCACCACCTCTATCACTCCTTATTCTCAAAATCGGAAAACCTTTTTCTTTTTCAACCCTTTTTCTAAAAATCTTAAAGTGAGAAAAAGTTTGATCTTTAGTTTGCAAAAAGAAAACCCAAGTAAATCGAGAGAAATCATCAACTAAAACAAATGCAAATCTACTTCCATTTAAGCTTTTAGTTTTAGTTGGTCCAAATAAATCCATATGAATTAATTCTAGAGGTCTAGTTGACAAGATATCCTTGATTGGTTTAAAGGAAGACTTGGTTTGTTTCCCAAGTTGGCACGCACCACAAATGCGGTCTTTCTCAAAACTCAAGCAAGGAATACCCTTCACCAATTCCTTTGAATTAATTCTAGAAATATGTTCAAAAGATGCATGTCCTAATCTTCTATGCCAAAGCCATGAATTTTCATCAAAAGCATTTAAACACTTAGTAGAACACTCTACATTAAGCATGTCAATTATATAAACATTATCATCACGAAAATCGGTCAAAATACAATCATTCGATTTAATATCAAAAATCTTCCAAGAAGTATCATCAAAAACAACTTTAAGACCACGATCACAAAATTGACTAATACTAAGTAAATTATGCTTCAAACCATCAACTAAAACAACATTCTCTATAATAGGAGATGAACCAATTTGAATATTACCAATACCAATGATTTTGCCTTTGGAATCATCCCCGAAGGTGACGGAGCCACCTTCCATGTACCTTGATAGGGTTGTGAAGTTGTTGATATCCCATGTCATGTGTCTCGAACAACCACTATCAAGGTACTACCGCTCCCTACGTCTTGGAGCCTTGGTGTGTACCTACATCAAACATTTTAGGACTTGATTTTGGTACCCACATTTTCTTGGGTCCATGAGGGTTAGAGCCATTAACCCAAATAAGATTATTTGAATTATGCAATTTATCATAACAAAATTTAGCTAAATGTCCATTTTTGTCACAATATGTGCATCTATACACTCTACCATATTTAAATGCATAGTGAGTGTGAGATTTGTGAGCATGGGCATTGTGAGCATGAAAATATTTTGCATGAGAATCATCATTTGAAGTGTGAGCATGTGAAATCTTAGCATGAGCATTTTTAACATGAGAAGTGTGCTTTTTGGAAAACTTTTCTTCAAGCTTTTTAGTATTGAAAGCACAATCTTTTAAAACTTTTTCAAAATCACTCATTTTAGATTTAAATGAAGAAATTTCATTATTATCAACAATGGGGGTTTTACCCTTACAAGAAATCTTATAAGAATCAAATTCATTTTGAATAATAACAAGATTGGAAGAAAGATCCTCTTTTTCTTTTGTAACTAAAGCAAGTTGATTTTTGAGAAAAGCAACTTCTTTTTGCAATTTAAAACACTCCATTTTCTTGTTATCATAAGTTTCGGAAAGTTCTACAAAAGCATGAACTAGAACTTCCTTACTCAAATCATCATCATTATCATCAAGAGATTCAAGAGCTTGAGGGGTTACCTTGGGTGTGTTTGCCATGAAACACATATTTGCGGTATCCGCCTTTTCTTCATCTTCGGACTCGCTTTCCGAATCCCAAGTAGCCTTGTAAGCCTTCTTTTCATCTTGCTTCCTTGGCTTGAAGGAGGAAGTCATTTTCTTCTTGAATTCCGGACAATCGGCCATGATGTGTCCGGGCTTGCGGCAATTGTAGCAAATGATCCTCTTCTCCTCTTTACCTTCAAATTTTCTCCGGAAGTTGAACTTGTTCTTCCGGTACATCCTCTTGATGTTGCGTACTAGGAGAGAGAGCTCCTCATCTTCTTCTTCATCATCTTCATCATCTTCTTCAATGGTGGATGAAGACTTGAATGCTATGGACTTTTTCTTTGTTGGAGCCGCCTCTTCTCTTGCCTTCTTCTCCATCTCATGGGTCTTGAGGTTCCCAATGAGACTTATGATGTCCATCTCGTCCTTGTCGTTCAATTCCTTCAAGGTGGTAGACTTGATCTCCCAAGATGGAGGAAGAGCCCGTATTACCTTGCGCACCTTTTGGTCGTTGGAGATGACGTCACCTAAAGAAGAAAGACCATTAGTGATTTTTGTGAAACGAGTAATCATGCAATCAATTGTTTCATCATCAAGCATCTTAAATGATTCATATTGAGACCGCAAGAGATCTATTTTAGCTCTCTTGACTTGTGAGGTCCCTTCATGCGTGACCAATAAGTGTTGCCAAATCTCATAGGCGGATTGGCAATGAATAACACGTGTAAGGCCATCCTCATTCAAGGCGGTAAGAAGGGAGTTTTGGGCTTTTGAGTTAGCCTCATACATCTTAAAGTCAAGGTCGGTCCAAGTGCCCTCATCACCATCGGGTGCCTCATAGGGTTTGGTCAAAGTCTTAGCTACCAAACTACCTAGTGATTGCAAAAATATAGTCATCCTAACCTTCCAAATAGGGAAGTTAAGGCCATCAAATTTAGGTGGGGTTTTAATGTTGTCGGCCATGTTTACTAGTGTATGTATGGATGAATGAAAATGTTGATTAGCAATATTTTAAGGATCTCTCTAAGGATGTTAAGCCAAACCTAGAGTCCAAGCTCTGATACCAACTGAAAATCACCTAGAGGGGGGGTGAATAGGTGATGATGCTAATCTAAGGCCAATTTAAAAATTAATAGACAAACTAAATGAAATGCAATGCAACAATCTCCCAAAACAAGACTAAGAGCCGTATGCCCAGTGACGGGTTCTGAACTCCTTCCTCCGGCTTCCCCGTAAATAAGGGTTAGAGGTGCGCAATGCAACCTTGTTGTATGGGAACTTGATTGACAATATGAATGATGATGAATGAAGCAATGACAATCAAAAGCACAAAGTAATTGCAAGGAAAGTAAACCAATCGCAAACACAAGGATATGATATCGAGGTTCGAGCACCCAGCTCTACGTCCCCGCCTTCCCCAGAAGGATTCTAACTACTTCACTATCACAAAGATCAAATTACAATGGAGTACCCAACTCCTACAATTTCAGCACAATTGAATTCCTTAGCAATCAAAAGATCACAAACTCTCTCTTTCAAATATCTCTTCCCTTACAAAGGTCCTTAGAGAATATTGAGAAGGAATGAAGCTCTTGTGTAAGTGGAAAAAGAAATCAAATCAGAGAGTATTATCAAGAAACACTTCTGAAATGAATGAGAATTATCAGCACAAAACCAAGAAAAATAGCTCTTTTGAAATTGCCAAACTTTGAATTTTTCTCTTGAAAATAATTGTTGTAAAGATCTCTCCCCAAACACCCCTATTTATAGGAGAGGGCTAGGGTTTAGGGTTAGGATTTAATTACTGAAATTTAGGAGGTAATTAGTTCCAAAAATACCCTTAAACGGATCTTTAAATTCAAAAATCAAATTTAAACAGCTAATAAAAATCTGCCCATTTACTGCTCAACGGACACATCGGTCGACTGGCCCGGTCGACCGATAGTTCAAAAATCTGACCGTTATGAACTATCGGTCGACTGATCAGTCGACTGATGAAAAACAGAGAGCAAAATATTACCACCGGTCGACCGATCCGGTCGACTGGAAAGATACAGAGAGCAATTAAACTATTTCGGTCGACTGTCGGTCGACTTCCGGTCGACCGACAGACATGCACACGGATACGTGCACTCTGCCAGGTCTCCGGTCGACTGCCCCGGTCGACCGACAGATATGCACATGGAAACGTGCACTCTGCCAGGACATCGGTCGACTGGTGGAAGAATTCCGGTCGACCGGCTCAGGCCAAAAGATGAAATAAAAAGGGAATTTTGAAGAGATTAAAATTTTTATTAAAACAATTTTAAACACAAATTCAGTATATAACATAATAAAGAATTTGTAGAAGAAAGATTTGGTATTAAAATATTTTTGTATATTTTATGGGAAATAAATTTGGAAACAGTATACGCGTGAAAACGTGTGTGTTTGAGCTTCAAACCTAATCACTATTCTTTAACATACTATAAAGCTAGAAAATAAAACCTAAGGACCTCTGAAGCAATCTTTGAGCCATCCAATGCCTTGCTAGTGACTTCTCTTCTATGATCCGTCCTTGATGTGCAATTTGCCTTCAATGCTTGTTGGAACTTAGAAGTTTTTGCAAAAGCGAAGCGAATGAGCTAAAACCTGAAACTTATCTTAGATAAAAGATTAGTACCAAATAGCACTTATTTGATTTGTTATCATCAAAACACAAAACAATGGAGAGTGTAACCTCTTGGGCTAACATGGAGAACTAGAGATGCACCTTCATCGGTTTTGGTATCATTCTCTAACTCCCATTTATATTTGCATGTTTTCTTGTCATTCATTTTATAGCATGTTTTATAGGTTCATGATTAGTATGATGATTACCATGTTTATTAGAATTATGCTTTACATGATTAGTTCTTGAGACACCCATATTTAATATGGACCCATATTTTGTGTTCTCCTTATGTTTTAGCTATCATGTTAATCATAGATCTAATGCACATGTCTTTATCATAATGATCATGTGGATTTTTGTGATTGTTTTTAATACCCCATGTTTTGATTATCATGATTGTATTTTTCATGTTGATCTTTGACTTGTTTTTATGCTTCATGTGTTGACTACTTGCTTGAGTGATTGTTTTCATTAAGACTAGAACCTATATTTGTACAACTAGTGAGCTACAAATATACCTTTATATATGTTTGTACTTGAACGCTCATTTGTATTCATTTGATGTACTAGTATAGTCTAGTTTTGATGATTCATGCATTTGACTTGTATTCACATAATTTGGTTGACTTCATGTATATGTCTATTTTGTCCAAACTATCATTTATACATATACATCCTTGAGCCACGTGCCTTCATGCATATTATTTTGTGGACTCTTCATGTTTGGGATATGTATGTATACCTTGTTTGTACATGACATACATATGCCTTGAAGTTTAACTCATTGTAATGATTTCCATGTTTGATTGTGATTCTCATGATTTATGATGATTTCAATTAATTTCATGATTCACTTATGTTTCATGTTTTGATGATTTCTATATTGAGCTTGATTGTCCATTTTCATGATGATATGTTTCTCACAACACTTGTACACTCAATTTACTTGATGTTTTCTCATGATTTAATTTTCAAATTGGTATCATGATTTAGTTTTCATGAGTACATATATTGATTGGGATTATTTGCTAACACTTGTATTCAACCAAGAGAGCCAACGCGGCACCTCAACCCTTATTTACGGGGAATCTAGAGGAGTTAGTCGAAAGCCCTTCACAGGGAATTCGGCTACACTTTGGTGTTATACATAGTGTTTAGTGTAATAGCCATATGGATGGTTTTTGAGTGTTTAGTGATCATGTGATTTTCATGTTTCATGAAAAATCTTGTTTATTCCCTTTCTTGAAGGATTTCATACTAGTTTTTAAAAACTTTCATAAACTAGTTCGTATTCTTCAAACTTGGTAGAGATTTTCAAACTTACTATATTTCTAAATCTATTTTTGAAAACCCCTACCATCAATGGGCGGTTGGATGGGAGATCATGCTCATGTATGCTTTATAGTGAAAATCTTTTTAAACTTGATCATGAAATGGGTGGTAGTGAATATGAGTTATACACTTGACCTTATTTTTGTTTCAATTGGTATCATTGAATCTTTTCAATTGGTATCAATATTGACATCTCTTTATATACTCATATATGTTGTTTGTTTTATATATGTATGCTTACTCTTCACATAGTATCAATTTCAATTGGTATCTATTTTCACATACATATATAGATGATTCATTTGTGCCTATTATATTCCTATGTCATAGAGCACAAATTTTGATTTTGCAAAGCTTGATTTCTAATGACTATATTGTTTCAATTGATGAGTTTTTCAATTGGTATCCTAATACAAGCTTTTGTAACATTTCATTTGATGGAAAAACATTTTCTTTGGTATTTCATAAAGAGGGAGAAATCTCGTATTTCATATTTCAATTGGTATTTGGTTTACCATTGGTTTTGTATTCCACTCCCTAACTTTATGATGAAAAATGATTTGAAAAATTTACATTGTTGTGTAATTGGTGTCAAGATGCCATTTTTTTAAATATCTTCAATTGGTATCATATGCTTATAATGAAAGATTTCTTCATTTGGTATCAAGAGGTTACTTGTTTATTCAAAATTGGTATCAATTTGTTTTTATTTTCAATTGGTATCAAGTTTTCCTTACATGTCTACCTTTGTAAGATGTTGATTTAGTTTCAATGCCTTGTTTGAATTTTTTGGTATGGGCATTCCTTAATCTTTGTGATTTTTCAATTGGTTGTTATTTTCAATTGGTATCATAATGCATCTCATTGACACATCTTTAATTGGTATCATGATTGGTTTTGGTTTCACCCCTTGAAATGGTTTATTGATTTTTTGTTTCACACATTTAGGGGGAGAAGAATTTGTTTTCATTATGTTTGTTTTTACCCCTTTGTTGATGATTGACAAAAAGGGGGAGAAGAATTTGTAGTTTATATGCATGGTTGATTTATGCATATGTTTTAGTTGGTTTTCATTGATAAAAATATGTTGGTTTCAATATTATTGGTTATTGGTATCAAGAGCAAGAACATGTTTAATAATGTTTTGTTGGAAATGTTTTGTTTAATTTTCAATTTTGGTATCAAGAGCAAGAAAATGTTTTGATAATGTTTTGTTTTATTAGTATTGTTTTATTGGTATCAAGAGCATGTTTCGTTGTTTATGTTTTATTTTAATTGGTATCCAGAACATGTTTATATGTGTTTAAGAACATTCATTGCATATCTTATATGTTTTATTGTTATGCATGAGTTAAGGGGGAGCTTCTTTGAAGCTTTACTTTAATCCATGCATATATAACTCCATGAGTTTTGTCATCATCAAAAAGGGGGAGATTGTTGGCCCAAAGGCCTTCCACTCTAGTTTTGATAATGATTAACTCATGTAGTTATGTGTACTAATAATCTTGTAATGTTTAAGTTTCAGATATTTAACAAGATATTAGTTGGTGAAAGCTTCCACACATCTTTCACATGTTGATTCAAGAGCCTAAGCATCAAAGATGATATCTAGCACTCATTGGAGTCTTGCTCGGTGAATCAAGGAGTTTTGGATCAAGCCGACTTGGAGATTGCGCTCTACAAGAAGACTTGGAGATTGCGCTCTACAAGAAGACTTAGGTATCCATAGTTTTAGTTTGGGTTTAGATCCTAAATTGTAAAGATTAGAATAGTATGATATGCTCAAGTTCACAACACACGTTTCATGTTTTGAATATTGGTTTTCGATTTTTGGTTTAACCGATCTTGGTTTTCATGAATAGATTTTATATCAAAACAAGTTTACATGGTTTAGTGTATATATGATTTGTTCTATATACATGCATGCTTCTATTGCTTAAACAAACTTAGTTTGATAGTCTACTTCATGAGTTTTATATTTTGATAATTCTAACAAAACATATTTTTGTATTTGGATGAGTTTTAGACAAAAGGTATTTTCTATTCAAGATTCCAAGTTTTAGAAAATACAAGTTTTGGTTTTTGGTTAAAATGATAAGATACAAAAATAGTTCATAATGATTGATATTTGAGCTAAACTTTTTATCACAGGTTTATATATCAATGCAAAATGTGAAAACTATTTTTGGGGATTTTTTACAAGAGTTAAAAAGATTTATTGAAATATTTTTGACTCAGTTTTTCTGACCTGTTTGCTGTCTGCCAGGCAAGGTCGGTCGACCGACCGGTCGACCGCACCAAGTAGCCAGTCGACCGGGTGGTCAACCGATGTGCACGGATATGTGCACGCTGGCTACAGCCGTGGCCGGTCGACCGGACGGTCGACCGACTGAGAGCAAATTTGCTCTCTGTTTGTTTGGGTCGACCGGGTGGTCGACCGGGTGTTGCAACGTTCGAAAATTCGAACATTGGGCGGTCGACCGACCGGTCGACCGACAGGGTTATTTCTGGCAGTTCTGCTGCCAACGGCTATTTTCCAGATTTGTCTATAAATACCCCATTTGAAAGAGTTTTTCTCTAAGATTTTTTGTGCGAATTTTTCCATTCTCTCTGGTGTTTTTACTGCAATCAAAATAGGTTTTTGGATTCAATTTGAACAATCTTTTTGGAGTTTTTATAAGGGTTTGGAAAATCAAAGAAAAGGGATTTTGGGAAAAGCTTTTGAATTGAACTTCTCTATCTTGGTTTCATTTATTTCCCAAAGATTTTCTTTGAGTTACTGGTTTCAAATCCTTTGGTTTTCTCCACACTTGAGCTAAAATCTACTATCTTCTCAATAGGATTTTGTGTGGGAAAAAGAGATTGTTTTGTGGTTATTGTTTGAAACCACTAAGTTGTAAACCCTATCTTTAGCTTGGCTTTGTGCCTTTCCCTCATTGTGTTGAGGAAGTTTGGCTATTGGGTTGTATCCCTCAAGGTTGTGAGGTGATCCTTGTATTGGGTTATGGAAATCCCTCAAGTTGTGAGGTGATTGTTGTTTGGCTTGGAGTTGTGCCTCAAGGAGGAGGTCGTGTTTGTAAGGAGAGGAGTTGGATACTCCTTGTAATTGTGATTGCCCCAAATCCTCGGTGGAGGTTCCCTTTGTGGGAGTCCTTTGTGGACAAGCTAGTGGATTAGAATCCTTCTAGGGAAGGCGGGGAGTAGAGCTGGGTTCTCGAACCTCGATAACATATCTTGTTGTTTGCGCTTGATCCATTGGCTCTCTCTCTCTCTCTCTCTTTCTCTCTCTTTACTTTGTGCCTTGCATCTATTTATATTGCTCATTCATATTTGCTTGGCTTAGTTGTGTGCATCACTTGTTGATAGCACTTGAGTGTGAATCGCATTAAGTTTTTAATTCCGCATTTAGTTCCATTGATTAGCATCATTACCTATTCACCCCCCCTCTTGGTGATTTCAGTCCTGCCATGATGGCATGACACATGTAGTTAAGTCACAAGAAAAATAGTTATAACTTCTGTTTTAGGCAGATAATATAGGCAAGGATATGACCAATGAGACGAGCAACAAGGTGTAATTTTGTGTTGGTCATTGGTGGTCCTTGACCGGAAAGAAAGATATGAGATAAGACTTCCTCATCATCCATGTCAATATCATTAAGTGATAGGTTGTAATATGGAATTGAGAAGATACGACCCAAAGATTTAGGGGTTAATTTGATATGAATACCTTTAACAAAAGAATAAATTTGAACAGAATCATCATTATCTTCATAGGTTAAATTAGCGTAAAAGAGATGAATAAAAAAGGGATAATACTGTTGGCCCAGAGGCCTTCCACTTCGTTTTGATGATGATTAACTCATGTAGTTATGTTTACTAATAATCTTGTGACGTTTAGTTTCATATTCTTAACCAAGATATTAGTAGGTGGTTAGCTTCAACAAAGGTGTTTTGGAGCTTCTCACCTGTTGATTCAAGAGCCCGAGCGTCAAAGTCATATCTAGCACTCGTTGGAGTCAAGCTCGGTGGATCACGTTTTGGATTGAGTCGACTTGGAGACGGTGCTCTACAAGAAGACCTCGGTACATAGTTTAGTTTATGTTTTAGATCCAATTGTAAAGACTAGATAGTGTGATATGCTCAAGTTCACAACACACAGTTGTTTCTAGTTTTCATGCTTATTGGTTTTCGGTTTTGGTTTAATCGATATTATTTTTCATGAATAGATAGATTCAAAACAAGTTTACATGGTTTAACGTATATTAAGATTTGTTCTATATACATGCATGCTTCAACTACTTAGACAAACTTATTTTGATATGCCCATTCATGTGTTTAGGTTTTGTATTTTTAACAAAACTTGTTTTTGAATTTATTGTCAAAAACTATGATATATATCTTTCATGTATACTGGATTATATCCATATACAACATGCCTAAAAGTTGTTTAAATATCATGTAAAGTATTTGAATGAGTTTTGGAAAAATCGGATTTCTATTTGGAAAATCCAAGTTTTGGAAAATACAGATTTTGGTTTTCGGCAAAATTTGTAAGTCACAAAAATGGTTCAAAAATTTTGAAATACGTGTTGAAATTTTTTACGCATGATTTTATATCAATGTATTATACTGAACTTATTTTTGTGAATTTTTAGAGATTTTATGGGATTTTTTAGAATATTAAAAACCCAAGTTTTTAGTCCTGAAATGTTGCCTGCCAGTCAACCGGACCGGTCGACCGACGTGCACAAAAACGTGCACCATGACCTGCCACTTGGGCCGGTCGACCAAGCGGTCGACCGACTGCAAGTACCCCACTCTCGGGTAGGGGCGGTCGACCGACCGGTCGATCGTAAGGCTTGGACGGTCGACCGAGCGGTCGACCGACCAGAGAACATTTGCTCTCTGGATTGACACGGTCGACCGGACGGTCGACCGGAAGGCTCCAATAGTTTTTCTTTGAGTTTTTGATTTTCAAACTCTTTGTTTTCCACACTTGAGCTATATTATTCTATCCTATCTATTTAGAATCTTTTATTTGTAGGAAAATTAGTTTGTGGTTGTGGAAACCACCAAGTTGTAAACCCTTATCATTGCTTGGCTTTGTGCCTTTCCCTCTTAGTGTAGAGGAGGTTGTGCAATTGGGTTGTATCCCTCAAGTGTGAGGTGATCCTTGTTTGGCTTTGTGCTTATCCCTCAAGCTGTGAGGTGATTGATATTGGTGGTGCCTAGTCTCTAAATATAGAGGTGGTGTTTGTAATTAGAAAGGAGTTGTGTACTCTCGGTTGTAGTTGCCCAAAATCCTCGGTGGAGGTTCCCTGTGTGGGAGTCCTGTGTGGACAAGTTAGTAGATTGGAAATCCTTCTGGGTGAAGGCGGGGACGTAGAGCTGGGTGCTCGAACCTCGAAATAAATCTTTTTGTTTGCGTTTGATCCATTGACTCTCTCTCTCTCTCTCTCTCTCTCTCTTTACTTTGTGCATTGCTTTACTATGCCATATCATATACATGCTTGTTTGTGTGTGCCTTACTTGTGCTTAACCACAAGAGCTTCATATAGCGCCTCAACTCTTATTCAGAGGAATCAAGAGGAGTTAGTCCAGAGCCCTTCACCGGGAATTCGGCTACACTCGTTGGTTGCACTAAGTATAGTTGCAATTGAGTTTTAATTTCCGCATTTAGTTCATTAGATTAGCGGTATACCTATTCACCCCCCCTCTAGGTGTATTTACAAATACCCTTGTCTAGGTTTAGTTAAAAACATGGTATGAAGTCCAAAATTTTGAAGAACTGATTCAATATTATACTCATGAAAGTCTTCATACTTAACAAATCGACCTGATAAGATTTCTAATTGTGAAAGCCTTAAGAAATCATCTTCTAGAGCAGGATTTTTAAGAAAAAGCTTAAAATCTGATTGAGAGGAAGATGAAGATGAAATCACCTAGAGGGGGGTGAATAGGTGATAATGCTAATCAATGCACAAATTTAAAATGATATGATGCAACGATCACTTGAAACAAGATTAGAAGCCGAATACCCCGTGAAGGGCTCTGAACTCCTTCCTCGTGATTCCACAAAATAAGAGTCTGAGATGCGTAATGCAATCTTGTTGTGAGAGTATTGATCAACAATATAAGAATGAATGGAAAGCAAGTAAATAACACAAGTAAACCAATCGCAAACACAGAGATTTGTTTCGAAGTTCGAGTACCCAACTCTACGTCCCCGCCTTCACCCAGAAGGATTTTCGATCTACTAGAACTTCCACAAAGGATTACAACCACTAGGGAGTACCCAACTCCTCAATCACACTCCTCTAGTCCAGAGGTAGTGAAGCCACAAATACAATTGTTGACACTTAAAAAAGACAAGATTCTTATTGGTTCGAACAATGTCTAAACTTGTTGACATTTACAAAAGACAAGTGACAGACGAGCTGAAGACCAATTTTCACCCATCTCTGAGGGACAGGGAAGCAACTTGGACTCCACTGATCCAGCAAGCAGACAGTGAACCCAGATTATTTCTGAACAGACCTCAGCAGGTCTAAGGTGCTAGCATTTAGCATCACATGAGCCCAAAGAGATAGCCTCGCTTGAGAGGCTAGGATCATCCAACTTTGCCTTGAAGCCATTCAAAGCCTCGCTAGCAAGCTAACTCATAGCTTCGCCAGGGAGAGTCAGCCCCGCCTGAAACCACATACAATTGCGAAGAAAGGGTATATGGTAACTCCGCCACAGAAGACTTCTAGCTCCGCTGAAAAGCTTCTTTTCGGACTTCGCCAGAAATTGCCTCTAGCTCCGCTACGAGCTCAATGCGGGCAGCTCCGCTATTGGTCTGCTATGGTCAACCTTTGACCAATCAAATCTCTGGATGAGATCGGATCCAATCAGATCAAATCCAATTAAGATCAAATTGGAGATCAAATTCGGCAGTTGATTGCCACAATCTCTTGACTCTCTTAAAACGAGTAAGAAGATCAAGGGAAATCCTTCAACGATATGGAAAGGATCAAAACAGATCAAGAAGATCAACCGACCTGCCAATTCTAGCTTCGCAGAAGCTGATCCTAGCCTCGCAGCAAGGCTACTTTTCAGATTCAAACAGATTCGATTCAATCTGTTTCCATATTTTCAAGGGACGGTTATACCCTTGCTCTTCTTATAAATAGCCCGTCAGGGGTACAAGGAGAGAGGACTTCTTCCGAAGAGAGGCATAGACCACGCACACGAAGAGAGAGGACTCCACAAGCAGAGACTTCTTCAAGAGGACTCCACAAGCAGAGGCTTCTTCACGACGCACCGTGCGCTCTTGAATTCAGAGACTTTTAGAGAATTACTTCTCTATTCAGGGTGCTGATACCCTAATACCTTCATCTCAAGGAATCTCCGGAACCAGGCGAGAAGGAATTCCTAATTGAAGGCGGTTTTGAGAAGTAGCAGAGGGTTCTACCAACCTTCTATTCTCTGATTCCCGGAACCAGGCGAGAAGGGAATCCCATCGCTCGCATCGTCAAAGGGACAAAGTGGTCGCGCGCTGACCGGACTCCTATCGGCACACTTCTCCAGAATCTCTGAGGGGATCTACTTGTAATCTTTTTAGGAATACTTGTAATTTAGCTCCTCAAACCTTTTTATTTGTAAGTTTTCCCCTTTGCAAATCAAAGGAAAACAAGATGGCGACTCCGCTGGGGACTGTATTCTCAACTGCTGAGAATCAAGTGTCGCAATGCGACGAACAGACCTTCGGGTCTAACTCTGAATTCAGAAAAGCCGGTGCAGCCAGAACCCCTCTGGCTAAATCTTCAAGGAAAGTCTCTACGGAGACAAGGAAGGTTCTCTGCGAACCTACTGCGGTTCTCTGGCGCGACGAGGAAGCATGCCCGCAGCCCAAGTCTTGCACTCTTGAGAACTTGGTTGTCCAGTTCGATCAAGGAAGATTTGAAGAAGTCCTCTCTGGGGGTGGCCTAATGCTTCGAGCACGGAAGCACAGGAAGGTCTCAACGACCAAGGTTTCGAAGCAGAAACCAGAAGCAGAATTCTGCCAACACCCCTCAGCCTCGCGAGTGGGAAGTCAGGTTCCTTGCGAACCTAAGCGTCCTTTGCCAAAGCAGATATGGAAGCCTAAACAGAAGTCTCTGGCCGAAGCTTCAGGCGTAGCTACGCCAAAACCGCGCCTCTCTCGCGAAGAAAAAGGTAAGATGCCTGTCTGCTCCAACAATGCTGCCAATCATGAAGTCACGACGGCAATCATACCGTCGCCCAATTCAAAAGCAGCAATGCCTTGTGCCAGCCTCATTTTCACAAGCGAAGCTACCGTACCACAGCGTACTCACTGGGTCCATGGCCACGAGGCTAGGGCCAAAGTTTTATCTAAGGCTAGTCCCCCTCGCAGCGGCATAGTGGATAAAGAACCACAGCGTGCTCCGCTCTCCAGTTCGTCAAGCGCTAAGCTCGCACCTATTGGCGAAGATAGAACTAAAGCACCATTCAGTGCTAATCCCTTCTGCAGGGATAAGAGGAACGTCACGTTATCCTATGTACACTCCAAAAGGGTCTCTACGCGGGATTGTTCAGGCTCTGATGGGTCTGACTTGCGGGAATTCTTGGCGAACAAGCGGAAGTTGGAGTCTTTCCGAACTACTCCCCCCTATTGTCAACAAAGGGGATGGCAGCTGGTGATGGTCCATTCAGCTCGCTGCCAGTTACGACCAATCCTCGCCACTTCTCCATACCGACAATCGGTCTTTGATCGGCTGTCTGTACATGTCCTAACAAAGCATTATAAAAGGAGCATCTCACGAGATCCAGCCTCTGCGTCCGTCAACATGACCGGAAGAGGACGAGAGTTACGCAGGGGAGGTCGAACATCTGACGACACCCCCTGCAGCTCCCTAGATCTAGATTACAGCCCAGGCTTAGGCGAAGTCTTGGTGCGCGAAGAAGGTATTTTCTGAAACACTAGATCTAGGGTGGCGATACCCTATAGTTATGAGCAGCCTTCCTCTTCGACGACCCTAACATCGCCGCAGCCCAGGAGATCGCCCCAACCATCGGATGAAGAAGATGAAGACAGTGGGTACGCCTCTTCGGTGACAGTTAGCTCGGTGCGAACGAACAAAGCATCAGTCAATATGGCTGATAACGCTAACGACGACCTTCGTCGGCGCCTGGAAGCTCAGGAGCAAACCTCCAGAACCCAGCAAGAAGCCCTAGACAATATCCAACAGATGCTTGCTCGACTCCTCAGCAATCGGAATGGAAATGATGCCGGGAGCAATCACGATGAGGAGGAACATTTCAGCAATGAGCAGCCAAAGACGGAGAAATCCAAGGAGGGTTCTTCCCTAGACGCCGAAGTCCTTAAGGGCCTCCAAGCTCAAATTACATCCCTAGCTCAGAGGGATGAATTAAAGAAAGTAGGGGCAGTCCGTCCTTACCCACTGGAGTGGGATTCGGTGCCATATCCACCGAAGTTCAAACCACCAATGTTGCATACGTATGATGGTAAGAGTTCGCCAAATCAGCACATCTACTATTTCTGGTCCCAGACTGGTAATGTTATAAGCAACGACGCCATCACGGCTAGGCTGTTTATTGGCACCTTAAAGGGGGTGGCATTTGACTGGTTCCGAAGTCTCCCTCTGGGCTCTATCAATTCCTGGATCGACCTGGAAACTCAGTTCCTCTCTCGTTTCTATGAGGACGACACCGAAGTGACCATGGACAAGCTCCTCTCCACCGTGCAGAAGAAGGGCAAATCTGTTCGTGACTACATTGAGCGGTTCAGAAACTTATCCTTGATGTGCCCAGCAGGGATGCCATTACCCATGCTCCTACAGACATGCAAACACAACTTCTAAGACCAAGTAGAAGTTCGCATGGGGCTGTCAAAGCCCACACTTGGAAGGAATTGGTGGAACAAGCGGAGATAGCCGAAAAGTTGGCTAAAAAGTTTGAACCATCCAACCCTAAAGGCAAATGGGGTATGAACAGCAAAGGACGTAGCGACTTACCACAGTCTTCTCAAGCCAAAGGGAAAGAGACTATGTCTGTGGAATTGTCCGAGAACGTACAGTCGAAGGCCAAGAAGAGCGGCTTCAACAGCCAGGAGCCTAAGTTCCCTCTAAAACAGTACTCCTTCAAAGACGATCAGGTGATCATGATATTCCATCTGCTCCACAAAGGGAATAAAATGAAGCTACCAGATGCTCGACGTCCTAATGAGATAAGACACACAAATGACCCCAAATACTGTCTCTACCATAGGATGATTCACCATCCTACCGACAAGTGCTATGTCCTCAAGGACAGAATACAAGCCTTGATCGATGCCGGGGTTCTGACATTGAAGACAGAGCAGAAGAAAGTCACTGCCAATATGGTGACTCTTGAGTTCGGCAGCACCCAAAAGGTCACAGTCCCTGACAGGATCTATCCAGCCCCCGCGCCACGGTTGGAAGTCAGGCATCCTTTAGCCATAACTCAAGATGATAAAGGTCTCATTCCCTTAACATTGGAGACAGGGGAAGTCATATGGATACACCCAGACCTCATCCAAGAAGTACAGCGGGATTCAAAGGAGCCCAACTTAAAGAGCAAATCTTGCAATGTCATCTCAGTCCTGCTAGACGATGACAATATTACATCGGCTTCCCTCAACGATTCAGAAGGAGAGAAGTATGCTTGCACGACGCAAGCCGACGCGCCTCAACAGACGGGCACCCGATCCGGAAAATCATACTTGAGGCAGTATGAAAAGTCTACTGATGAGATACAACAGCAAACAACGTCAGTACCAATACCAGCATCCACTCCAGTTCCAACCAAGGGAAAGGAGAAGCCCAAGGAGGCACTGTTCGACCATGTGCTAAAGAAACCGTCAGGCTGAGGGTTTGATACACCCTTTCGTTTTGATATATTAGCTCAGCTGGCTAATATCCCGGCTCGTATCACAATACTCGAGCTCCTTCGTCTCTCAAAAGAGACAAGAGAAGCACTCAGGGATGCGCTAGCCAATTCAGAATCCTTTCTGACATGCATGCCTGAGGCCCCTAATGATGACGCTCAGTCTCCTTGCCCAGAATGTCATCACATACAATCCAAGGTGCCTGCTATTACATCACGGCGGAAGATATGCTTCTCAAAGACAACAAGCACGATCGACCTCTGTACTACACCAGATATATTGGTTCAACGTGCATTGAAAGAATACAAGTCGATCTGGGGTCCGCACTAAGCATCATCCCCAAAAGGCTTCTCTACTTCCTCAGCATACCACTGTATAGGTTGTCTGCAACCACTACTACGATATACAGTTTCAACGCCGGGAGCAGCCATCCACTTGGGAAAATTTGACTCCGTTGCAAAATCGGGAGCCTGAAGTCAGAAGTGACGTGTTATGTCATTGACGCTGACACATCATATAACCTGCTGCTAGGACGGCCATGGATCCATGCCAACTGGATCGTTCCCTCTACTCTCCACCAATGCTTCAAATATGTTGAAGATGATGTGACAGTACGAACTGTCTTTATTGAAAAGCAACCCTTCAAAGGGGTGGAAAATTACTTCACCGATGCTCTCCTGTATCAAGAGGCCGGTGGAACGCCTAAGGAACCATTGCCAGACAACGATGAAAGTGGCAATAAGGCGGATTCAGAATCTGAAGCAAACATGCCAGCCATTCTGATTGGCGAACCAATTATAGCATGTCTTAATAATCCCCAATGTAATACTCCTTCAGAGGATGAAGGTGAATGGGTAATTATTGATAATATTTTTTTTGATTATCCTGAGAGTGTTGGGTCAATTAAACCTATTACAGATGGCTCTCTGCGTATGCCCTTACATAAACTGAGTGCGGCCAGCACACCTATGGAAGCTATAGAAGGGGCCACGCTAGTGATCCCTCCGTCCAAACAAGGGCAGTTGCCGATAATCTTCGGTAGAACCCAACCACGGGGACCCACAGCTGCAGATTCAAGCTCAGATTCAGACACCCCGCAGTTCTTCCATTATGCGCGGTCAGCGCGTCATATTATGAAGAAAATGGGATACGACTTGAAGCATGGAGCGGGCCTGAATTTTGGAAAAGGAAGGCGCAGTTTGATGCGTAATTTTGTCCCAAAAGGGAAACCTGAAAATTACTATGATAGTACACGCAGGGGGTTGGGATACGTTACACCCACATCATCAACAACAGCTCAAGTCAAAGACGATGGATCAATTCCCTCACATTCGGCCCATCCTCCGAGTAGGACTCAGATGTCAGTGTAAGAGGAATGTTTGAAAACATCACTGTTAATATGACTTCAAGCAGTCAATTGGAACCTGCAGAGACTGTTGATGAAGAACCATGGGCCCAGCAATTAAATCTCCAGTGGGAAAAACGAGTCGAGCTGCGTGAACCACCTACTGAAGACAAGGTGATACAGGTCAACTTGGGTAGTCAAGATCACCCCAAACCCATTTTTATAAGTGAAAGACTATCACTTATAGAAAAAGAAGAATTAATAATGCTCATAAAAGAGTATATAGATGTCTTCGCATGGAGCTACGAAGACATGCTCGGACTTGATCCACAAGTCGCTATGCACCGTCTAAACATCAAACCCGACATCAAGCCGGTCAAGCAGCAACAACGTCAGTTTTGCCCGAACATTATGGAAGCTATTGAAGCCAAAGTTCACAAGCTCATTGCATGTGGTTTCATCCGGGAGGAGCAACATCCAGATTGGGTAGCTAACATCGTCCCCGTTCTCAAGAAGAACGGGAAAATATGGATTTGCATCGACTTCCGTGATCTCAATACGGCCTGTCCTAAAGATGAATTCCCACTGCCCATCACCGAAGACAACACATGCGGGTTCGAAAGGATGTCTTTCATGGACGGCTTTCAAGGGTACAACCAGATTAAGATGTATCCCGACGACGAGAAGCATACTTCAATCCGAACGCCATTGGGGGTATACTGCTATACTGTAATGCCCTTTGGACTGAAGAACGCCGGGGCAACCTATCGCGGGTAATGAGTACGATCTTCCGCGATCATCTCTGAAAAATGGTCGAATGCTATGTCGACGACATTGCTGTCAAAAGCCGCAACAAGGATAAACATCTTCGCGACCTGAGAATGATGTTCGACATAATGCGGGCTCATCAACTAAAAATGAACCCGACAAAATCCTTCTTGGGAGTGTCAAGTGGCAAGTTCCTTGGGTTTATTGTCACATCAAAAGGGGTTCATTTAGACCGAGACAAAATTAAAGCCATTTAGAGCATGCACCCACCGAGGAACCTCAAAGAGCTTAGAGGCTTGCAAGGCAGGCTGGCTTATATTAGAAGATTCATTGCAAATCTCTCAGGCCACTGTCAACCGTTCACCCAACTCATGAAAAAGGGTGCTTCCTTCGTATGGGATCAAGCTTGTCAGGAAGCTTATGAAGACATCAAGAGGTATCTCACAAAACCTCCAGTCTTGGTGGCCCCTACATCAGGGAAACCATTTTTGCTTTATGTAAAAGCTCTGGACTATTCTCTCGGTGCCCTCCTCGCTCAAAAGGACGACAATGGTCACGAGCACGCCATTTATTACCTGAGCAGGATCCTCATAGGAGCAGAATCTCGCTACAATCCTATCGAGAAAGAGTGTTTAGCTCTCATCTTTGCTGTTCAGAAGACGCGACATTATTTGGTCGACCAAACCATACATGTCATCTCCAGAGTGAACCCTTTGCATCTTCTTATGATGAAGCCAGGATCATTGAATTCAAGATTGGCTAAGTGGGCACTTTTATTGTCTCAATACGATATGATCTTTACCCCTCAGAAGGTGGTTAAAGGCCAGGCCCTTGCAGAGTTCTTGGCTGCACATCTTGTTCCGGAACATTCAAAACTACACGAAGATATTCCAGATGAAGTCTTCGAGTCTAATACAACCTCAGAAGAGGAAGTATGGCAAATGTTCTTCGATGGAGCATCGCGAATGGGCCCTAAAGGCAAGATTATTACCGGAGTGGGGGTTGTGTTTAACTCCCCACAGAATTATGTCCTTCCCAGAGCATTTTCCTTGACAGAATCATGCTCCAATAATGTAGCGGAATATAATGCCCTACTTATTGGCCTTCAACTCGCCCATGGAATGGGGGTACGCTACCTCGAAGCTTACGGCGACTCAAAACTGATTATCAATCAGGTTAAAGGTGAATATGAAGTTCGCCATGAAGACTTGGTGCCTTATCACCACACGGTCATCGAATTGGCCAATCTATTTGAAGGTTTCTACATCGGGCACGTGTCTCGATCCCATAATACCAAGGCGGATTCTCTTGCTGCATTAGCAACAACACTAGCCTTGCCAGCCAACACCGAGTATCACCTCACAGTCGCAACTCGACATCTTGTATGCTCCAAGCATATGCTAAGAACTCAAAAAGTCTATAATGTCTCCACGGATCTTGAGCCGAGCGATTGGCGCTTTCCTCTCATTGACTATGCTTTGCACGGTCTGCTTCCAGACGCTCCTAAAGAAGCGGCGTCTATCAGATGAAGGTCTCTCCGTTTCTAATACGATCCAACTTTGAAGACACTTTACCGTCGTTCATATGACGGTGTCCTCCTCCGTTGCCTTTCTCATTCAGAGGCACAGGAAGCGCTTAAAGAAGCGCACGACGGCATTTGCGGAGCTTATCAGTCAGGTCCAAAACTTAAAGACAGGTTGCATAGCTTGGATATTATTGGCCAACTATGATAGCCGATGCCATCCAATATGCACGAAGGTGTAAAGCATGTCAAATCCATGCGGACTTCATACACCAGCCTTCGGAGTTACTCTACCCGACTGTTGCTTCATGGCCATTTGAAGCATGGGGAATAGATGCCGTAGGGCCAATCAGCCCCTCTTCGACAAAAGGTCACCAGTTTATCCTGGCAATAACCGATTACTTTTCAAAGTGGGCAGAGGCTATACCATTGGCTGAAGTCAAAACCTCTAACGTGGTTAATTTCATCAAACACCATGTCATCCATCGATTTGGTGTCCCTAGGCGGATCATCCATGACAACGGTCCCCAATTCATAAGCCAAGTATTCTATCGGTTCTGCGATAAATACCGAATTCAGAATGTTGCTTCAACTGCCTATAATCCTGCCGCTAATGGCTTGGCGGAAGCATTCAATAAAACGATCATCAAGCTACTCAAGAATTTCGTCTCCTCGAATAGGCGAGATTGGGACGAAAAGCTCGGTGAATGTCTCTGGGCCTATCAAACCACGGTTCGGACACCGACAGGCAATACGCCTTTTTCCTTGGTATATGGGTGCGAAGCAGTTATCCCATTGGAAATCCAGATGCCATCATTGCGAGTAGCTCTGACCACTAAGATCACTTCAGAGGATAATGATCGGTTACGTCTTCAAGAGCTCGAGGCCCTAGATGAGAAGCGGCTACAAGCTCAGCAACACATCGAACTATATCAAGCTCGAATTTCGAAAGCCTTCAATAAGAAGGTCAAATAGAGAGTCTTCCAAAAAGGAGATCTGGTTCTAGCCGTCAGACGACCGATGATTATGACGCACAAGACCAAAGACAAATTTCAGCCTAAATGGGAAGGACCGTTTGTAATGGAAACAGTCTATTCAAACGGAGCATACCGCCTTATGACTTCAGATGGTGACCTACTCATGATGCCGATCAATGACAAGTTCTTAAAGAAGTATTATCCTTAATCAAGGATCCTTCTCGTGATCAAGTTAACACTACACCTCTGATCAAGATCTTCGTGTCCAAAGTACACACAAAGAGAGTCTTTCTCCTCCTCCAAGCGAGATCATACAACCGTAAACCAGTAGAAACCTGGTCGTGCACTGGTTGTCCCGAAGACGAATCAAGGTTATGCATACATTAACCAAATAATCCAACATCCTTAACGATTAAGGATAGAGGAAAATGTTGGCCTGTAAGCCCAACATAAATCCTCGACAACTCATCATGCTGAGGGGAATAGCATGGCTAGCCCAACTCAAATGGTAGTTGGTAAAGGCATATCAAACCCGTTGACAGCTGAGGGTTTGCTAAAAATCCTAAGGGGCCTGTTCCCATTTGATTCCCCCTCCAAAGTCACTTACCAATTCTCATTCATAGAATGGTAAGACCACATATACATTCTGCTGTTATGTTAACATTAAACCTATGACAGCAATTCTCTCGTTTCTCCCCGTGAAAACGAGACCTCCAAAGTCACTTACCAATTCTCATCCATAGAATGGTAAGACCACATATATATTCCGCTGTTATGTTAACATTAAACCGATGACAGCAATTCCCTCGTTTCTCCCCTTGAAAACGAGACCTCCAAAGTCACTTACCAATTCTCATCCATAGAATGGTAAGACACCATATACATTCCGCTGTTATGTTAAATCTATGACAGCAATTCCCTCGTTTCTCCCCGTGAAAACGAGACCTCCAAAGTCACTTACCAATTCTCATCCATAGAATGGTAAGACCACATATACATTCTGCTGTTACGTTAACATTAAACCTATGACAGTGATTCCCTCGTTTCTCCTCGTGAAAATGAGACCTCTTCCCAAATTCCATCACCAATTTTTGAGCTTGGTGACGTCTCAATCGGTTATGTCATTGCGACCTCTGAACCAGCAGACAGCTAAGTCTCAACCCCGCGCCCTGTTGACATTTATAAAAGACAGGTCTCGATACTTGTTAACATTTACAAAAGACAAGTATCACCAATTTCGAGTTTGGTGGCGTCTCAATCGGTTATGTCATTGCGACCTCTGAACCATCAGACAGCAAAGTCTCAATTTTGAGCTTGTTGACATTTACAAAAGACAAGTCTCAACCCCGAGCCCTGTTGACATTTACAAAAGACAGGTCCCGATACTTGTTGACATTTACAAAAGACAAGTATCACCAATTTCGAGCTTGGTGGTGTCTCAATCGGTTATGTCATTGCGACCTCTGAACCAGCAGACAGCTAAGTCTCAATTTTGAGCTTGTTGACATTTACAAAAGATAAGTCTCAACCTTGAGCCCTGTTGACCTTTACAAAAGACAGGTCTTGATACTTGTTGACATTTACAAAAGACAAGTATCACCAATTTTTGAGCTTGGTGGCGTCTCAATCGGTTATTGTTGGCCCAAAGGCCATTAGCCTGATATTTTGATGATAACAAACCATATTTAGTTATGTGTTTAACCATTTTGTTTTAAAAATATTTCAGGTTAAAACAAGTTGATTTGACGACTCCACAATCAAGACTCGCAAGTTTTGGACGCCGCTAAGGATTTGCGTTCCCAAGCCAAGCACGATAGAAAAGCTTCGGGATCAAGACATTGAAGAAAAGTTCAAGGATTTGTATTTTATTTTCTTTTTAGATATTTTGTCAAAACCTAGATGTTAGAGGTAGATTATTTGGGATTGTCACTCACACACACTTAGTTTGCTTCATGACTTCAAAAGAGTTTTCATTTCAGTATTTCCAACTTAGTTTTAGAAATACCACTTTTTGGAAAACCAGTTTTAGAAAAACAAGTTTTAATTAAAAAGAGATTTTTATCAAAATGATCTAACATGGTTGAGTATTGATCTATGATCATACTCTTAGGTGTATTAGGTCTAAAACCTTATTTACAAAAACCTCAAACCAAAAAGATCAAACCAAAATTCCCTTCCCATTTTTCTGCAGACTCTGTTAAACAGATCTGACAGAGGCCGGTCGAACGCCCTGTCGACCGACGTGCACAACTGTGCATGTGTGCACATTGGCCGACCGCTCGGGTCGACTGGGAACTTGTCAGTGCTCTCTGTTTGTTTCGGTCGACCGAGCGGCCGACCGTTTTACCCCAACGGTCAGAAATATGACCGTTAACGGTCGACCGCCCGGTCGACCGGTAGTTGTCAGAAAAGTCTGACAGACTCCAACAGCTATATTTTTTGACATATTCTTTGTTGGGATCACACCCCAACGAATCCTTTAAGCTGTTACCTTGTCTTTTCAACCCCTATAAATAGTGGGTCATTTCAACATGATAAGACAACAATTAGAAAAGAATTTTTGATAAGATTTTCAAGTTTTTCAAAGCCTATTCAATTTAGAAAAGATTTTCATAAGAGCCAAAAATTTCCAAATACCCACTTGAAGCAAATCTCTCTACTTCACTCTAGTGTTTTGCACTTCACAATCCCAAGTTCTACCTCTACATATTGGTTATAGGATTGTGCTAAGTGAGCCCTTTTTGATCAAGTGTGATCATCTTTCTTCTTGAGCGAAGTTGTAGAGGCATCGGCCTCAAGCGAGCAAGTGTGCTCCAAGTGGTGTTGCGGCATCACGAGAGATAGGACAAGTGTGTCCTTGTATTGGAGATCCAGTGGGATCAACAATAGTGGAAATCCTTCAAGTGTGAAGGCGGGGACGTAGAGCGTGGCTCGAACCTCGGAAACATATCCTCGTGTTTGCGTTTGCTCAAATTTCTCTAAACTCAAACTCTCTTTATTACTTGCACTATTTATTGTCTTTTATCTTGCAAGCATTTTAATTTGAGCTAATTGTTAAGTAGATTTTTAATTTTGCATTATTGCCATATTTTATATAGCCATCACCTATTCACCCCCCCTCTAGGTGATTTCAATTGGTATCAGAGCCTAACCCTACTATTTGGTTTAACCACCTTAGGGAGATCCTTGTATTTGGCTATATCATTTGTTGCATTCTTCATTTATTATGCATCATACTCATTATCCATGGCTTCACTTGATTTTTCTAGCATCAAGTCCCCACCAAAATTTGATGGCTTGAACTTTCCTATTTGGAAGGTCAAGATGAACCTTTTCCTTGAATCCCTAGGAGTTAGGGTTGCTAGGGCCATTACTAAAGAATTTATAGAACCTCTCACCGATGAGAATTCATGGTCCGAGGACACCACCAAGGACTATGAGGCCAATGCTAGGGCACAATATGCATTAACACAAGCCCTTAATGAAGATGACCTCTCACGCATTATAAATTGCAAATCCGCATATGAAGTGTGGAATGTTTTAATTATGACTCATGAGGGAACATCACAAGTCAAAAGATCTAAGATTGACTTGCTTCGTTCTCAATATGAGAACTTTTATATGCTTGAGAATGAGAGCATTGATGACATGCTCATTCGTTTCACCAAAATAACAAATGCTTTATCTTCTTTAGGTGATGCGATCGATAATGACCAAAAGATAAGGAAGGTCATTAGAGCTCTTCCCAAAGCATGGGAAGTAAAGGCAACCACCCTTAAAGAGCTCAACGATAGGGAGGAGATAGACTTCTCTGGCTTCATCGGAAATCTCAAGACACATGAGATGGAGATGAAAGTTAGAGAAGAAAGGGAGGCACCAAAGAAGAAAGCACTCGCCTTCAAAGCCACTCCAACCATCCATGACGAGGAAGACTCATCGGAAGATTGCGATGAGGACTTTGCCATGCTCATCCGGAAGGTGGGCAAGATGTTCTACAAGAAGGGGAGGCAAAGCAACTTCCGAAGAGGGAAACCTCAAGGAAGATTCGAAAGGAAAATAGAGGAGCTGGGTCCTTGCTTTCATTGCAAGAAGATCGGACACCTCATTGCCGATTGTCCCGCTCTCCAAGCTACCACCTCCAATAACGGCCCAAAAAAGAAGAAGGCTATGGTGGCCACGTGGGATGACACGGAGTCGGAATTCGAAGAGGAGAACGACGCCGCACACATGTGTTTCATGGCACATGGAGACGATGCATCTAAGGTAACAATCTACAACTCTATAGATGATGATGCATTAACTATGGATGAGTTAGCCCAATTCTTTGAAGAACTTCAACATAGGTATGCGATTTCTCAATCTCATAATAAGAAATTAAAAAGAGAAAATGATTCTTTAAAAGATAAAATTAATATTATTGAAAAAGAGAAAAATGATTTGTCTAGTGCTTTTAAGAAAATAAAGATTGATTTTGAAAACTATAAATTAGCTTGTAAAGGGAAAACCCCCATTGTATCTTGTAATAAAAATGATTTTGTTGAAATGCAAAAACGGGTTGATGTTTTTGATTCAACTCTTAAAAAATGTGCTTTTGATTTAAACAAGTTTGCATCCAGGTTTCCCAATGGAGTAACCCAAGGGAAACACACTCACCATACACATGGACAGAAACATGCACACACTCACAAACATGCTCATATGTATGGTAGTGGTAGGATTTATGTTTGCACGCATTGTGGCCGCAAAGGCCATTTAGAAAAATTTTGTTTTACTAAACATAACATGAATAATAAATATGTTTGGGTTTGCCCCGGCACTAATCCTAAAGGACCCAAGAAGATATGGGTACCAAAAGACACACCCAATTTAGTTAAAACAGGTGGGTCTTCATCCTCCAAGACTTAGGGGGAGACGGTGCCCGGGTGGTGGATGCATCAAGGCTCAAAGATCACATCGCGCTTGCATCACTATCATGGAGGCACCTATTTTGGAGATTGCCCTCGTTTTGTAACTTCTCCATTTAAAAAGTTTTAATTTTTTTTGTTTATATATACAAATGCATAGGATTGTTAGTTTACTTTTGTGCTTCATTGACATGTGTTAGTGTAAACCTACATTTCTATCATGATTGTGTATATGCCTTGCTCTAATTTTTGATATCTTGTATTTATGTCATATTCTTTTACAATGTCCACATGTCTAGTTTTGATCATGTATCTATATACACCTTTTGTCAAAAACTAAAATAAATATTTTAAAATTCATATTTAAAAAAAAATACATTAGAGATGGCAATTGCGCACCTCAACTCATATTTAGAGGAATCTCGAGGATGGAGTTCAGAACCCTTCACCGGGTATTCAGCTTCAACATCTCTAAATCTTTATTTTTATATGAAAAATAAATTAAAATGTCTTGTGTAAATTTTGGTTGATATTATAACTAATGAAGATTTAAAACATGTTGTTAAAATTTGGTATGTTGAATATATCCTGCTTGTTATTATGTTAGAAATATTTTTTAAAATTTTTTTAGGGTCTTTTGCTGCTGACAGATTTTGGGCAAAGCCGGCCGACCGGCTCTGAGTTCCGGTCGATCGACCTTGCCTGGAAGAATATTTTTCATTCTTCTCTGTAGCCGGCCAACCCGTACGGTCGACCGTTTTCTCTGTCAGAGCTCTCGAGTAACTTCGGCCGACCGCTGCGGTCGACCGCTGAGTCTGTCAGAGCTCTCGGGATTTTTCGGTCGACTGGACCGGTCGACCGTGCGTCGAGAATCTGCCACCTACCCACTTTATTTAAAGCCCTTTTCTCTCTCTCTCTCTCTCTCTCTCTCCCACTTCTCTCCGCCGATCCCCTTTCTCCCTCTCTCCAAAAATTCTATTTTCTTCATCTCTCTCAAATCCGCCTCAAATCCAAGCTTCTTTCTTTCAATTTTTCGCTGGATCATCACTTTCAGGCCCGTTCTACGTTCGAACTCAGGGAATTTCTGATTTTGGGTTCTTGATCTCTTCCATTAAGGTAAAAATCCAATCTTTCTTTTAGATCTTGCTTTCTTTCTTTTGTTCATCTTAAATCTTGTCAAGATCTACTATTTCCTTAATCTAGATCAAGCCCTAGTTATTGTTAACCTAGATCTTTCAATTTTAACCTTAAAAATTTCATCATGACTAAGAGATCTAGAACTGAAAAAGGGAAATCTGTGGTCCCTTCATCTTCAACCCCTAGGACCAAACCTCCTTTTGTCAATAATCTTGCTGAAAATAGGTATATCCTCCTTTCGGGGAGATCTATCATCTCTGGGAGGTGTGTAGTCCTCCAAGACTTTGAGCACCTCAATATTCCACAAATATTGAGGAATAATTCACTAGATCAATTTATGGCCATTAGAGAACCGGTTTACAACTCTCTCATACCTTATTTCTATACCAATCTTGCTTTTGAGGGTAACCGGATTAGGTCCAGAGTTCTAGGGAGAGACATTGATATCCCTCTAGACCAATTTGCTGATCTTCTTCATCTCTCCTGTGAGGGAGTTGATGTTTACTCTTTTGATCTACATGATTTTGATTATCCGGCCGGTGAGTCTGCGCTCACCGCGTCCACTTTGATCCACGGGGATGACAACCCCGGTTTAGTGAGGAATGAGGAGGTGAACAAATTCACTCTCACCGCTCAAGTCCTTGCAAAATTTGTGTTCTACAATATTATGCCCAAATCGGGTGAATATAGTCATGCTAGGGGTCCAGTACCTTTGATTGTCTATTGCCTTCTGAAAGGCATTAAGATAAATATTCCCCGTTTCATCATCTCTCACATGACTTCGGATCATGTTCATGTCCCCCAGAGGCATTTGCCCTATGGGATGCTTATATCTTACCTCCTGAAATAACTTAACTTCGATTTGTCCTCTGTAAGACCCTCTGAACCATCCGTCAACCTGAACAGTACCCTCCTAAAAAGGATGGAGGCTGCGACTCATCGTGCTGCTGCACAACAGCCGCCTGTTCCTCCTGTCCCAGGATCTTCATCTGGTCCAGGTCCTTCATCTTTCCCAGGATCATCTTCAGCTCCAGGCTCATCCTATCCTTCAGATTTCCAGGCTTTCATTTCCTCTGAGCTTCGTGCTCAGTTTCAGGATTATCAGACTTGGGTCGAGCAGCGACTGAGCCAGATTTCAGCGGAGCATGCCGCATATCGTGAGGAAATGGATTCTCGCTATCAGGGACTTCGCAACGATATGTCCCATTTTGCTGATTCCATGCGATACATGGATTTACAATTTGGTGCAATCTACATGAAGTACAACATGAGAGGCCCAGATCCCACAGCGTTTGCCCGACCGCTTCCTCCCTCCGGCCCTCCATTTCCTGTTAGGGCCCATTCTGCTCCTCCAGCACCAGAGCCTTCTATTGCTGCTATCGATCCAGAGGAGGAGGCTTCAGATGAGGACGATGATGATGATGATGATGATGATGAGGATGTGGAGATGGCTGCAGGTGATGCCGAAGACGACGATGATGAGGAGGACGATGACGAGGATGACGACGATGAGGAGTGACTTCCCCTTTTGATGATGTCAAAAAGGGGGAGAGAGAGATATTTTCTGAGTTCTAGGCTTATATTTTGTGTGCTGTATTTTGTATTTTTTTGTTGGACATCTTTTAGTATTTTGTGGACATGTATTTGATGATGTTTGTGTTATGGACATGTGTCTCTATTTTTTATAAACATGTGTTGTCCTTTATTTATGGCATGAGTTATCTTTTCTGGCATGGACTTGTGTATGCTTGATTACTATTTGTGTCATTTATCTATGCCTGAGTATATTTTGTTTATATGCATGTGTTGAGGGGGAGCTTCACTTGAAGTCTCCACCCAAAATATTTGTAATAGCTATATATGTTTTGTCATCATCAAAAAGGGGGAGATTGTTGGCCCAAAGACCATTAGCCCGATATTTTGATGATAACAAACCATATTTAGTTATGTGTTTAACCATTTTGTTTTAAAAGGATTTCAGGTTAAAACAAGTTGATTTGACGGCTCCACAATCAAGACTCACAAGTTTTGGACGCCGCTAAGGATTTGCGTTCCCAAGCTAAGCACGATAGAAAAGCTTCGGGATCAAGACAATGAAGAAAAGTTCAAGGATTTGTATTTTACTTTTCTTTTTAGATATTTTGTCAAAACCTAGATGTTAGAGGTAGATTATTTGGGATTGTCACTCACACACACTTAGTTTGCTTCATGACTTCAAAAGAGTTTTCATTTCAGTATTTCCAACTTAGTTTTAGAAATACCACTTTTTGGAAAACCAGTTTTAGAAAAATAAGTTTTAATTAAAAAGAGATTTTTATCAAAATGATCTAACATGGTTGAGTATTGATCTATGATCATACTCTTAGGTGTATTAGGTCTAAAACCTTATTTACAAAAACCTCAAACCAAAAAGATTAAACCAAAATTCCCTTCCCATTTTTCTGCAGACTCTGTTAAACAGATCTGACAGAGGCCGGTCGAACGCCCTGTCCACCGACGTGCAAAACTGTGCATGTGTGCACATCGGCCGACCCCTCGGGTCGACCGGGAACTTGTCAGTGCTCTCTGTTTGTTTCGGTCGACCGAGCGGCCGACCGTTTTACCCCCAACGGTCAGAAATATGACCGTTGACGGTCGACCGCCCTGTCGACCGGTAGTTGTCAGAAAAGTCTGACAGACTCCAACAGCTATATTTTCTGACAGATTCTTTGTTGGGATCTCACCCCAACGAATCCTTTAAGCTGTTACCTTGTCTTTTCAACCCCTATAAATAGTGGGTCATTTCAACATGATAAGACAAAAATTAGAAAAGAATTTTTGATAAGATTTTCAAGTTTTTCAAAGCCTATTCAATTTAGAAAAGATTTTCATAAGAGCCAAAAATTTCCAGATACCCACTTGAAGCAAATCTCTCTACTTCACTCTAGTCTTTTGCACTTCACAATCCCAAGTTCTACCTCTACATATTGGTTATAGGATTGTGCTAAGTGAGCCCTTTTTGATCAAGTGTGATCATCTTTCTTCTTGAGCGAAGTTGTAGAGGCATCGGCCTCAAGTAAGCAAGTGTGCTCCAAGTGGTGTTGCGGCATCACGAGAGATAGGACAAGTGTGTCCTTGTATTGGAGATCCAGTGGGATCAATAATAGTGGAAATCCTTCAAGTGTGAAGGCGGGGACGTAGAGCGTGGCTCGAACCTCAGAAACATATCCTCGTGTTTGCGTTTGCTCAAATTTCTCTAAACTCAAACTCTCTTTATTACTTGCACTATTTATTGTCTTTTATCTTGCAAGAATTTTAATTTGAGCTAATTGTTAAGTAGATTTTTTATTCTGCATTATTGCCATATTTTATATAGCCATCACCTATTCACCCCCCCTCTAGGTGATTTCAGTTATGTCATTGCGACCTCTGAACCAGCAGACAGCTAAGTCTCAACCCCGAGCCCTGTTGACATTTACAAAAGACAGGTCTCGATACTTGTTGACAGTTACAAAACACAAGTATCACCAATTTTTGAGCTTGGTGGCGTCTCAATCGGTTATGTCATTGCGACCTCTGAACCAGCAGACAGCTAAGTCTCAACCCCGAGCCCTGTTGACATTTACAAAAGACAGGTCTCGATGCTTGTTGACATTTACAAAAGACAAGTATCACCAATTTTTGAGCTTGGTGGCGTCTCAATCAGTTATGTCACTGCGACCTCTGAACCAGCAGACAGCCAAGTCTCAATTTTGAGCTTGTTGATATTTACAAAAGACAAGTCTCAACCTTGAGCCTTGTTGACATTTACAAAAGACAGGTCTCAATACTTGTTAACATTTACAAAAGACAAGTATCATCTACCTTGAGCTTGGTGGCGTCTCAATCGGTTATGTCATTGCGACCTCTGAACTAGCAGATAGCTAAGACTCAGCCTTGAGCCTGACGACAGTTACAAAAGACAGGTCTCATCTTTCGATCCAACAAGGACCAGTGTCGGGCTTGGTAATGTCTTAACCAGTTACGTCATCGCGACCTCTAAACTGACATATAGCCAAGTCTCATTATTCAATCCAACAAGGACTATGTTCTCAAGTGATTGCAATACAATTTGGAATCGCAATTCAGAAAGTAGAACAAGATTGGAGATTCGACAGGGAGTCAAAACAAAAAAGAAATTTTCATTGATTCCAAAAGGATGGGATACATGGAGGCACATATACTACGACCTATGGGCGTGCATCATAAGACCTGATCCGCTCTTCAAGGGAAGCCAGCCTCGTCCTCCTGTCATTAGCAGCTTGGGCAAGCGCTTACGACCTCAGCTCAGCCTCATTGGAATCCATCGCTTGGGCCAAACGAGCTTCGACCTCAGCCAAAGTTGCCCTCTGCGATAATCCCTGCCGCGAGAGTTCGTCACTCTGGGCCTTGAGCTGCTCAAGCCGCGCAACTTCTTCAAGACGCACCGGTTCAGCCTTTGACAAGAGAAGGTTTCCCTTCCTGATCATCTCTCTGGCCTTCCCGATCTTATCTTCAGCGTCAAGAAGAGCACTTGTGGAGGCATCGATGGCATTTCCAACCTTTGCTTGCCTTGTTTCCAAGGATTTCAAGTCAGAAGAAATAGCCTTAACAGCTTCCTGAGTGGCAAGACAGGCCTCATGCATTTGAGCGACAAGACGCGCAAACCGCTCATCAACTGAAGACTCCAGATCCGAGCGAATGAGACGGCGCCATTCCTCTACGTCCCTCTCGAATTGATCTACCAGGAGTTCTAAGGCAGCGGCCTGGTGATACCCTTCAAAGTCCTGAATACTTTCAATACTACGGGAAAGGACCACCTTCAAAGTTGAGAACGACATAGTCGAACCTTTCAAGACCAGGTCAATGGATCGCCCTAAGCCTTTATAAAAGCTATCGACTATGTCACCTATAAAATCATTTTCAACCTCGGCCACTTCTGGTAGATGGGCAACCTCAGAATAATCCACCAACCTGGTCGATACTATCGTGGAAGGAACGGTGGGAACACTAACTGCAGCAGCATGACAAGTCGTCGGTGATCTCGGCGGAGTCTTCATGGAAATCAGTACACTAGCCACCGCTGAGGTAGGGCTGGTGACCATCTGCTGAACAGCCGGCTCGACCACCAGGGTTGGGGAAGTAGGGCTTGTAATCACCCTCAGCTTCGCGCTTGGCAAAACTGACGACACCTCACCCATTGATATAGTTGGGAGTGAGGACACCTCCGGGACTACCACCCCTTCAATCTCTGCTCCTTCGGCTGGGCCAGGCCGATAAGAGGGCAGGTCGCCATACAGCGCGTCTAACACAGCAGCATCCACCGCGGTCGAAGTGCTCATGTCACCCCTTGACCCCTCGGGAAGATCGTCTGGTTCCCTTGGAGCTGATGCACCCTGAGGCAGAACACCTGTAACAAGACTGTGTTTAGACAGGACACAACAGGCAGTAGAAGCCAAGAGGTCAGAACAATACCAAAGGAGGATGTCGCCTCAAACGCCTTGGCGGCCGCATCACTCTCTATAGGCTCCATTGGAAAATTCTTTGCGGAGTCAACACGAATGGCCGGTCCGCTTTCGCTTGCCGACTCTTCCGTGGACCATCCAAAAGAGCTTGACGCTACAGGACTTCCCCTGGAAGTCCCAGCGCCCGAAGGACCAACGTCAGCTGCATCACCTCCGGATTCCTCCGGGATGGCAAAATAGCCGGCCTCATTACCCTCGTTGTGAGCAAACGAAGGATAATAATATTCCCCTTGTTCTCCGACGGCCCCAGCTTTCGGGCTCGTCGCCGCCTCAGCTCCTATATCAAGAAGCAAGTAATAAGCCACCCGGAACACACAAAAGGTATAATCGCAAGGACGGAGCTGATCTTACCTAAGTCTGGAGCAAATTCACCAGTAGTCGGTTCAGCAACTGACGGTTCAACTACTAATGGGGCAGCAGGAGGAAACGCTGCAGAGGGTTCACCCTCTACGACAATTGTAGGAGCTTGGCGATGGGTCTTCTTCACCAATGACTTCCTACGAGATCCACCCTCCCGCTTTCTTTTGAAGTGGACGTCAGGATCTTCTTTCTCCACTTCTTCTATGCCAGCATGTTCTGTGGGGGCTGTCCCCATCACGCCGGAACCAGCTGCAGGGGTCTCAGCACCCATCCCCGCTTCAAAGTGAGGACTTTCTGCATCCGAGGCTTCGCTGTCATCAACAACAACGAATTCCTTTATGCCTAGGATGCGAACCCTCTTACCTTCCTTTCTCTCAGAGACCTTCCACTTCAGCCACTGAGAAATTAACTTCACACCAGAACTGTTAGTATTGAATCCGAGGGCTGTAGAGTTGGAAGTTGCATACCACTGGCAGAAGCACAGTGTCATTAGAAGATTGGGATTCCTCAACGGCGTACGCAGCCGCGCCCCAGTACAACCCGCAGTAAAGAATCGCCAAGTGCGGGCTCCATCGATGAGGCTCCCCATGAAAGCCAGGGGAAAACAGCGGAAGAGACTATAAACGTCATAATGACGTACCAATTTATGGGCCTCAGCCACGTAAGTCTTCAGCCACGAGCATCCTTCGAATCAGCGGAGAAGCGCCGTCCGAACACCTTGTGGGGGATCTTCTCTGGCTCTAATCAAAGAAGGACAATGCAGGGCGAACCACGCCATCAAGTAGGTATATGGCAAACCTACTCTGGGGTTAGGTCCGTCGCGAGGCGAAGCGGATCCTTTTCCACGCTTCGTTGCTGGCGGCCTGCAAAAAGCCTCCGTTAATGCACGAATGTCTCTCTAGATACAACACACCATGGCCGGAAGAAGACCCAGAGGGTGTCCATTAACCAAACGAACAGCGGGCAGCAAAACATTCGGATGAACGACGTCACCCGAAGAAGATGGCACTACGCATTTCTTCAGCCAGATTGTTAAGAAGCCAGCCAGCAGTGCCTTCCGAGACATCGGCCGGCGAGCCTGATGATGGAAACTCTGAAGGACATCACCCTTCTCATAGGGACCATCATCTTCTGTCACAACAAGATCCCTTTGGAGGTGCTTTTGCATACGTTCAAAGATATCCTCATCAGCAACTCCGTAGTGAGCCGCTTCAGGAGTATTCCCCATATCCGGGAACAAATACTTCCCCCAATTTTTCAAGCTACAGGAAGTTCCCTTACCGCCCACATGCATACTGGAGCAAATGTACAAGTGGCACATTAATTCCCGGCAGGTCTCGAACAAGGCAGGCTCCTGCTTCTCCAGAAGAGCCACTTCCGCCTCGCACGGGAAGTATTCTTCGTATGGGAGAGACCCAAAAGACAGAGCAGAGACTTCCCACATCTCATGCAAGGCCATACCCAACTCGCCAACAGGGGTGAAGAAGGTCCCTGAAGCTGGGCAATACAATTCAAAGATGGCGTAGAAGCATGCCACGTTCATATCAATACCATGACAGGTCGCCTGGACGGCCTCATAGAGGTTCAGCCTCTCCAAATCTTCCTCGAAATGAGCGAGGATATATGTAGTCAAATCCCTCCACCATGCCTTTGGAGGGTGAATCCAGCCTGGAGCCCTGAAGTCAGTAGCAGGATAGTTCCCATTGACTTTGAAGAATTGGTTCCCAAAAGTCAGCGCCACTGCAGGATTTTCTCCCACTGGGATGTCTCGCGATACATTCCCAGGGTGTAGACCCATTATGCAACGAGGAGGCCCCGCTCTTGCATAACCAGGAGACTGAAACATCAATCTCCCTACGTGGACGGAGTCGGTATTTTGGCTCACTTCCCATGCCATCTTCCGAGCCTGCGTCACACACTGGAAAGAAGACAGAGAAAAATGTCGCTTGTTGGATGGGACGTAAAATTTCTCATCATCCAATTGAAAAATCCACTGCCCTTCTCCTGCCTGTAGTTGGTGATCAGGATCTGGCGCGGCATCCCCGAACATGAAGTCGGGCTTCTTATAAGTTCGACGGTCAATATCTTCAAGGGGAGTCGTAGTCAGAATGCTCCTCGTGGTGTGTTATCACCACTATGAATAAGCGTGTCTCGAACGACGGAGCTCTGTTCACTAAACAAAGAAGCCTGCCCTTGAAATTGCAAGCTGATATTGTCATCTGCTCCCCTGGTCATCCCAAACAGATTGTTCAAAGGACCAGGAGTGTAGTGCACTGCAGAAGCAAAGAAAACTATAATTAGTGCACTAGCCGAGTGAACATAAAGACACAATTTTTACCAAGGCATAACTTCGCCCTTTGAGTGAAGCTAGCAAGGCAATAACTTTGACAAAGCTTAGCCTCATAGTCAAGTCCGCATTTCGCAGAAAGTGTCCAAGTGTTAGCTTCGCCTAAGCAGAAGGTGGTACAGCCCTGAGGACTAACTTCGTCAAAGGGGCATTATGGTCAAAAGCTATCCTTTACGGCCATGATTGAAGGGACAGATCTGTATCTTGTTGTTCAACAGGACGAAGACAGCCCAAGTAATAGCTTCGTACGAAAGCTTAAAAAAGAACTGTTCAGTTCTTAGATCCCCGTCCAAGAAAACAAGGGAAATTCAGGGAAATGGATTCCCTAACAATAACAGATCATGCTGGATCGTTCTGGATTCATCCAAAGATAGCCAAGCATCGGCTTTAAAAAAGAGAGACGACAGTCTCTAATCAAAAGGGAAAGTCCCTTACCGGCAATTGGTCGTTCGATGACCGAAGGAGGAGGAGGACCCTCCGTTGCAGAAGTTGCCACATCCTTCCCCGCTCGTCTCTTGGGCGCCATTGAAGAGCTGCGGAAGCTTTCAAACTTTTAAATGAAGAGGAAAGAAGAAGAGAAGAGTCAAAGTTCTCTGAAAATTTCAAGCAAAAGAGATCTGCTCTTTCTCAGCCCGATCGAGCTTTTATAGGCCAATGAGCGCTTGAAACGATGCCTCGAAAAGGGCACAAGCCGCCGTTTCAAATTAATTTGAAACGCCGCCTAAAGCGCCTTCCCGAGAAGCGCTGATTCAGCCACTAAGGGTTAACTTTGCCGTGGGTCAAAATGCGGACTTCGCACAATCCACAAAGAACTTCGCCAAAAGAATTGCCTTAGCCCCGCTAAAGGCACAGTTCGCGGACGCGCCAGTTTCGTTCGAAGCTCATTTAAAAAGGATCCTGTCCTTAACTCCGCACAAAGTTTAGCTCCGTCTGACTGATTCAAGCCCTCTTAAATTTTTAATGAAGGCAAGCGAAAATCAGATGAGCAGAAAATGAACTTTCATTGATTTAAAAAGGAAGGTACATTGATACTACATCAAGGTTGTTTTTCGTACAACAGATTCAGTTGCTCAACAGGATCATTTGCGCAAAAGGCATACAAGTGGTTTTATCTACTTTCAAGCCAGACCAACTTGACACGAAAGGCCTTCCTCCTGCACAAGGCTATAACCAGAACAGATGGTGCCACCAGGACAGATGGTGTCATCTGGACAGATTGTGCCACAAGGATAGGGCCATGATTGATTGTTATTCAATTTTGCATATTTTACCACATCCATACCATGCATATTATAAATAAAAATGTGATTTTTAATCTTCTTCTCTCTATTTTTGCATGTCCACATTTTAATGGAGAAGAGGCCCAAAATCCAAGAATTATTAAGGAATTAAAGGAGTTTAATTAAAGCCCAAAAGAGAGCCCAAGGGTTGAGCCCAGAATCTGGAGACATCCACGCTCCAGGTCACCCTTCTAGAAACTCCTACGTGGCCAACAGAACGCGTAAAATCCGCAACAGAAATCGTAGGCCTAACGGCCTAGATTCTGCCGCGGAAACGCGGCTCTGGCCGCGGATCCGCGGCAGAATCGTGGCCGTTGAGCCCGCAATTTCTGCCACCTGTCCGGGTTCTGGAGCCTTCTTCTCTGAGGCTATAAATACACCGCCAGGGCCTTCACAAAAAGGGGAGGAGAGATTAGAGGATAGAGCTTGTATTTTGTAGGTTTTTCTCTAGGATTTTTAGTGCTCTAGGTCTTCTTCTTCCTCCCTAGAAATTCTGCAAGAGAGAGATTGTAAGAGAGAGAAAGCTTGTGTAAACCAAGGGGTGACAACTTGTGAAGCAAGGATTAATCCATTCTCTTTTCTCTTCTATTGCATTTTCTAGTATTTTACTTGCTTTCTTTAATTCAAGCTTTACTTTCATTGCACTTTTATTTCATGCATTGCTTTTCTTTTCTTGTAATGGCTAGTAGCTAACTTCTTCTAACATGACTAGCTAACCACTAACTTTGCTAACTACTAACTCTTGGGTGATTGCTAATCTTTCATCTTGCAAGTTGTTGAGTCTTTTCATCCCCGATGGGTTACTTTCATGCTTGGCAAGTTCTTGTTGTAATTCCATATGATTCATGTGTGCCTCATTTAGAGCCTTGTCTTTAGAACAAGTGCCTTGATGGAACATGGAGATGGATCACCAACCATATGCTATTTGTTGTACAACTTCTTTAGTTCCATTAATGAATGTTGTATCTTCTTCCTTAGCATCCCCTGAGTGGCAACTCTTTTGATTCCACCATTGAAAGTCTATCTTGAAGGCCGATGACATCTATGAGGCTACAAGACAAGTCCAAGAAGATCACCCGTCAATCAAGTGGGAAAGTAACTAGACCAACACGCAAGACAAATCTTTGCCGATGAATCAACATGAGGCACGCATCACCATCACGGAGTTTAGTAAGTTTAGCAAATTAGTAAGGTTAGCTAGTCATGGTTTTCTCCATCTTAAAGTCTTTTACAAAGTTCTCTTTCTTTTAGTTTCTCTTTCCAAGCAAATCTCGTTTTCGATTTCTTTTCGTTTTATTTCCATCATGCACAAATCCACAAATTCTTTTACCTCTTTTTCCAATTCATTTTTATTCTTTTAAAGCAAAGAAGAATCTTCGTTTTCTATCTTCACATCGAACCGTAACGCTTCCATCGCAAGCTCTCCCTGAGAATCGACTCGTATAACCCATGCTACTACGGAGATTTGGAAAGGGTACATTAAGCATATTGAATACATTGTGGAGTGATCAAAGCACCTAAGGTTGACTCTAAACCTTCTCTCTTTTATTGAATATTTGTGCAATACTACCACACACTATATTCTTTTCCCAATCAAATTTTTGGCGCCGTTGCCGGGGAGAGCAACGGTTTTTGATTTCAAGTGAAGAACTAAACGCATTTTCTTCTCTGTTGCAGGTTATAGGTGAAGAAACAAGAAACTTTGTATTGCAGTGACATATAAGTGGCTCTGGGCCTCTGCTCTTGAAAGCAGAGACCAGTTGCTCTCTGAATTGCCGCGATTCCACGGCCAAAGCCGCGGATCCGCGGCAAGGAGGAGTGAACTACTGACCAAATTTCTGTAGGGTTGCTTGCTCTGTAAAATTCAGCTGCTGCAATACTTAAATTCTTGTATGCTTCACCATACTCCTGCTAATAAAATCAACAGTAAAAAAAATTGGTTGAAAACGTTAAAAATTGATTAGACATTTGCATTTCTAGGCACGTGTCTTTTCAATTCATTTATTTTTACTGTTGAAGAGTGCTGGAACAAGGTACGTTTTGCATTGCGTGTAGACTAGGAATCATCTCTTGCTTGATTTTCATGCTTTGAGTGAATCCTAGTTATATATCTTGTACACTTGTACAATCCAATCTTAAGGGCACTAACCCATAAATAAGATAAGGTGGGGGATTTCATCACCCTTTCCTTGGCCCAAAAATCATTTTTCCAAGCACTCACAATCCCAAGCTTTAAATAAAATCTGATAGACGTTGGCCCTAGGGACATCCGGACTCACTTAGGAGATTATCCTAAGGGGGAAAAGTGTTGGAAATTGACTCTTGCAAAATCAGTGTCTAGGAAAGGGATTGAGGGCCGAAAGCCCGAAGGTTGGTGGTTATTTAATTAAGGAACGTCTTTGACGGAAAACCTCCCAACAACCTTGCCCTGACCTGGCTGATTAGCTTGTGGTCAAAGTCTACACTAAACCTCCCGTGGACGGTCTAATCAGTTAGGAGTCGTCTAGGTCCAGGAATCCTAGATAGCTTGGATTGATTTATTGTTTGTATTTTCATTTTTTCTTTTTTTCACTGGTGTGATCGGTGCACGTTGTTTGTGACTGTATATGCAAGAGTGGTTCCGTAATCCAGATTCTGCAAGACTTGTTAGACTTTCTACACTTGCACTTACACAACCACTTGACATTATGGAAAACAACGTCTCACTTCAAGACAGATTTTATCCGATTCGCACCTCCCTTCCATCGTGCATTCTTCTCCCTGAACCAAATGGAAATCACTTCGAGCTGAAACCGCAATTCATTAATACACTTCCCCGATTTCATGGTCTTGAGTCTGAGGACGCATACTTCTTCATTCGAGAGTTTGAAGAAGTATGTTTAATGATGAGAATTTCCCAACTGACCGAGGATGCTGTTAGGTTAAGGTTCATACCGTTTGCACTGAAAGATTTAGCTAAGAAATGGCTTTACAATCTTCCCGTCAGTTCCATAACTTCTTGGGATGATTTTGTAAAAGTCTTTCTTAAGAAATTCTATCCTATCCACAAAACAGCCCTCATACGAAAGAATATCATACAATTCAAGCAGGAATCACACGAACCGTTCTGGAAATATTTTGAGCGTTTCAAAGACCTTCTAGCCCTATGTCCTCATCACGCCATAGAGAAATGGCGTCAATGCCAGATTATCTATGACGGTCTAGATTACCAAACGAAAACCCTCCTTGAATCCATGTGCCAAGGGGAATTTTTGAAGAAAGATGAACATCAGGGGTGGGATCTCTTTGAAACCTTAGTTGAGAAAACCATTCAGTGGGAGTCATGCCCTGATAAACCCACTCCCACCACTTTCAGAACCGGTATGCACTCGATAGAATTCTCTATAGCTGCGGAAGCCAAGATCACACAATTAATGAAGAGGATAGAACTGCTTGAGTCAAGAGAAAATTCTGTTGTCAATCAGGTCAACCTATCACCTGTGATCAAACCGGGTTGCAGCTACTGTCATGATCTCAACCATGTCTTTGAGGAGTGTCCCTTATATCAGCCCCAATCATATCAGGAAACCACGAATGCAGCATTTACCAGACCCCCATACTCCAACACATACAATGCGGGATGGCAGAACCATCTAAATTTTTCGTGGAGTCAGTCTGGTCCTGAGCATCATAGGCCACCACTTCCACATCCATATAATGCTCAGTCTCACCCATCCAGTTTCAATCGTAATGCACCGAATTTTCATCCATCTCAAAGTCCACCACAATCACAATCTTTTCAAAGTCCACCACACTACCAATCACAATTCCAGTCTCCATACTATCAACATCCACCCCAGAATAATTCAGAAATATCAGAGTTGAAGAAAATGCTAGAAACCTTTACAAAGAACTATCAACAGGATATGAATAAAGTTCAGGTCCAGATCGGGCAATTGGCTGAGAGACAAAAAGGAATGTTACCAAGCCAGCCATTGCCAAATCCCAAACATCACTTCCCTTTGCATGAAGTGGAAGACACAGGACCCAGTCAATGCCATGCTATTCATACCCTGAGATCTGAAAAACAAGTAGATAATAAGGTTTCTAATCAATCATCTCATCCAGTACCCAAGCCAACACCTCCTGTCCCAATGCAACCAGCTTCTGACAAACCATCTTCTAGTACAGAGCCATCCACTTCAAAAGCCAAGGGAAAAGAAAAGGTAGATGAGCAACCTTATAAGCCTAGTGTACCATTTCCAAATAGGCTTACAAATCACAAGTCAAATGCTCACATGGAGAAAATAAGAGAAATGTTCAACAAGGTCAAAATCAATGTCCCTCTTCTTGAGGCCATACAACAAGTGCCATCATATGCCAAATTCTTAAAGGAAATGTGCACCAAGAAGAGGAAAACACAAGTCCCTAAGAAAGTCTTCCTAGCATCAACCATTAGCGAGTTGCTCACTGGTCCAATTCCTGTTAAATACAAAGACCCAAGGAGCCCCACCATTTCATGCATCATAGGACATACTACCATCAATAGGGCACTTCTTGATTTGGGGGCCAGCATCAATCTCCTGCCTTTTTCTGTGTATCAACAATTAGGGTTAGGCGATCTCCGTCCTACCCAAATGACTATCCAATTGGCTGATCGCTCTGTCAAGAGACCCAAGGGGGAAGTTCACGATGTCCTTGTCAGAGTTGGGGAATTCATTTATCCTGTTGATTTTGTAGTCCTTGAGATACAACCTGTGTCTAATTCCAATCAAAGGGCTCAAATTCCTGTCATTTTGGGACGACCATTCCTGGCTACAGCCAATTCCATCATCAATTGCCAGAATGGGTCAATGAGGATAACCTTTGGTAATATGACTCGTGAAGTGAATGTCTTCCACACACAGCCTCGTAAAACAAAAGATCAAACATTTGAGGTCAGCTTTATTAGAGACAATTGTGAGGAAAAAGGGAAAGATGAGTCACAAGTTTGTGATTCTCTTGAAGTGGAAAATCCTGTTATCAGAGTACCCTTTCCAAAGGGGAAAGTTGATTTGGATATTTTCACTTTCAATGAATCCCAAGAGGAAAAAATTCAAGAACCTCCAATTGATATATCCTTTGAAGACCTTTTCGCTGACGAGATCATGTGTCTGGATGAGCCAACTCGGGGTCGGTTAACTGATTGTCCACTTTTGAAGGAGAATGTTGACCTGAGTTTTGAAGAGTTGTATGAAGAGGAGCTGGAATTCCTTAACTGTGGAAATAATGAGATTCAAAGTGAAAGTGGTGATGAAGAACTCTTTAGGGAACATTGTGGTAAAATGCGGATGAATAACAATGAGAAATTGAAGCTGGAGATGCCTAGGGCTAAGAAAGTAATTGAACTCGTTTCCCAACCAAGCTCGCGCAAACAAACACACTGGAACGATGGGAAACGGGCCAGGGGAAAAAGACCAAAAGAATAGCCTAGGCACTGGACACATTTGTATATATTCCTTGTAAATAATTTTTGTACACTTTTAAAATAAAAAATAAAAATATATATAATAAATAAATAAATAAAAAGTTTTGGACTTAGGTGCTAAATTGCACCAAGAATCCCACCTCATCATGACTACTATTTCCAATTCTCACTTTGAGGTGATTCTTCCTTCCCTCTCTATTTGTTTCATGCATACATTCATCACGATGCATTGGGGACAATGCATGAGATAGGTATGGGGGGTAGATTCTAACCTAGGATTTTTCATTTTCTTTTTAGGTTTTTTTTCATTTTTTTAGGATTTTCATTTTCTTTTTAGGTTTTTATTTTTAGATTTTACCTTTCTTTGTAGATTTTCTATTTTCTTTTAGATTTTACTTTTAGTAAAATAAATAAAATAAAAAAAACTTTTTGAAATAAGAGACAAAGTTTTGATCTATTTTTAAGAAAATTAAGATAATCTTAGAAATTAAGAAAGCCTTAATTAGGACATCTTAAACCTAGTTGAAATAATGGATCTTGTTTGAAATTATAGGCTAAGTAAGAAAAATTGGGGAGATATTTTTATCTTGAATTTTTTTGCCTTAGATAGTATGCACTTCACACTTACACATTTCTAGGATGGAAACAAAGACCAAAATGCCATAAAAATAAAAAAAAGAAAAAAATTATATATATAAATAAAACATCACTTATTAAGCTGGATAATTATGCCTCAAGAAGCATGATTATTCACGCCTAACGGTGGTAAAGGAAATAAATAATCCCCCTTAGTTTTGTGGCCTTGTTTATTTGAGTCCTTAAACCCGAGGGATGTTTTCTCATCTGATGCCCTAAGACCATCTGGTTTGGGAGTCATCCATCGGTTATAGGCTCGCTACATGGGTAAACTAGAAAGCCTAAACTAGGGGAAGAAAAAAAAAGGAAAAAGAATATATATATAGATAAATAAATGGCTTGATGGTTAGAGTTGAAATCCCAGAAATCTTCACTATCACAATGTGCATACTATCTAGGTTTTATGAAGGATAAAATATTCAATCCAATTTTGAATTCTTACCTTAATTGAAGACAAGATCCTGCATGGAGACTAAGTTTAAGGAAGAATGATTATAGGTGGACTTATGACCTTAGATCACTTATATTTTTGCAAAAATAGTTCGAAAACATGTCTCTCTTTCAAAATGAATTTTCAAAACACTAACATTTGTCTTCTTTCTTTATGGATTTTGTGGGTGCAATCCGCTGAAAACCCTCAGGAGACAACACTCCTCCTCTAGGGTAACCTAGAGGTTTAACGGCTTGTTGCATGTGCTCAGTGCAATCGTGTCACCTACGAAAGTGGTGTAATAAACTAGTTAGGATTTTCTTTTTTCTTGTTTTGCTCGGGACGAGCAAAAGAATAAGTGTGGGGGTGTGATTGTTATTCAATTTTGCATATTTTACCACATCCATACCATGCATATTATAAATAAAAATGTGATTTTTAATCTTCTTCTCTCTATTTTTGCAGGTCCACATTTTAATGGAGAAGAGGCCCAAAATCCAAGAATTATTAAGGAATTAAAGGAGTTTAATTAAAGCCCAAAAGAGAGCCCAAGGGTTGAGCCCAGAATCTGGAGACATCCACGCGCCAGCTCACCCTTCAAGAAACTCCTACGTGGCCAACAGAACGCGCAAAATCCGCAACATAAATCGCAGGCCTAACGGCCTAGATTCTGCCGCAGAAACGCGGCTCTGGCCGCGGATCCGCGGCAGAATCGTGGCTGTTGAGCCCGCGATTTCTGCCACCTGTCCGGGTTCTGGAGCCTTCTTCTCTGAGGCTATAAATACGCCACCAGGGCCTTCGCAAAAAGGGGAGGAGAGATTAGAGGATAGAGCTTGTATTTTGTAGGTTTTTCTCTAAGATTTTTAGTGCTCTAGGTCTTCTTCTTCCTCCCTAGAAATTCTACAAGAGAGAGATTGTAAGAGAGAGAAAGCTTGTGTAAACCAAGGGGTGACAACTTGTGAAGTAAGGATTAATCCATTCTCTTTCCTCTTCTATTGTATTTTCTAGTATTTTACTTGCTTTCTTTAATTCAAGCTTTACTTTCATTGTACTTTTATTTCATGCATTGCTTTTCTTTTCTTGTAATGGCTAGTAGCTAACTTCTTCTAACATGACTAGCTAACCACTAACTTTGCTAACTACTAACTCTTGGGTGATTGCTAATCTTTCATCTTGCAAGTTGTTGAGTCTTTTTCATCCCCGATGGGTTACTGTCATGCTTGGCAAGTTCTTGTTGTAATTCCATATGATTCATGTGTGCCTCATTTAGAGCCTTGTCTTTAGAACAAGTGCCTTGATGGAACATGGAGATGGATCACTAACCATATGCTATTTGTTGTACAACTTCTTTACTTCCATTAATGAATGTTGTATCTTCTTCCTTAGCATCCCTTGAGTGGCAACTCTTTTGATTCCACCATTGAAAGTCTATCTTGAAGGCTGATGACATCTATGAGGCTACAAGACAAGTCCAAGAAGATCACCCGTCAATCAAGTGGGAAAGTAACTAGACCAACACGCAAGACAAATCTTTGCCGATGAATCAACATGAGGCACGCATCACCATCACGGAGTTTAGTAAGTTTAGCAAATTAGTAAGGTTAGCTAGTCATGGTTTTCTCCATCTTAAAGTCTTTTACAAAGTTCTCTTTCTTTTAGTTTCTCTTTCCAAGCAAATCTCATTTTCGATTTCTTTTCATTTTATTTCCATCATGCACAAATCCACAAATTCGTTTACCTTTTTTTCCAATTCATTTTTATTCTTTTAAAGCAAAGAAGAATCTTCGTTTTCTATCTTCACATCGAACCGTAACGCTTCCATCGCAAGCTCTCCCTGAGAATCGACTCGTATAGCCCATGCTACTACGGAGATTTGGAAAGGGTACATTAAGCATATTGAATACATTGTGGAGTGATCAAAGCACCTAAGGTTGACTCTAAACCTTCTCTCTTTTATTGAATATTTGTGCAATACTACCACACACTATATTCCTTTCCCAATCAATGATCCTTCGCTTAATGGCAGATTTTGCTACCAGAAAGCCGGATTGTCTTTGATTAAAATCGGCAAGGGACTGATCGCCACCAACCGACCGGATCGTCTTTGATGAAAATTGGCAAGGGGAAGGTCAGTGATCTCACAGGTGACGTCCGCTTTTCCGAAATGGATCATCTCAAAAAAGCGACTACCAGCCTCGCCTCGAAGGGGATCATCTCGGATAAGCGACTGCCAACAGCCTTTGGGACACACATCAGTTGCCCCAGGTTGTTCCTCCTGCTTAAAAGTAAAGCTTTAACTGGGGAAGCATAAGGCAACTTTTCGGTCTCTTTCATCAAGTCACAAGATTGGCGAACATAGCTCACTGCAATGCAAATCAGAACAGATTAGCAGTTAAAACACAGGAGAAGCTGCAAAAATACCAAGTCAGATTCTTTGGGGACGAAGCAATCCGATTTCAGTTAAAGCAGAGGATAAGCCTCGCTTGCGCAACAATGATGGGCTAGCTCAGCAAACGCCAAGTCCTACCCTTGCCTATATGGCTAAGCCAGACTGATCCTATGGGACACAGTCTTAGCCTTACCTATATGGCAAGACTGGCTCAACTTTGAAGAGACCAAGTCCCAAGTTCTGCCTGTGTAGTGGACTTAACATGCAATGATCCTTCCGTGATCATGTCAGAATGATAGCTTCGCTCGGAAGCTAGGATAAAATCCTTCTCTGCAGATCAGCCAATTGCAAGATGAAGAACTAGGGAAACTAATCCCTGAAGCAGCTGTTAAAGCTAAATTAAGGGAGATGAATTCCCTAAAACTGGTGAAGTCGTTGAATGATCAAGACTTACCGGTCCTTGACCGGATAATGACCAGAGTGGGCATCCCCACTAATTCAGAGATCTGAGTATCTCTCTCAACCAAGAGAAAAGGAGAAGAGCAGATCACTTCTCTTCAGAGGACCTCAAGTGCCCTATTTATAGGCCCCATGGCCTGAGCGCTGCCGCCTCAAGCGTGGAAGCACGAGCGCATTTAAGGCACTTATTACGCCTTGAGAAAAGGGACGATTTCCCTCAGAACTGTGCAAAGGAAGAAACGTCTCCCTCATAAAGGCACTTATTGCGCCTTGAAGAAAGGGAATATCCTCCCTTGGAAACGCGCGATCGGAGAATATCTCCCTCGATCAGTGCGAGAGAAGGAGTAATCCTCCTCGTGATCGACCCACAGCAGTTGGCCTTGGGAAAGCAACAGATGTTCCAGAGCGAACTTATTCCCAGAAGCCCAGATGCGGAGCTACCCACATGCGAAGCTACCTACATGCGAAGCTACTCAGAATCGCAAACTTGTACAATTCTTCGGCAAACTTATCCCAAAGCAGGATTGAAAGCGAAGCTGAACTCAACCATCATGGCGACGTTCATACTCCACACACCACCGATCAAAGTAGTTCAAAGTGTTTCGAAGTCTGAGCTATTGCAGACTTTCGAAAAATTTGAAGGGGGTCTTGTTGACACTTAAAAAAGACAAGATTCTTATTGGTCCGAACAATGTCTAAACTTGTTGACATTTACAAAAGACAAGTGACATACGAGCTAAAGACCAGTTTTCACCCATCTTCGAGGGATAGGGAAAAAACTTGGACTCCACTGATCCAGCAAGCAGACAGTGAACCCGGATTATTTCTGAACAGACCTCAGCAGGTCTAAGGTGCTAGCATTTAGCATCACATGAGCCCAAAGAGATAGCCTCGCTTGAGAGGCTAGGATCATCCAACTTCGCCATGAAGCCATTCAAAGCCTCGCCAGAAAGCTAACTCATAGCTTCGCCACGGAGAGTCTGCCCCGCTTGAAACCACATACAATTGCGAAGAAAGGGTATATGGTAACTCCGCCACAGAAGACTTCTAGCTCCGCTGAAAAGCTTCTTTTCGGACTTCGCCAGAAACTGCCTCTAGCTCCGATACGAGCTCAATGCGGGCAGCTCCGCTATTGGTCTGCTATGGTCAACCTTTGACCAATCAAATCTCCAGATGAGATCGGATCCAATCAGATCAAATCCAATTAAGATCAAATCGGAGATCAAATTCGGTAGTTGATTGCCACAATCTCTTGACTCTCTTAAAACGAGTAAGAAGATCAAGGGAAATCCTCCAACGATATGGAAAGGATCAAAACAGATCAAGAAGATCAACCAACCTGCCAATTCTAGCTTCGCAGAAGCTGATCCTAGCCTCGCAGTAAGGCTACTTTCCAGATTCAAACAGATTCGATTCAATCTGTTTCCATATTTTCAAGGGACGGTTATACCCTTGCTCTCCTTATAAATAGCCCGCCAGGGGTACAAGGAGAGAGGACTTCTTCCGAAGAGAGGCACAGACCACGCGCACGAAGAGAGAGGACTCCACAAGCAGACTTCTTCAAGAGGACTCCACAAGCAGAGGCTTCTTTACGACGCACCGTGCGCTCTTGAATTCAGAGACTTTTAGAGAATTACTTCTCTATTCAGGGTGATGATACCCTAATACCTTCTTCTCAAGGAATCTCTGAAACCATGCGAGAAGGAATTCCTAATTGAAGGCGGTTTTGAGAAGTACCAAGAGGGTTCTAGCAACCTTCTATTCTCTGATTCCCAGAACCAGGCGAGAAGGGAATCCCATCGCTCGCATCGTCAAAGGGACAAAGTGGTCGCGCGCTGACCAGACTCCTATCGGCACACTTCTCCAGAATCTCTGAGGGGATCTACTTATAATCTTTTTAAGAATACTTGTAATTTAGCTCCTCAAACCTTTTTATTTGTAAGTTTTCCCCTTTGCAAATCAATGAAAAACAACAATAATCACTGGATGATCAAAAGACCACAAACTCTCTCTTGAAAACTTTCTTTGCAAAAATCCTAGAGAATAATATATAAGATTAAAGCTCAAGGTTTTGTAAGTGTTATAAAAATAGAAGAGAGATTTTAAGAACCAAAAACTTTCAGAAAACTTTTGAAAATAATAGCCCAAAACTTAAACAAAGCTCTTTCTCAAGAAAACTTAAAACTTTTGATTTTTGAATTTGTTGTTGTGAAAACCTCTACCCTAATGACCCATTTATATAGGATTTAGGAAGAGTAAACATAGAAAACTTTTACCTGAATAAAAGAGGAAGAAATTGACCCTCTAATACAGCTAACCATATTTTTTTAAACTTTAAACACGTTTTAAAAACATGTTAAAAATCAGCTTCCAGAAATTAGCCATTACTGCAAATCTGGCAGATTGGTCAACTTTGAGTACATGTTTCAGGCTGTAAATGTCCGAATGTAAAATTAGGTATATAGAAATAATTTGTAGATCTTTAAGTCTTCTTTTTAACGCAACTAAAATCAAATTAATATCATTTTTTATTAGAAAGTTATCAATAAAACACTGACAGGTGTGAAATCAGAAACTGTAAGCTGTTTTCAGAACAAAAATAAAGTTCAACCAAATATTTGAAATTTGAATTTGAAAATTATTATTGAATAAGAAATTTAGATCTGAAAGTTAGCTTTGAAATGCAAGTTAAATCATGTTATTTAAATATAAGAATAAAAAGTTATGATAACAACTATAAAAGGGTGTCAAGCAGATCAACAGAACTAAAATTGGTTCAAATTTAAAACTCGATATATGTACTTGAAATCTAAAACCGTTAAACTAAAAACCAAACGTATTGAATTTGTGTATGTGTCTTTGAGCTTCAAACGTATATACTATTCTTTAACAAACTATAAATATAAAAACTTTATAGGAAGATGTCTCTGAACCGCGTTGCCGAGCTAGAGCCTCCTCTCCTATGAAAGAGTCCTCTTGTGCTATTAATCTTTCAATATGTTTTAAGCGTCAATAACCTTGCAACATGCTTTAGTACAAACCTGAAATTCATTCTAGAATCTTTATTAGTACTAAATAGCTTTTGTATGTTTTGTTATCATCAAAACTATATAAATGGATAGTGTAACCTTTCGGGCCAACAATCTCCCCTTTTTTGATGATGACAAAACATATAAGGTATAACACAAGATATAGAAGGGAGGTAAAAACTCCCCCTCATATGATGCTCTATTATCATGTATAAAATATGAAACATGAACATATAAAAAACATATATGAGTTAAACATGTACAACACATGAAACCAAAACATGAAACCACAAATACTTCTCCCCATTTTTGTCATACATCAAAAAGGGTTAGGAAACAACCAAGAAACAATATATGCATAAACAAGATATAAACATGCATATATGCATACATAAACTTAAATATCTCTTTCCCTTTTTTATCAATTCATCAACAAAGGGGCTAAGGAAAAAACAATCAATTGTCATATCATCAAATCTTAAAGATCAAAACTTAAGTTTTTTTTTATACCAATTTAAAATTTTTGATAAACATATTGATACCAATTGAAAAATATTGATACTAATTAAAGGTAAAAACTAAATTTTTAGATAAACACTAAAATCATTTTCCAATAAGGATACGAAATAGTGAATAATACCAATTTAAGATCATTGATACTAATATTGAAAATGTTAGCATATATCAAACCAAAGTATTTTACATCATAAGTGGTGGGAGTAAGATACCAATTTAAAATGAAAACTGATACAAATTGAAAATACAGCCAATACCAATTTTACATAAAACCAATTTAAAAACAAGAATTTTCTCCTCCTTTATGAAATACTAAAAGAAACAATGCATAAGCTTGTAATAGATACTAATTAAAAATAATTGACATGATGAACTAAATCAAGCTTAGAAAATATAATTTGTGCTTTTAAAAAAAAAATTGTAAAGACATGTGAAACAAGTACAATCAAATCATATATATGTATGTATAGATATACCAATTGAAATATGTGGCATATAAAAAAAATAACATATGAGTATACAAATATATGAAATATCAATTTTGATACCAATAGAAATATAATGAGGATCAAGTGTATAACTCATACTTACCACCCCTTAGAAGGTAGGGGTTATTTAAAAATCATGATTTGAAAGTAAATATGCATAGTTTGAAAACTTTATCATTTGAAGAATAGAAATTAGTTTTAAAGATATTTTTAAAAACTAATAAGAAATCCTTCAAAATATGAAACCAAATCATACATCCCATGAAAATATGAAAATCACATAATAATTGACACTCAAAATCTATAAAGCACATATATGCTCATGAAAATAAAGTCATGAGTAAACACTAAATATAGAGTGTAAGAATCATGTAATCAACAAAATCATGAAAATAAGACATTTAAGATCAAATCAAATTCCTTTATAAACATGAAAAATATGAAACTTTAATTTTCACCAAAATAATTCCAACTTCAGGGCATATGTATGTTTTGTCTAAATCTAAAGGTACACATACACATTCCTAAACACAAATGAGTCCACAATAAAAATTTGCATGAAAAGTAAATGACTCAAGGGTATATAAGTATATCTAAAGTTTAGACAAAAGTAACATATACATGAAGCTAACACATTATCATGAAACCATGTGCAAAAATAGAAAATACAAGTGTAAATGAGAGAATCATCAAAACTAGGCTATACAAGTACATGTAATGAGTACAAGTGAGCAATGAAGCACAAACACATAATAACCAAGTGTAGCTCACTACTTGTATAAGTATATACACAAGTTTTAATGAAAACTACATTTAAACAAGTAATCAAAATCATGAAGTACAAAATCAAGCACATAAACCAAAACATGAATCTAAACATGATCAATCATAATGAGCATTGAAGCCAAAACATGCTAAAAATATTTATATGAAAGCATGTGAATAAAATAGGAGTTAGAGATTGTTACCAAAACCAATAGGGTAATCTCTTAGTCTCCAAACCAAGATGGTCCTCCCACCAAACTCCCCTTGAAAGTGATGCATCCAAAAGTGTCACCGTTTAGCTTGGAACCATTCACCTCAAGACACCAATAACTCTCACGTCATGTAAGAGCCCACACCTACATCAAATAGACTAGGAATGGATTTTGGTACCCATATTTTCTTGGGTCCTAATATGTTAGTGTTTCAAACCCAAACAAGATTATTCATACTATTTATATGATCATAACAAAATTTAGCTAAATGATCATTCCGATCACAATAAGTACATTTATAAATCTTGCATATTTAAAAGCATAATGAGCATGTGGTTTATGAACATGTGATTTGTGAGCATGAGGTGTTTTAGCATGATTGACATGTGATGTGTTGGCATGATGAACATGTGGAGTTTTAGCATGAGATGTTTTATCATGTTTAGCATGAGTAGTATGCATATGCTTCTTTGAAAACATTTCTTCTAATTTCGTATTATTAAAAGCACATTCTTTTAAAACATTTCTCAAATCATTTATTCTAGTTTTTAACATGAAAAACTCATTTTCATCAATTTTAAGATATTTAGCTTTACAAACAACTCTATAGGCATCAAAATCTCTTTGTGTTGAAATAAGAATAGAAGATAATTCATCTTTTTCCTTTGAAGAAATGGCAATTTGACTTTTAAGCATTTCATTTTCCTTTTTCAATTTTGAACACTCTTCCTTTTTATCATCAAAACTTTCTGAAAGTTCAATGAAAGCTTGTAATAACAATTTTTTACTTATTTCACTTTCATCATCAAGTGGTTGGGTTATTACCTTAGGTGTGTTTGTCATGAAACACACATTTGCTGTGTCGACTTCATCTTCGAATTCACTCTCCGAGTCCCAAGTGGTTTGTACACCTTCTTTTCAAATGGCTTCTTTTGCTTCAAGGAGGAAGATATCTTTTCTTGAAATCTGGACAATCGGCCATGATGTGTCCAGGTTTCTGACAGTTGTGGCATATGATCTTTTTCTCCTCCTTCCTTCCCATTGCCTTCTATAGTTGAGCTTATTCTTGCGGTACATTCTCTTTACATTTCTCACAAAAAGAGATAGCTCTTCATCATCTTCTTCATCATTGTAGTTGGTGGAGGAAGACTTAAAAGGTATAGACTTTTTCTTTTGAGGTACCGCTTCTTCTCTAGCCTTTTTCTCCATCTCATAAGTCTCTAGATTTTCAATAAGACTTATGAGCTCCATCTCATCTTTGTCATTCAATTCCTTCAAGGTGGTAGCTTTGATTTCCCATGATGAAGGGAGAGCACGAATCACCTTACGCACCTGTTGATCGTTGCTTATTTCATCACCTAGAGAAGCAAGAGCATTCGTGATTTTAGTAAACTTAGTAATCATATCATCAATCGAATCATTTTCTTGCATTTTAAAACTTTCATATTGTGAACGCAAGAGATCTATTTTAGCTCTCTTGACTTGTGATGTTCCCTCATAAGTGACCGATAAGTGTTGCCAAAACTCATAGGGGGATTTGCAATGGATAACCCGTGTTAAGTCATCCTCATTCAAAGCTAAAAGTAGGGCATTTTGAGCCTTTGAATTACATCAAATTCCGTGGAGGTAAGTTCGGACCAAGAGTCCTCCTCACCTTCGGGTTCACTAAAAGGCTTGGTCAAAGACTTAGCAACTAGACTACCTAGAGATTGTAGAAAATGTTCATTCTAACTTTCTGTATGGGAAAATTGAGTCCATCAAATTTGGGAGGGATCTTAATGTTATCGGTTATCTTTACTAGTGAATGAATGAAGATATGAAAATAGTGATTAGCAAATTTTAGGATCTCTATAAGGATGTGAAGTCAAAAACTAGAGTCCTAGCTCTGATACCAATTGAAATCACCTAGAGGGGGGTGAATAGGTGATAATCCTAATCAATGCACAAATTTAAAATGATATGATGCAACGATCACTCGAAACAAGATTAGAAACCGAATACCCCGTGAAGGGCTCTGAACTCCTTCCTCGTGATTCCTCTAAATAAGAGTTTGAGGTGTGCAATGCAATCTTATTGTGAGAGTATTGATCGACAATATAAGAATGAATGGAAAGCAAGTAAATAACACAAGTAAACCAATCGCAAATACAGAGATTTGTTTCGAGATTCGAGCACCCAGCTTTACGTCCCTGCCTTCACCCAGAAGGATTTCTGATCCACTAGAACTTCCACAAAGGATTACAACCACTAGGGAGTACCCAACTCCTCAATCACACTCCTCTAGTTCAAAGGTAGTGGAGCCACAAATACAATAATCACTGGATGATCAAAAGACCACAAACTCTCTCTTGAAAATTTTCTTTACAAAACCCTAGAGAATAATATATAAGATTGAAGCTCAAGTTTTTGTAAGTGATATAAAAATAGAAGAGAGATTTTAAGAACCAAAAACTTTCAGAAAAAATTTGAAAATAATAGCCCAAAACTTAAACAAAGCTCTTTCTCAAGAAAACTCAAAACTTTTGATTTTTGAATATGTTGTTGTGAAAACCTCTACCCTAATGACCCCTTTATATAGGATTTAGGAAGAGTAAATATAGAAAACTTTTACTTAAATAAAAGTGGAAGAAATTGACCCTCTAATACTACTAACCATATTTTTTTAAACTTTAAACACGTTTTAAAAACATGTTAAAAATCAGCCTTCAGAAAATTAGTCATTACCGTAAATCTGGCAGATTGGTCAACTTTGAGCACATGTTTCAGGCTGTAAAGGTCCGAATGCAGAATTAGGTATATAGAAATAATTTATAGATCTTTAAGTCTTCTTTTTAATGCAACTAAAATCAACTCAATATCATTTTTTATTAGAAATTTATCAATAAAATACTGATAGGTGTCAAATCAAAAACTGTAAGCTATTTTCAGAACAAGAATAAAGTTCAACCAAATATTTGACATCTTTAAAATTTGAATTTGAAAATTCTTATTGAATAAGAAATTTAGATCTGAAAGTTAGCTTTGAAATTCAAGTTAAATCATATTATTTGAATATAAGAATAAAAAGTTATGATAACAAATATAAAAGGGTGTCAAGCAGATCAGCAGAACTAAAATTGGTTCAAATCTAAAACTCGATATATGTACTTGAAATTCAAAATCAGTTAAACTAAAAACCAAATGTATTGAATTTGTGTGTGTGTATTTGAGCTTCAAACGTATATACTATTCTTTAACAAACTAAAAATATAAAAACTTTATAGGGAGGTGTCTCTAAACAGCGTTGCCGAGCTAGAGCCTCCTCTCCTATGAAAGAGTCCTCTTGTGCCATCAACCTTTCAATATGCTTTAAGCGCCAATAACCTTGCAACATGCTTAAAGCCATCAAGACTTGTACAAAGCTGAAATTCATTCTAGAATCTTTATTAGTACTAAATAGCTTTTGTATGTTTTGTTATCATCAAAACTATATAAATGGAGAGTGTAACCTTTTGGGCCAACAGAAGATGATGTTAACTTATTTTTCTTAGATCTTGACATGATGGTAGATGAAATTAAGGTTTAAGAGAGGATAGATATAGTTGAAATAGCAGAAAATTATAAAAAAAAGGAGAAAGATTTGAAGAAACTTAACCTGAAGTTGAAAGGAAGATTAAAAAGTGGTAGTCAACTGAAAACCCAAAAACTACTGTTGCTGAAGTGAGGAACGACAGTAAAAAGAGGGGTTTTATGGTGAAGAGGGGTAAATAGAAGATTAAAAAGTAAATCAAGGGTTAGAATTGAGTGTGGGGAGAGATCAGATCCAAAATAGCACGAAATGGGTTGGGTTTGAAAGACAGAAATCCAATAACAGAACATAGTTTTTTTTACAGAGTTAGTCAACTTGAAGCTATGATTAGCGACTAATCCTTCGATTAGTTGACTAATTGTTCTATATAGTTGACTAATTCTAAAAAATTCAAAAGACTATGTTTCTGTTGATTACAGTAGTCGACTAATCAAGTCGACTAATAAGTGAAAAATGCATTAAAACTATCTGAAAAAATATTTTTAAATATTAAAAATATTGTAAATACCCAAATCTCTTCAAAATCTCATAAAAATATCCTCTTTAAGAGGTTTTGTAAAGATATCTGCAACTTGATTATCAGTAGATATAAAACTTAATGAAATATCACCTTCTAAAGCATGATCACGTAAAAAATGATGTCTAATATCAATATGCTTTGTACTTGAATGTTGAATTAGATTTTTAGATAAGTTAATAGCATTGGTATTATCACACATAATAGGTGAATTTGTGATAGATATACCATAATCAAGTAAGATTTGTTTCATCCATAACATCTGAGCACATGTAATACTAGTAGCGATATATTCTGCTTCAGTTGTTAATAATAATATAGAATTTTTCTTTTTACTGAACCATGATACTAGTGAATGTCCTAAAAAGTGACAAGTACTACTAGTACTTTTATGATCAGATTTACATTCAGCAAAATTAGCATCATATATGATGGTAAATCAAATGTACTTGATTTAAAATAAAATAGACCACAGTTGATTGTGTTATTAATATATCGAAGAATTTTTTTCACTGCTTTACGGTGTGATTCATTAGGGTTAGATTGATATCTAGTACATAAACAAACACTAAACATAATATCAGATCTACTTGAAGTAATATATAATAAAGAACCAATCATATCTTGGTATAGTTTTTGATCAACATCTTTACCATTTTCATCTTTGTCTAGAAATGTAGTAGTACTCATGACAATGTTTTTACTACAAGAACTTTTCAGACCAAATCTTTTAAGCAGTTCCTTTGCATATTTGCACTGGAAAATGAAGATTGCTTTATTTGCAGACCGAAAAATAATTAAGTTCATCCATGTGACTCATCTCGAATTCACTCGCATAGTCTTAAAAAATTATTGATAAAGATTATCATTAGTAGATCCAAACAAAATATTATGAACATATACTTGTTTAAATAAGAAATCTTTATTAACATGTTTAATAAAAAGTGTTGTATCTTCTTTGCCAATCGTTAAATCAGAATTTAAAAGAAAACTTTTAAACTATCATACCAAGCACGAGGTGCTTGTTTAAACCATATAAAGCTTTTTTAAGTTTAAAAACATGGTTTGAAAATTTTTCATGTTCAAAGCCTGGAGGTTGTTCAACATAAACAGTTTCTTTAATAAAATTATTTGAAAAGACACTTTTAACATCCATTTGATAAATTTTGAAATTCATAAAGCAAGCATAAGAAAGTAAAATATGAATGAATTCAAATCTAGTATTGATGCATAAGTTTCATCAAAATCAATACCTTTTTCTTGATTATATTCTTATGCAACTAACCTTCCTTTGTTCTTAATAACTTAACATGATTCATCGAGTTTGTTCTTAAATACCAATCTGGTACTAATGACTGGTTGATCAGTACGTTTTTGTACAAGATCCCAAATATCATTTTTGACGAATTGATTCAACTCTTCTTGCATTGCAATAATCCAAAAATCATTTGCACTTGCTTCTTTGATATTCTTCAGTTTAGTGAGTGATATGAAAGCAATATGTGTCATGTAGTTCAGCTTGGCTCTAGTTTGAACACCTTGAGATATATCTCCATTAATCAAATCACATGGATGATCTTTTACTTCAACATATACTTTAGGTAACTTAGTAGAAGTCTCATCAATGTTAGAAATATTAGTATCATCAGAAGATATAATAGTATTATTAATAGGAGTATTTATGATATCATTATCATGTGAAGAAGTATTAGTAATAGATTTAGTCAAAGATTCATCAAATTTAATATGCAATAATTCTTCAATAGTAAATATTTTCTTATTAAAGATTTTATTTGCTTTACTTTGAGTAAAATAAAAAACAAAAATGTCTTCATTGGATCTAGCATCAAATTTATCTAAAACATCTCTTGTATTTAAGATAAAACATTTACATCCAAAAATCTTGAAATAAGAAACTTTTGAAATTTTATTATAAAACAATTCATAAGATGTTTTGTTTAAAATAGGTCGAATAAGCACACGATTTAAAATATAGCATGCAGTAGAAACAACCACAGCCCAAAAATATTTTGGTAAATGACTGTTCATAAGTATAGTTCTAGCATATTCTTGTAAAATCCTATTCTTTCTCTCCATAATGCCATTTTGAGAAGATGTTCTAGGAAAAGCAAAGTTATGTGTAATACCATACTTATCACAAAAATTTACAAAATATTCATTTTTAAATTCTCCTCCATGATCACTTCGAATGGTCACTATATTTAGAGACTTTTGATTTTGAATTTTTTTACAAAAAATTGAAAACTCATCAAAAATATCATTTTTTTTCTTCAAAAAAATTACCCATATAAACGTGAATAATCATCAACAATAACAAAAACATATCTATTTTTGTTTAAAAAAGCAACACGAGTAGGACCAAATAAATTCAAATGCAACAGTTCTAAAGATCTATTAGTAGAAATCAAATCTTTAGATTTAAAAGATGATTTAACTTGTTTTCCTAATTGCAAGAATCACAAAATTAATCCTTTTTAAAAGCTATTTTTGAAGATTTTTAACTAAATCAAATTTAGAAATCTTAGAAATAGCTTTCATATTTAAATGACCAAATCTTTTATGCCATAAAAAATAGTCATTATGAGAAGTAATTAAACATAAATGATCATTTGATGATAAACAAGTCATTGATAACTCATACATATTATTGTATCAGACCCTTTAAAAAGAATATCTTTCAGTTGGTATCATAAATAAGACATGCATCTTTTTCAAAAATAATTTTATAACCCTTATCACATAACTGACTAATATTTAGTAGGTCATTTTAAACTTCTTACCAAAAGAGCATTTTCAATAAGGGTTACAAATGTTACCTACCATGCCAATACCAATAACCTTTTCTTTGTTATTGTCTCCAAATGTTACTGTACCTCCCTTTTTGATTTGAATGAAAGACAGTAGTTGAATGTGGCCGGTCATGTGTTTGGAACAATCGTTATAGAGTTTCAACTTTTTTTTATAAGGTACCTATAAGATAAAATATTTTGTATGGTACCCATCATGATAGGGTCCAAAAAAGATTAGTCTTTAGGAACTCAAATCCAATTTGAATTTGATTTTCATTTGTCAGTATAAATAGAATTACAAGAATTACATACATGATGTATATATGATGCAATATAAGCATTTTATCGACATTATTTATATTTTTAGGAATCCATGTATATTTATTCCTAACTCTTTTTGAAACTATCAGTATTTCTTTTAACAAAAGAATTATATAGATTATGATTATTCTTTTTATAAAAATGTGTAGATTTTTCAAAATTATTTTTTGAAAATCTAAGACCAACATGTTTAGGTTTTTCAAACTTTTCTTTTGAAAATCCAAGACCAAAGCGATTATTTGAAATCTTTTGATAAGACAATAAATCATTTAAATTTTCTTTATAAAACATGATGTGCTAACATGACCTTTTCTCATGCAATAAGTACAAATCAAATTGGAATGATTATGATATGCATGAAAAATATTATTTCTGTGCTACTGAGATGTCATCCTGCCATACTACCATTGGTAGGATGGTATTCTACCAGAACCTGATCTGGTTCTGCCAGGCAGATTTTGCACATAAGTATTACTAGAAGTTGATGCAACATCAGTAAACCTTTTTAATCGAGTTTTCAAATCATTATTTTCAGTTTTAAGCTGTAAAATTTTAGCATGTAATTCATTTTTCTCCTTCAACGCATTTTCATAAATAAATGGAAAGTTGCATGTTCATTTTTTAAAAGAGTAAATCATTTTGAATTTTTTTTTATAATCTCAAACTAGCTTAATATAAGCATTTTCCACCTCCTTTAAAGTAACATAGTAATCAAGTATTACCTGCTCGTTGTTTGCCATGAAGAATATGTTCTTATTTGCAATGCTCAAGTTTGCTTCATCTTTTCTTCATTTTCGGAATCGCTTGGTTCCGATTCATCCCATCCAACATATAAAGCTTTCTTTTTCTTCTTGAATCTCTTTGCTTTCTCTCTCAAGTTTGGACAACCTTTCTTGATGTGGCCGAGTTTATTGCATTCAAAGCAATTTATGGACCCAGTCTTATCCTTCTTTCCATTTGGTCTTTGAAATTTTTTCTCTTGTTAAATTTCTTCCCCATCATCTTTTTGGCCTTCTTGATGACACAAGTAAAGTCATCATCTTCATTGGTACTTTGTTCACTTGAGGTTTCCTCATGAGTTCTCTTGAGAGCAATCTTCTTCTTTTTTTACTTGCTAGCATCCTCTTGCTCTCTTTTCTTTTGGAGATTCATCTTGATCTCCGCATTCTTCAAAATTTTCATTAATTCTCGGAATGGTAGAGTATTGATGTCTTTGTAATACTCTATAGGATTGATAATGCTATTGTATTTCATGAGTAGAGAGCTCAACACCTTATTGTTTATCTCAGAGCATGTAATAATCTTTCCAAGAGATTGGAGATTATTGGTGATGATTTTGAACCTATTAAGAAATTCATCAATAGATTCGTTAGGCAACAATCGAATAAATTCAAATTCTTGGGTAAGCATATTTATTTTTCTGTTCTTTATTTTATTAGTCCCCTTATGCGTAACTTCAAGATAATTTCACATTTCTCTAGCTGAAGTGATATTCATAACCTTATGAAACTCATTGCAAGATAAACCATTAATAATGCAACTAATAGTCTTGGAATTTAATTTTGCAAGAGTAAAGTCTTTTTTATCCCATTAGGTATGGGGTTTAGAACATTCTTGTCGTCAACCTCTATGGTGAGAGAGGTGTAACTATCTTCGATCATGCCCTAAATCTTTCAATCAATAGACCGAATATGAATTCTCATACATGTTTTCTAATATGCATAATTAGTACCATTAAATGATGAAGGTATATTATTGGATCTCCTCTCGGGTAGAATAAGGTCACTAGTGTAAGCCATATGATTGATCTCTAGGTTGTAAAACCTTAATAAGAGTACCAATGCTCTGATACCAATTGTTGGACCCTAGAAGGGTGAATAGGGTCAAGAGTAATTTAAGAATAAACACACACAATATAGATAACTGTAAAAACTGTAAAGCTGGTAAGTTCACACAAAAGGTTGGTAGGATGTAAAGCAGTCTGACGATAGAATCAACAGAGCACAGATACTGTAACATATAGAATATAAAATACGATCAAGAGCAGATATATAGTAAAAGAAATAGTATAGAAACCACAATAATTTTAGGGTGGTTCAGAAAACTTTCCTACATCCACCACCTAAAGGTCTCCTTTTTAGGATTTATAAATCCACTATAAAGCTTCTTTCCGAAGCAAGAATTACACCCATCAAAACTCTACTCCGAGTTTGGATTTACTAACCACCAAGATACTGCCCGACATTGAATTTACACACCACCTCTTCCTAGAGGCAAACAACAACAAAGATCACAATATGATTTGTTCTCTAAAACAATAATGAGAACCACTATTAGCACAATGAACAAAGCAAAATAGATGTTACAAATTGAGACTCTATGTAATCATATAATTCTAGATATTATCAACAGTAGATTGACATGTGCAGGTTTCAATCTATATTAAGAAAATGTGAAGAGAATGAGAAATCAATAGAACCCAGTTTCTCTAATAAATAGAGAATAAAATAAAGCTTAAAAAATCTCTTGTATTGAATGGTTAAAGCCTCTTTGAGATAAGATTTGTTGAAGGAAATTGAATGTGAATGATTGGTTTTAACAACTTATTGAAGGATAAAGGATCTGAAAATTTAAAGCTTTTGAGAACTTAGATTTTCTTTGGATGCTCACTGTTTTTCTCTCTGTGTGTTAGGCTTTTACAATGAATGGGCAAGCCCCTATTTAAGGAGCAAGGCAACAAGAGAGATCAAATCCACCCGTTAGAGAGAGAGGGCCAACATCATCAATCCATTGGAGCATTTAATTCAGCCAGTGAAGGAGGGATAGAATTGGCCAAGGATTCACATTAAATGTTGCTGCAAAGGTATTTCATGAAACAAGAAAGAGTAACAATTAAGTGGGGAAGAGAAGAGTTATTTCTCCCAAATATAAATACCCAACAGTTACTGTTCCAAGACAGAGAGAGTGATTGAAAAGTGGCTTAAAGACAGCTGTAGATATGGGTTAAAAATCAGAGGTTTTCTAGGCTGCAAGTGTTGGATAAAGTACAACCCACTTGAGTACAAGAGATCAACTCAAGATATGGGGAATAAAAAGGTGAGCAGATATGCTAACAAAGTACATCCCATGTGGTGTGACCAAAACCTGCTGTCACAGAACACAACAATAGATAGGACAGAGACGAAGTAAATAGTTCTAAGATAGTTTGTTCTGGACTGAATGGTAGGATGAGACAGAGTGGTAGGATGAGATGGTAGAATAAAATTTTTACTCAGAAATTGAAATGTAATATCTTACTAGTGCCAAATATTTGTTAATAATAAAATTACTATTTGATTACTTACATTGTATCTATCTTAAGAGAAATTGTACCACAAAAGTCTTTTGGCTCTTTGATATGCCTTGTAAATGCTTGATCTTATGGAGCTTAATGCAATTTACTCCATCGGCTCTTAAAAGTTTGAATAAGAAATTTGTGGAGCATCAAATGTTCCTTCTATCCTTCATAAATGTTTAGCCTTGTTTGATCAATTCCATCTAACCTCCAATTAATAGTCTTATCCTAAAATAAGACAAAACTACTAAATCAACTTATTAGTAGCTAAATTTATTGGTTAATTATATCATGAAAATCAAGGAGTTACAATTGTACTATTATGAGAAAAAATATTTTAAAAATAAAATAAATTTACTTTATCATATTGTTTAAATTTTATCATCAAAATTTTCCATCACCCTATTTAAACATTTCAATAGTGAACATTAACTCGAAGATCACAACATACGAAGCTTCATGTATTTTAGTATTTTGCTACTATTCTACTCTACTTAAGTTGTAATTTGCTTCTTATGTTGTTATTTGCTTTTACTATATTTTTCTTATTAGATCAAATATTTAACATGTCACGCCCCGCTTCCTAAAATACGGAATACATGTACGTGACGATGGCCAATAGATACTCACGAAAAGTGAAATCTCTTCCATGAGTACCTTAGGCTGTCAATAACAAGCAGGATAGCACACATATATGCATATACAACCAAGCGCAGGGATAAAATCAAATATATGAAAAACTGAATCATAAACAATATCATCCACTATATCTGAATAAGACAAGTCAAGAAAGAAAACTGAACTCACTGGATAACAGCGGAACAAGAATATGATCTACGAACAACTCCCTATACCGACTTCCAGATTTAAATACTGAAAAATATAACAAAGGTCCGTCAGAAGCGGACCAGTAAGAGTACACGAAGGAAAAAGAACAATAAAAGAGAGAATATGAAGATGTAGTAACAATAAGTAGGACATAAGAATAATATGTTTGGCAGTATCGAGAACTGAAAGTAATAATAATAACAGGAATAATCGAGACGATAGATCATGTACAAGGAGACATGCATAGTGTGACATGTATATAATGAACATGAAATATCCTGGACAAGTAACTGTTGTGTAACATAATCACAAGATCACAAGAACTCGAGATTACAAGATAAAACATCATGGTAGGTCCAGGAATGTCATGTGAGCAAGATTATCCATGTCATAAATGGTAATTCTAAGTCTAGTATGTTTTATTATCCTAACTAATGCAGCTGTCCTATGCCCCATCCCACAGGACAACTACATATCAAATAAGTGATGTGTTAGTGGATCATGATAGCAGGGAGAAATAGTTCACTGTACTCAAGTATCATGTAACATGTAATAACAGGAGCGCGCATAAATAACAAGATCACGTGTGGTATCTAAACCCATAAGGGTCGCCCTTCCAAGCACACCCCCTAGATTTCCCCTGCTATAGTCTCCCCCAATAATCCCGGCTTGATTAATTTTATTAATTAAATGCAAATACAAATAGTGTGTTACTTAGGGTTACAGGATCAAAAATCGGTACCAAAAATATTAGTGATAGATAGTGGATATAATGTGCATCAAGATCACGGGACAATGTAACCAGTGGCAATATCAAGTGACAAATATATAATTGTGCAAGTGATACCAGATACATGCAAAATAGTGCAAGTAATGTCAGTATCATGTAATTCAAATGTCAAAGTGAAACGGTCATGATCATGTGTACATAATCCAATAAGATATCCTCGAATAATTACTCAGAATATAATGGTCAATTTCCTCGATTAATTTCTTGTAATATCAGGATCACAATATCAGTCGATATATAGTCTTTATCCGTCAATCATATTGGCTTAAATGTCAGGATTTGTCACATACAAGAAATAATGTCAGTTTAAGTTGAATGCATGCATGTAAATGAATGAGATGCAAACACGATACATAAGGTAATGATCACAAGACGGAATGGGTGATAATATCAAGAAATATAAAGATTAATAATATAATTAGATTCAAGAACATGCTAATAATGTAAACGTGATCACATAATGATATAAAAGATCATGGACACAATATCTAGAAATTATAGGTAAGAGACAAAGTTAAAATCGACACGAAAGTCAACGAAGAGAGAATCATGTACACTTGCCGATGTCGTTGGAGTCTGAATTCCAGTAATTGCAACCAGCTCTGAGTAAAATTTGCGGCCTATATATTACGTGAATTAATTAGAGACTTGAATGTTCTTATTCAGTGATAAGTTAAATTAAAACAGTAATTTTTACTATTTATTATAATTTTGGTTGATAAGTATTTCCAAATAATTCAATTTCTGAATTTTAGCAACATTTAAAAACATAATTTCAAACTAAAATACATCCATAAGCTAATAAATTGATTTATAATATTTACATATTACTGAATTATGAATTTCATATTTTTTATACTATTTAGTAATTTATTGGTCATTTTAAAATAAATTATCATTGAATAGTAATTACAAAAATATTTAATTTTAAGTTATTCTAAGTAATATTACATCAAAATAATTTAATAGAGTTTTAAATTTAGTTTGTGATTTTCTGTGAATTTTCTGTTAGTTTTCTGAAATTTTCTGATTTAAAATAAACCTAAAAATCAATAAAAATAAATAAAAAGCTTAACGGATCTGTTGCTACAGTAGCGGGTTTGGGTCTGGTTTGCTATAGTAAATGCTACAATAATTTTTCTACTTATTTTTATTTTATTTGTTTCTTTTCTTTTTCTATTTCTTTCTTTTTCCCTTTTCTTTTGTTTTTCTCTTTTTCCTTTTTTTTATATTGGGTCGGGTCTGTTTTACAGACCCGAATTCGGGTCTGCTGGCCAGACCCGCTAGCCTGGCGGATCAGACCTGACCCAGGCCAGGTCTGGCTGGGCTGGTCAGACCAGGCCAGGTCTCGGCCTGGACTGGCTCGGCCAGGCCAGGGCCTGGCTTGCTCTCGGCCTGGTCCTAGCCGAGAGCACAGCGGGGTTATTCTTTTTTTTAATTAAACTAAAATTTTAAAATCAATTAAAAATTATGACAATTAGTATACAAGTCTTAGGTGTCCATATATATTTTTATTACAATTTTAAAACAAGTTTTTCATGGTGAAATTTTTTATTAAACTAGGGTATGCTATTCGATGAAGTCCAACAATAACTAAAATCGATGACAACGCAAATTAACTTACCCGAAACGCTTCTCTTCAGTCTGAATCTTCTTCTTCTTCTTTTTTCAGCATCACATCCGTCGATGGCGGAGCTCATGGACGGTGTCGGCGGTTTGACGGAGGTCGCGGAGATCGTCGGAGATGGGAGCTGCTGCTGGGCTTCCGTGGAGGTCTGTCTTCTTTCGTCAGAGAGGGAAGCGAGGGAGAGAGGCAGCCTGATCTGTGACAGCTTGGTGTTGCCGAGCCAGAAGAGGGTGCAGCTCGGCCTGACGAGCAGCCAGGGAAGATGTTGTGGGCGGCCGGGTGTGAATGGGTCTTAGCAAAGGGAGAAGGCCAAGGAGAGGGCATGGCTCTGGGGCTGTCAAGGCTCGTGTGTGCGCTGCCATGGAGGAGGTCGGGCACGAGGGGTGAAAGAGGAGCTCGGCAGGCCATGGCTCTGGTGTGCTTGGCCACGGAGGTGGAGGTCGAGGCGGCAGGCGGTACTCGACCTTGGGCGGTGGTTGTGCGACTTGAGGCTGCAGTACGGCTACGCTAGCGATCTCCGACGAGGAGGGTGTTCTGCACTACGAGAGGGGGAGTAAAAGAGGTAGTGAGAGAGGGAAAAAGAGAAGGAAAACATATATATGAGAGAGAGACGTGAGAGAGAGCGAGAGTTCATTAGAGAGAGATGGGGAGAGACGAGAGCGAGAGGGGGAGAGAGAGCAGGTGTGAGGAGAGAGTGGGAGATGTGAGCGAGAGGGAAGGGAGCAGGTGGAGAAATTGGGGGAAAAGAAACGGGGTGCAGGTGGAGAACGTGGGGGAGAAGAAGATGAAGTAGCAGTCATTTATAAAAGTAACGTGTGGCTTTTAGCTAAAGATCAAAATGGCAAAGTGGTGTGTCCAGTGAATATGGAAAAGAGGGTCGTGGGTTCGAGGACATGGAACATCAAAAGGAGTTTGGTTTTTGTGTGTCATTTGGGAGAATAAAAAGGGTAAGTGAAGGAACGTTCAAATAGAATTGCTATCTTCCTAATAATATGACCCAAAGTGGCTGGTTGGTTAGAGCATTAATCCTATATTATAGCATGGGGCTTAGGTTCGAAACGTGCTACACATACGGGTTTTCTAATTTATATTTTATTTTACTTTCATTTTTCTTTTTGAATAATATTTAAATGTTATTTTATTGGATTAAACTCTATTAATTCAGAAAAATCCTCAAAAATTCTCAAAAATAGAAGATGTCATCCTGATCATTATTGTGAAGTCAAATTTTCATAATTAATCTCCGATTATTAATTAAGAATCCAAGATTCAGCCTATGGCGATGGTCGATCCTGAATTGAGATTCTTCTCCAATAATTCTCAAAAAATATTCTAAAAATCCAAAAAAATTCAAAATAATGAAAAATGATATTTTGAGCTGAAATAACCTCAATCCGACTATCAAGATGATTAAAACATCATCAGATACCAGTATTAACATACGTATATTAGGAACCGAGGGTTACAATCCTACCCGCCTTATAAAAAGAATTTCGTCCTCGAAATTCAGTAAGGCATCGACATATGAATCAAAGTTGTATCTATGAGAGTTAAGATTGTCCTAGATCCACAGTCGTGTCAATATGATATAACCCAATATCAAGTCAACCATGAGTCAAGATCCAACATATTCATCACCATAAGTCTGAGGATCAAACTGACTTTCTAGAGTTCATAATCGATCATCCTTAGTATCACTTTCATCCTTCGATCCACTATAGTCATGTTCATCTGATAAGATTACTCCCACTATTTATAGGTCAGATCCTTAAGGTCTACCCGTAAACATACTCCACTGATTTATTCTTTTAATTCTTTTGATCTATTCTGATCATATTGAACAAGAATTTCAGATATCTTAATTACGTTACCATCCTTATAACATCACTCCAAAATTATATCATCTCTGAGATTGCCACATATTGCTTAAATAATAATTGCCTCTGGTTTTTATTTCCTAAAAATCATTAAGATCCCAAATAATCTCAAATCCTCGAGTACATGTTTTATATTCACAGTATCACAATAACCCAATTATCAGATCAGACGGTCACTACTGGAAGATCATTAGTCAAGATAGTAGTCACCCCAATATCAGATATCAATAATCAGTAATTAGTTATCGTCTCAACCCTCAATATATCTTTCAGTTCATTTTATATTCTTGCTTTTATATTCCTGCTTCAGATCCTAAAGTTGAATTTAAAATTCATTGATCTTCATAAAGATCCAGATATATCTATCTCCTGCTTTCATCTATGATTCTTCAATTAAAAGATCACAGAATTCTCAAATTATCAAGGTATTCCAATTATAATGTTCTTAAGAGTCATAGGATTAACTCAACAACCTCAAACTATGATAGATATTCTTAAAATATTACTTAAGTCTGGAAACTTCAAGATTCTAATCCTTAGAACTAAATCTAAGCAATCTGATTCAAGGTATAGTCATATTTTGCCCAAGGCAATGATTCCGTTTATTGAGCTGATTATCACTCCAAGATCCAAATCCTAAATCCAATATGTATGGATGTGATCAAATCATTATTTAATTCAGGCATGATTATTATTTTAAGTACATCATCTTACTATGATTTCCTTAAAGACATGTATCTCAAAAGTTTCAAATATGAAATTTTTCATAAAATTAACTGCCAGATAATTCGATAAAGATCCTCTCAATTATTCTTCTTCGTCCAAATTATCAAATTAAATCCTCAATATATTTATCATTAATTTAAACCAATAATAGTGCAACCAGACATAATCAAGCGGGACAGACTAGGTATGAAGACTACATGGATGGAAGAGTCACACCAGGGTGACGGTTCAAGCAATTTCGGGGATCGATTGAACAAGTATGGAGTCAGAGAAGGGAATCAATGATTGTTTACTCAGATAATTTCGTGGATGATTATCATATATGTGGCCTGATTGCATATATGGCATATAACTAACCTGGCTCTGATACCAACAAAATCATGTCACACCCTGCTTCCCAAAATACAGAATACAGGTACGTGACGATAGCCAGCAGATACTCACGAAGAGTGAAATCTCTTCCATGAGTACCTTAGGCTGTCAATAACAAGTAGGATAGCACACATATATGCATATACAACCAAGCGTAGAGATAAAATCACATATATGAAAAACTGAATCATAAACAATATCATCCACTAAATCTAAATAAGACAAGTAAAGAAAGAAAACTGAACTCACCAGAGAACAGCTGAATCAGAATATGATCTACGAACAACTCTCTATACCGACTTCCAGATCTAAATACTGAAAAATATAATAAAGGTCCGTCAGAAGCGGACTAGCAAGAGTACACGAAGGAAAAAGAACAACAAAAGAGAAAATATGAAGATGTAGTAACAGTAAGTAGGACATAAGAATAATATGTTTGACAGTATCGAGAACTGAAAGTAATAACAATAACAGGAATAATCGAGACGATAGATCATGTACAAGGAGACATGCATAGTGTGACATGTATATAATGAACATGAAATATCCTGAACAAGTAACTGTTGTGTAACATAATCACAAGATCACAAGAACTCGAGATCACAAGATAAAACATCATGGTAGGTCTAGGAATGTCATGTAATCAAGATTATCCATGTCACAAATGATAATTCTAAGTCTAGTATGTTTTATTATCCTAAGTAATGCAGTTGTCCTGTGCCCCACCCCACAGGACAATTACATATCAAACAAGTGATGCGCTAGTGGATCTTGATCGCAGGGAGAAACAGCTCACTATACTCAGGTATCATGTAACATGTAATAACATGAGCGCGCATAAATAACAAGATCACGTGTGGCATCCAAACCCATAAGGGTGGCCCTTCCAAGCATACCTCCCTAGATTTCCCCTGCTACAGTCTCCCCCAATAACCCCCAGCTTGATTAATTTTATTAATTAAATGCAAATACAAATAGTGTGTTACTCAGGGTTACAGGATCAAAAATCGGTACCAAAAATATCAGTGACAGATAGTGGATATAATGTGTATCAAGATCACGAGACAATATAACTAGTGGCAATATCAAGTGACAAATATATAGTTGTGCAAGTGATACAAGATACATGCAAAATAGTGCAAGTAATGTCAGTATCATGTAATTCAAATGTCAAAGTGAAACGGTCATGATCATGTGTACATAATCCAATAAGATAACCTCGAATAATTACTCAGAATATAATGGTCAATTTCCTCGATTAATTTCTTGTAATATCAGGATCACAATATCAGTCGATATATAGTCTTTATCCATTAATCATATAGGTTTACATGTCAGGATTTGTCACATACAAGCAATAATGTCAGTTTAAGTTGAATGCATGCATGTAAAAGAATGAGATGCAAACACGATACATAAGGTAATGATCACAAGATGGAATGGGTGATAATATCAAGAGATACAAAGATTAATAATATAATTGGATTCAAGAATAGGCTAATAATGTAAATGTGATCACATAATGATATAGAAGATCAAGGACACAATATCTAAAAATTATAGGTAAGAGACAAAGTTAAAATCGACACGAAAGTCAACGAAGAGGGAATCATGTACACTTGTCTGATGTCGTTGGAGTCTGAATTCCCGTAACTCCAACCGGCTCTGGGTAAAATTCGCGGTCTATATATTACGTGAATTAATTAGAGACTTGACATGTTCTTATTCAGTGATAAGTTAAATAAAAAAGTAATTTTTACTATTCATTATAATTTTAGTTGATAAGTATTTCCAAATAATTCAATTTCTGACTTTTAACAACCATTGAAAAACATAATTTCATACTAAAATACATGCATAAGCCAATAAATTGATGTATAATATTTATATATTACTGAATTATGAATTTCATATTTTTTTGTACTATTTAGTAATTTAGTGGTCATTTTTAAATAAATTATCATTGAATGTAATTACAAAAATATTTAATTTCAACTTATTCTAAGTAGTATTACATCTAAATAATTTTACAGAGTTTTAAATTTAGTTTGTGATTTTCTGGAATTTTCTAAATTTTCTGATTTAAAATAAACCTAAAAATCAATAAAATAAATAAAAAGCTTAACGGGCTTGTTGCTACAGTAGCGGGTTTGGGTCTGGTTTGCTACAGTAAATACTACAATAATTTTTCTACTTATTTTTATTTTATTTGTTTCTTTTCTTTTTCTTTTTCCCTTTTCTTTTCTTTTTCTCTTTTTCCTTTTTTTTTATATTGGGTCGGGTCTGTTTTACAGACCCAAATTCGGGTCTGTTGGCCAGACCCGCTGGCCTGGCGGACCAGACCTGGCCCAGGCCAGCTCTAGCTAGGCTGGTCAGACCAGGTCATGTCGCGGCCTGGTCTGGCTCGGCCTGGCTTGCTCTCGGCCAGAACCCGAGAGCATAGCAAGGTTATTCTTTTTTTTTTTATTAAACTAAATTTCTAAAATCAATTAAAAATTATGACAATTAGTATACAAGTCTTAGGTGTCCATATATATTTTTATTACAATTTTAAAATAAGTTTTTCATGGTGAAATTGTTGATTAAACTAGGATATGCTATGTGTTCGATGAAATGCCAACAATAACTAAAATCGATGACAACGCAAAGTAACTTACCTGGAATGCTTCTCTTCAGTCTGAATCTTCTTATTCTTTTTCCAGCATCACGTCCGTCGATGGCGGAGATCATGGACAATACTGGCGGTTTGATGGAGGTCGCGGAGATCGTTGATTAGGAAAGAATAGTGTAATGTGGAGGAGTATAAATTTGCGCACAAGAAGATATTCAACAAAAGAAAGAGAGAAGGTTTAGAAACAACCTTAAGTGCTTGCTCACTCCACAATGTATTCAATATGATTAATATACCCTTTCCAAATCTCCGTTATAGCATGGGCTATACCGGGTCGAATCCTCAGGGAGAGCTTGCGATGGAAGCGTTACGGTTCGTTGTGAAGATAGAAAACGAAGATTCTTCTTTGTTTAAAAGAATGGAAAAAACATGGAAAAAGAAATGAAAGAATCGGTGGATTTGTGCATGATGGAAATGAAAAGAAATCGAAAATGATATTTACTTTGGAAAGAGAACTAAAAACTTTGTAAAAGACTTTGAAGAGGGAGAAAACCATGACTAGCTAACCTTACTAATTTGCTAAACTTACTAAACTCCGTGATGGTGATGCGTGCCTCATGTTGATTCATCGGCAAAGATTTGTCTTGCGTGTAGGTCTAGTTGCTTTCCCACTTGGATGACGGGTGATCATTCTTGGACTTGTCTTGTAGCCTCATAGATGTCATAGGCCTACAAGATAGACTTTCAATAATGGACATCAAGGAGCGACACTCAAGGGATGCTAAGGAAGAAGATACAACATTCATTAATGGAAGTAAAGAAGTTGTACAACAAATAGCATATGTTTGGTGATCCATCTCCATGTTCCATCAAGGCACTTGTTCTAAAGACAAGGCTCTAAAATGAGGCACACATGAATCATATGGAATTACAACAAGAACTTGCTAAGCATGAAAGTAACCCATCGGAGAAGAAAAAGACTCAACAACTTGTAAGATTAAAGATAGCAATCACCCATGAGTTAGTAGTTAGCAAGGTTAGTGGTTAGCTAGTCATGTTAGAAAGAGTTAGCTACTAGCCATTACAAGAAAAGAAAAGCTAAGCATGAATAAAAGTGCAAGTAAAGTAAAAGTAGAATTAAAGAAAGCAAGTAAACTAGAAAATGCAATAGAAGAGAAAAGAGAATGGATTAATCCTTGCTTCACAAGTTGTCACCCCTTGGTTTACACAAGCTTTCTCTCTCTTACAATCTCTCTTTTGTAGAATTTCTAGGGAGGAAGAAGAAGACTAGAGCACTAAAAAATCCTAGAGAAAAATCCTACAAAATACAAGCTCTATCCTCTAAAATCTCTCCTCCCCTTTTTGCGAAGGCCCTGGTGGTCTATTTATAGGCCTCAGAGAAGAAGGCTTCAGAACCCAGACAGCTGGAGAAAATCTGGCGCCCAACGGCCTCAGATTTGCCGCGGAAACACGGCAAAGCGCGGCAGAATCTTGGCGTTGGGCGCCAGATTTCTGTTGCGCGTTTGTTACAGGTTGTTAGCCACGTGGATCTTCTGAAAGTCTGAGCTGGTGCGTGGAATTCTCCAGATCCTGGGCTCAACCTTTGGGCTCTCTTTTGGGCTTTGATTTATTCTCCTTTAATTCTTGATAATTAAAGAGATTTTGGGCCTCTTCTTCATTAAGATGTGGACCTGCAAAAATAGAGAGGAAAAGATTAAAAATCACATTTTTATTTACAATATGCATGGTATGGATGTGGTAAAATATGCAAAATTGAATAACAATCACACCCCCACACTTATTCTTTTGCTCGTCCCGAGCAAAACAAGAAAAAAGAAAAACTATACTACCAATTTTATTACACCACTTTCGCAGGTGACGCGATTGCACTGAGCACGTGCAACAAGCCGTTAAACCTCTAGGTTACCCTAGAGGAGGAGTGTTGTCTCTTGAGGGTTTTCAGCGGATTGCACCCACAAAATTCATAAAGAAAGAAGACAAATGTTAGTGTTTTGAAAATTTATTTTGAAAGAGAGACATGTTTTCAAACTATTTTTGCAAAATATAAGTGATCTAAGGTCATAAGTCCACCTATAATCATTCTTCCTTAAACTTAGTCTCCATGCAGGATCTTGTCTTCAATTAAGGTAAGAATTCAAAATTGGATTGAATACTTTATCTTTCATAAAACCTAGATAGTATGCACATTGTGATAGTGAAGATTTCTGGGATTTCAACTCTAACCATCAAGCCATTTATTTATTCTTTATATTCTTTTCTTTTTCTTCTTTTTTCTTCCCTTAGTTTAGGCTTTCTAGTTTACCCATGTAACGAGCCTATAACCGATGACTCCCAAACCAGATGGTCTTAGGGCACCAGATGAGAAAACATCCCTCGGGTTTAAGGACTCAAGTAAACAAGGCCACAAAACTAAAGGGGATTATTTATTTCTTTTACCACCGTTAGGCGTGAATAATCATGCTTCTTGAGGCATAATTATCCAGCTTAATGAGTGATGTTTTATTATATATATATATATTTCTTTTTCTTTTTCTTTTTATTTTTTATGGCATTTTGGTATTTGTTTCCATCCCAAAAATGTGTAAGTGTGAAGTGCATACTATCTAAGGCAAAAAATTCAAGATAAAAATATCTCTCCAATTTTTCTTACTTAGCATATAATTTCAAACAAGATCTATTATTTCAACTAGGTTTAAGATGTCATAATTAAGGCTTTCTTAATTTCTAAGATCATCTTAATTTTCTTAAAAATAGATCAAAACTTTGTCTCTTATTTCAAAAAGTTTTTTTTTATTTTTTTTTTTTATTTTATGTTAGTAAACCCCCCCACACTTATTTCATGCATTGTCCTCAATGCATCGTGATATATGTATGCATGAAACAAAATAGAGAGGGAAGGAAAAAAAATTACCTTAAGGTGGTGGTCTGATTGGTCCACGAAACGTGGCCCAATCAACTTTGCTTTGGGTTCTGAGGAACCCACCAGAAATATCATGAATATAACCCACTAAAAAAATAAATCCATGAAGGATTTTTATTAAGTATTTAACCCCATCTAATTTCCATATTCCATAACTAATTTCAGAGTCAAATTTGTCAACCACCTCGTCCCAGAATGGTGTATGAAATGATAGAACGGTTGACTTGGACTCAGGAAGGACAGGAACTAATACCAACTCAGGAAGGTGACTTAAGTCAAGTAAAGGTTCAGGAGTCGAAATGAGTTCAAAAATTGGGTCCAAGTCAAGAAGTTGAAACTCCAGTCCACATGTATTGTCCAACAATGGAATGTGACCTAATATGGGTGATATCTCTTTACTTCCAATATTAAGGAATTCTAGCTCATCGCCATACAATTCTTCAAAACTAAGGTCAACGTCCGGAAGTGTACAATCAGTTAACTGACCCCGAGTTGACTCATCCAGACACATGATCTTGTCAGCGAATAGGTCTTCAGAAGTAAAGAGGTTGTGAGAATCTAGGTCACATATCTCATTGAGTTCAATATCAAAAAATGGAAAACTTGCCAATTTGTCAATAGTATCTTCAGAAGTGTATAATTGGTCAAGTTCAATATGATCCTCAAAGATGGGTGATTCAACTTCATTATGAATTGGGGCAGGATCCAATGTCGACTCCGGGAAAAGATTGAAGTCAGGTAAAGATACCGGAGTCATTATTGAATCAGGAAGAAGAATTGAATCACTAAGTTGGGGTTCAAGATCATATTCATTTTCAAGTTCTATTTCAGGAAAAGAAAAACTTGCCAAAATGTCAATGGGATTTGAAGTTTGGACAAGTTCAGATGAGCGTGCTGAAATAGAATCTTGATTAGTGACATTTGAAATGGTCGAACGATAAGAACGGAGACTTTCGACCATTATATCTATGTCACGATTATGAGCATTTTGAGCCTGAGTCATGGCTTCAAGCATCTTTACATAATTGATAGGTTCATCATTTTGTTGCAAAGATGAAGTATTGTTTTGGAACTGGTGGTGAAATTGTGAGTCCATTGGATTTGGTGACTTTTGTTTGGACTCACGCATACTCATTTCCAAAATTGATGGTGTTCTATTTTGGACTGGTGGAATTGAGTATGAATTTTGAAAATATTGTGGACTGGGTGGAGAAGGAGGACAAGGTGGTTGGAAATTATGCTCGGGGTAAGTGAATCCCAATGACTCGGTGAAGAGTTGAAATTATTATGGAAATTATAGTTATTAGATGGGGGGTATGGGTCATATTGATTCGGATAAGACCAATCCGGCACACTAGGTGGTCAAAGTTATGATATGCCGGGTTGGTAATATCCGAAAATGAAGTCGGTATGTAATATGGATTATTATTAAAGTTGGAAAAATTGTTATTATAAGCCATATCACACAATGAAATACAAAAAAAAAGAAACAAACAAATAAACAAACAAAAAAAAAGAAAAAAAATTCTAACCTAAGTTAGGGTAGACCTATGACCTAGACGACTCCTAACTGATTAGACCGTCCACGGGAGGTTTAGTGTAGACTTTGACCACAAGCTAATCAGCCAGGTCAGGGCAAGGTTGTTGGGAGGTTTTCCGTCAAAGACGTTCCTTAATTAAATAACCACCAACCTTCGGGCTTTCGGCCCTCAATCCCTTTCCTAGACACTGATTTTGCAAGAGTCAATTTCCAACACTTTTCCCCTTAGGATAATCTCCTAAGTGAGTCCGAGATGTCCCTAGGGCCAACGTCTACTTTTATTAAATTAGGCTTGGGTTAGTGAGTGCTGGGATGGTGGTTTTTGGGCTAAGGAAAGGGTGATGAAACCCCCACCTTATCTTATTTATGGGTGGTGCCCTTAAAATCAATTTTGTGCAAGTGTACAAGATATATAACTAGGATTCACTCAAAGCATGAAAATCAAGCAAGAGATAATTCCTAGTCTACATGCAATGCAAAACGTACCTTGCTCCAGCACTCTTCAATAGTAAAAGTAAATGAATTGAAAAGACATGTGCCTAGAAATGCAAATGTCTAATCAATAACGTTTCAACCAATTTTTTACTGTTGATTATTAGCAGGAGTATGGTGAAGCATACAAGAAAATAATTATTGCAGCAGCTGTATTTTGCAGAGCCAGAAACCCTGCAGAAATCTTGTCAGTAGTCAACTCAGAATTGTCGCGGATCCGCGGCTTGGGCCGAGATTTCGCGGCAAATTTGAGGGCTTATGGTCTCTGCTTTCAAGAGCAGAGGCCCAGAGCCACTTATATGTTACTGCAATGCAAATTTTCCTGTTTCTTTACCTGTAACCTGCAACAGAGAAGAAAATGCGTTTAGTTCTTCATTTTAAATCAAAAACCGTTGCTCTCCCCGGCAACGGCGCCAAAAATTTGATACGGAAGGAATAGTGTAATGTGGAGGAGTATAAATTTGCGCACAAGAAGATATTCAACAAATAAAAGAGAGAAGGTTTAGAAACAACCTTATGTGCTTTGATCACTCCACAATGTATTCAATATGATTAATGTACCCTTTCCAAATCTCCGTTATAGCATGGGCTATAGCGGGTCGAATCCTCAGGGAGAGCTTGCGATGGAAGCGTTACGGCTCGTTGTGAAGAAAGAAAATGAAGATTCTTCTTTGTCTTAAAAGAATGTAAAAAACATGGAAAAAGAAATGAAAGAATCGGTGGCTTTGTGCATGATGGAAAGTGAATGAAAAGAAATCGGAAATGATATTTACTTTGGAAAGAAAACTAAAAGAATGAAAACTTTATAAAAGACTTTGAAGAGGGAGAAAACCATGACTAGCTAACCTTACTAATTTGCTAAACTTACTAAACTCCATGATGGTGATGCGTGCCTCATATGGATTCATCGGCAAAGATTGTCTTGCGTGTAGGTCTAGTTGCTTTCCCACTTGGATGACGGGTGATCATTCTTGGACTTGTCTTGTAGCCTCATAGATGTCATAGGCCTACAAGATAGACTTTCAATAATGGACATCAAGGAGCGACACTCAAGGGATGCTAAGGAAGAAGATACAACATTCATTAATGGAAGTAAAGAAGTTGTACAACAAATAGCATATGTTTGGTGATCCATCTCCATGTTCCATCAAGGCACTTGTTCTAAAGACAAGGCTCTAAAATGAGGCACACATGAATCATATGGAATTACAACAAGAACTTGCCAAGCATGAAAGAAAACCCATCGGAGAAGAAAAAGACTCAACAACTTGCAAGATTAAAGATAGCAATCACCCATGAGTTAGTAGTTAGCAAGGTTAGTGGTTAGCTAGTCATGTTAGAAAGAGTTAGCTACTAGCCATTACAAGAAAAGAAAAGCAAAGCATGAATAAAAGTGCAAGTAAAGTAAAGCTAGAATTAAAGAAAGCAAGTAAACTAGAAAATGCAATAGAAGAGAAAAGAGAATGGATTAATCCTTGCTTCACAAGTTGTCACCCCTTGGTTTACACAAGCTTTCTCTCTCTTACAATCTCTCTTTTGCAGAATTTCTAGGGAGGAAGAAGAAGACTAGAGCACTAAAAATCCTAGAGAAAAATCCTACAAAATACAAGCTTTATCCTCTAAAATCTCTCCTCCCTTTTTGCGAAGGCCCTGGTGGTCTATTTATAGGCCTCAGAGAAGAAGGCTCCAGAACCTAGACAGCTGGAGAAAATCTGGCGCCCAACGGCCTCAGATTTGCCGCGGAAACGCGGCAAAGCGCGGCAGAATCTTGGCCGTTGGGCGCCAGATTTCTGTTGCGCGTTTGTTACAGGTTGTTAGCCACGTGGATCTTCTGGAAGTCTGAGCTGGCGCGTGGAATTCTCCAGATCCTGGGCTCAACCTTTGGGCTATCTTTTGGGCTTTGATTTATTCTCCTTTAATTCTTGATAATTAAAGAGATTTTGGGCCTCTTCTTCATTAAGATGTGGACCTGTAAAATAGAGAGGAAAAGATTAAAAATCACATTTTATTTACAATATGCATGGTATGGATGTGGTAAAATATGCAAAATTGAATAACAATCAATCGTCAGAGATGAGAGCTGCTGCTAGGCTTCCGTGGAGGTCTGCCTTCGTTCGTCGGAGAGGGAAGCGAGGGAGAGAGGCAGCCTGGTCTGCGGTATCTTGGTGCTGCCGAGCCAGAGAAGGGTGCAGCTCGGCCTGAGGAGCAGCCAGGGAAGATGTTGTGGGAGACCGGGTGTAATACCCCGTTTCTGGAATACGTACTTAGTTGCATATTCAGTTTTTCGATCATATTTTTCGATTTACTTCCTGTATTTATTTTGTATTATGAATTGTTTACATGATCTCTTTGTCTTGGATCCGGATTCGTGGACTCAGAGTCTGCCCTTCTCTGAACCGGGGACCCGATCCTAGTGTATTACTTAATTTGGTCTTTATGATATTTAGATTTGACGATTTTAGTTTTAAATATCATTTTCCAATATTTTAGAATTTCTATGATTTTCTAATTTTTCCTGAATTAAAATGAAAATCTTCAAAACCGGTGTCGACCAGTGCCGCTGACCGATTCCCAGATTTTTAATTTACAAACAGTTGGAATTTCTAGAAGGGCCTTTAGACATTATCTCTTAGAATTACATTTCTTACCTAAATACTTTTTCTGAGAATTTTATGAATTTATGAAAATTCCACCGGAGTCGGTATCGGCCAGTATCGCTGATTGATTCCGGGATTTTTAGTTTTAAAACTATAAAGTATTTCTCAAAACGGATTTCACCTTGATTCTTAGTATAATATTCTTGATTTTTGATAATTGTTTCGGGTCGTTCCGAGATACTTGATTTCGGGACGATTTCGGTATTTTCCCGAAAGATTTCCTCATCCGCAACCGAATCCCAGGAATCCGCCACTTTCATTATTTTCATTTTCTCTTCCAAGAGAATATCTTACTTTTCCATTTTCTTTTCCTTTCCTATTTTCTTTTTTTCCTTTTCCTTCCACCACAAGTTTCCTTTCTTTCCACCATATTCTCCAAACTTCTACAAGCTTCCATTTTCTTCAACCTTCTATAAGCTTCCTTTTCCTTCCACCCTAAGATTCTCCAAGCTTCTCCAACACTCCACCAAAATATCTCCAAGCTTCTCCAAGCTTCTCCAACCTTCCATTTTCTTCTCCAAGCTTCCACCATAAGCTTCTCCAAGCTTCTCCAACACTCCTCCAAAATATCTCCACCTCACCCATCTCCATGGCTGGCCATGATTGGCCAAGAGAAACACCTCACCCCTTCATTTTACAAATAGCCCCTCTCTTTATTTATTTACTTCACCTTCATGATTCCAAAATCCTATAAATACCTCTCCTTCTCCATTCCACTTCATTCACCAAAGCCTTCACCACCACCAACTCCTTCTTCATCTCCACCACAACAACAACCACTACAACTTCTCCAACTCCTTACCTTCATCTTCTTCCTCCTCCATCTCCATGGAAACCACCACAACTCCACCAAAGCTTCCACCTTCTCCTTTACCTTCTCCAAAATTACCACCACCATCAAAACCTCTTCACTTTCTCTCTCTACATATTCATATCATATTTTATGGCGCGTCCCGAGTTCCATGGATTTCGGACCTTTCGGCATTTCTGGTGATTTAGGCGAGTGTTCTCGCTATCCTCTTGCTTTCCTATTTCTGCGAGTGTTCTCGCTCTCGCCTCCATTTGAGTTTCCCGTTTCGTCGGGTCGATAAGTATTTCACTTCATATTTCCATGCTTTTTTATTAGGTGGCCAAGTGCCAATAACTTCATATTTCCACGTTTATGTATTGCCCTGCAACTGCTTGTATTAGGGTAGCTTCATTCTTGTGCATGTACCATGCTGTGTTATGCTACTACTTTTTCTCATACCATGTGTTTACTTGATATGATAACACTTGCCATGCCATTACTTCATACCTGTCAATTACATGCTACTGTTTAATATCTGTTTATATCACCTGACCATCTGACATGCTACTACTTAGCAAGGCCCCTTGTTATGACATGACTTGTCACCGGACTATTATTAATCTCTTGACATGATTGGTTACCTGCCTCCTGTTATGCCTGTTATATTAATACTTGACTTGTGATTATCACATTACGGGAATCCTGACCTGTTATCCTGAATGGAACTAAGTGCCACACAGAACAAAGTGCCACACTACACGGTGGGGGCCACCTCTTGAATCTGTGGGGGCCACCTCTAGAATCCATCCCCTCAGAACAAAGTGCCACATGGAACAAAGTGCCACACCACACGGTGGGGGCCACCTCTTGAATCTATGGGGGCCACCTCTTGAATCTGTAGGGCCATTTCCTGTTATGACCAGTTATTCCCGTAATCTGATAAGCTATAAAAAGGACAACTTGCACGGGGAATGGGAGGAAGTGATGGATGCCGGAATGATGCCTTGCTTATAGTAATAGAATAAAATATTGACGATCGTGTTAGTGGGATTTAAGGCCCACAGAAGATGCGTGTTAGGGGGACTTAGGGCCCTCAAGCTGGTCCCGGGCGTACGGGAACTACTATAAGAGGAGCTATCAGTTCTCCTCATCTTCCGTTAACAACCCTCGCCTAGCTTATATATGGATGTATGTGTGTTGAGGTATACACCAGGACACATACCTAGATATATGGGTCAGACGAGTAATAATAATATTAGATGCCTGTTATGATTCCGTTATGATTCCTGTTATGATTCCCGTTATGATTCCTGTTATGACTCCTGTTATGATTCCTGTTATGACTCCCGTTATGTATTCCTGTTATGCCTGTTATGTGTTCCTTTACTCCATTGTATGTGCTTGGATTATGGTGACATGAGATAAAGGTATATAGATGAGGGTTTCCTTGTTTGGATTATTCCTTCGATGTACTAGTCTCATGGAGCTGTAATCTGAAACCATACAATCAGATTGCTCATCCTGATTCCTGTTATGACTCTTGTCATTCCTGTTATGTACTCCTGTTATGATTCCTGCTATGACTCCTGTCATTCCTGTTATGTACTCCTGTTATGATTCTTGTTATGACTTCCGTTATGTACTCCTGTCATGCCTGTTATATGTTCCTGTTACTCCATTGTATGTGCTTGGATTACGATGATATGAGATAAAGGTATATAGATGAGGGTTTCCTTGTTTGATTATTCCTTCGATGTATTAGTCTTATGGAGCCGTGACCTAAGCTTGTACAATCGGTTTTGCTCGTATTCGGGTTTTATATCGGATTTCCTGTTTTATGATCATTATGCTATACCTGTTCATACCTGCTCTCTACCTGTATTCTAACCTCCTGTCTTTTGATCTTATCCGATCATATCATGAGTACTTCCTACTGGGTATCATTTGTTATATGCACACTTGTGCTCATCCTGCTTCGCCACTTGGCTTTCATATCACACTCGCCTGGGGAGTGTCACTGACTCCCCTGGACCTCACGTCCAGGTCATGGAGCTAGGAGCGTGTGGATTCTCCCTGTTGCTGATCAGAGTGGCGCAGCGGTAGCGTGGATCTCCAGCAGATCGTTCAGAGCTCTATCCTTCCAGGCCCCCTGTGTGCCTCTCGAGTTTTCCTTTTGTAAACTCGTTAGTGCCTTTATACTGTTCATACTTGTACGTCTCTTGAATTCCCGCAATTGCGCATATCAGTGATATAATATTCATGTAATATTGGATCACCTCTGGTGATAACTTTGTAATTGTACTCATGTGTTGGAATGTATAATGCACCACTTGCTTCCGTACTCTGATTCTTGCCTGTACTGATGCTTAGCGTATATACGTGAAGGTACTTCTGACTTGCGTATATACATTGCAGTAATGTCTCCGTATCCGCCAGGATCGGGGCGTTACAGGATGGTATCAGAGCCTAGGCTCTCACGTCCTCAGTACGTCCAGATGGTAAATTAATGGTAAAGAAATTTGCGACTGGAATGCTTGAGTCCTGGTTATACATTCAACTACAAGTACAGAGATCTATTCTATCTCGACATCCTTCCTTTGATTCCTAATCTCTTCCATCTTTCCCCGTTTTGGTTTTTCGAAGCCTTTGTTCCACCCATGTCCCCTTTGTGTTCAATTTACCCCTTATCAAAATTGCGAGGACGCAATTTTTGTAAGGTGGATGGATTGTAATACCCCGTTTCTGGAATACGTACTTAGTTGCGTATTCAATTTTCGATCGTATTTTTTGATTTACTTCCTGTATTTATTTTGTATTATGAATTGTTTACATGATCGCTTTGTCTTGGATCCGGATTCGTGGACTCAGAGTCTGCCCTTCTCTGAAACGGGGACCCGATCCTAGTGTTACTTAATTTGGTCTTTATGATATTTAGATTTGACCGATTTCAGTTTTAAATATCATTTTCCAATATTTTATATTTTCTATGATTTTCTGGATTTTTCCTGAATTAAAATGAAAATCTTTAAAAACCGGTGTCGACCAGTGCCGCTGACCGATTCCCAGATTTTTAATTTACAAACAGTTTAGAATTTCTAGAAGGGCCTTTAGACATTATCTCTTAGAATCACATTTCTTACCTAAATACTTTTCTGAGGATTTTATGAATTTATGAAAATTCCACCGGAGTCGGTATCGGCCAGTATCGCTGATTGATTCCGGGATTTTTAGTTTTTAAAACTATAAAGTATTTCTCAAAACGGATTTCACCTTGATTTTAGTATAATATTCTTGATTTTTGATAATGTTTCGGGTCGTTCCGAGATACTTGATTCGGGACGATTTCGGTATTTTCCCGAAAGATTTCCAAATCCGCAA